>JANZLC010000002.1:6931870-6967512 GCA_026413385.1 Erythroxylum gracilipes
TTTTCTTTATTCATTCTAATTTCCTCATTTCATGTCACTTGACACTTCAAAATTGCATGAAAAGTTCGGGGTCCAACTCTTCCACTGCAGTGGTTACAATCAATTGAACGTTATCATTAAAGCATGAGATAAGAGTTTATGATCTTAAAAATGACTTTTATTTCACGATCTCTACATTACTGATTTGGATCTTGGAAATAACTTACTTATGAGCCAGGTTTTGTGTTTTCAATGCATGTGGCAGTTTCTGCAATTGTCTGAGTGTGAAATTTTTTATGCTTTTGGTTCTGTAATCCATTCGAAAACACATTTATTTATTTTATGGCTGATGCTAGCTTTTTTGTATTTCATCCAATTCACATTCGGACCTGGTCAATGATAATTAAGGTATATTTATCTATTTGATTTGCCATGTTTGATGAATATGGAGTGCAGAGCAACCTGAGATGAAATGCTATTGCTTTTTGGTTTAGTTATGACTTGCTAAGCTTCGTTGGCTACTTGAATTTGGTATATTTTAACAACTAGTGCAATGCTAATATAAATACTATTACACAACATGACTAGGAAAGTGGTTGAGCTACTATAAGTTTGTTTCACATAAACCAATTGCATTAGGAATGTTAGAATTGCTGCTTGGAATTACTAGGTCAAGTTAAAAACTAAAGGGTAACAATATATGTTTATAATTGTCGAAAACAATCATCCCTAAGGTTTAGGTTTAAGATTAGTGGATTCAGTGCTCCTAGTATAACTACTTAATAAGACCAAGCAAGTTAGTTTAACAAGCCATTGGAAACAAAGTAAGAAACTTTCTTTCTTGTTGTCTTTATAGGATATATATATATATATATACACATACAACTACAAAACACACACTTTATTTAATATTGGATTGGAACCTTTCACAATGTTAAGATCATTATATTGGAATGTAACTATCTTATTAGGTGGTTATGGCAAGTTTATTTATTTATGAAAAATAGCAAAAAAGAAAAAGGAGTAAGCAAGTAATATGCAATAAATAACTACTTTAAATGCCAAAATTGCTTTTTGTTTATGTCATCTCATGAATAATGCTACAGTTTGAAGTTTTTTAATAATCCTGATCCTGAAATTGACAAGATTTCAAATCTTAGTAACAAGTCTCAAAATCCTATTCGTGGGAAACCAGACTAGACCATTCCTAAGAAAATCATCCAAAAGCCCTCGACTAACTAAGAAAATCGTCGAAAAGAAGAGTCAAGAAATGATCTTTAAGGTCTCCAAACATTGTCTCCTCCTTTATTTCTGGAAGTTATAACTATCTGGCTAGTCTCTGGTCTAAACCAAAGTATTTAAATCAATGTGACAATGTTGTTTGGTTAAATCGATAACACAAAAGTTAGGAGAAATGCATGATCATCCAACAAAGATAGCTAAGAACTTCATGATGGATAGGCATCTTGTACTGTTTCTTTATTACTTCAATGACATAGCATTTTTGTGTGAGTTGCAACAAATTGTAGATATGGTGTCATTAGCCATTTGTGTTAATCTATATTCATGTTTTCATTGGTGGAAGACCACTCGTTGGCTTTGGCTTCCATAGTTTCGAGCCTTGCAACTTTTTCATATTTTCTATTTGGCTCAAAAATCTCTTTTAAACTTCAAATCTAAAAGAAGAAAGCTTTACATGCTTGAATTTTTGAGATAGCAAAACGACAAATAGACATATAATACATATTAGGCTGAGATAGCAAAAATGGTTCAGGTTCAGGTTTTCCTATAGAGCTTCCTTGTAGATCCTCTTACTAAGAAAGGGTAGTTAATAGCTAAGATAAGGTTAGGGTCCCAGTTCTATCTCTCCTCTCATTTCAAAATGCTAATTTTGTTATTCACTTTCATTAGTTAATTTTTTCATTTCGTTCTGTAACATTTGTTAGGACTTTAATGCTGCCACATGCAACGTATAAATGCAGACTAATCCTTTTATCGCTACCTTCTATATTGTCATATGCTTCCAAAAAACTGAATTAAATTCACTCGCAAGAGTTGTTCGAGGGCAGTTGAACACAAATGAAGATGTACCTTGAAAGAATGATTCAAGCATAATCAAATAAAATTTCAAGTTTCTTACTCTCTAGTAATTAGATAAAACAAAAACAAAATGCTTCTTTGCAAAAGCTATGTGTGATAAAAGACCTAAAACTATTCTTACATACCAAGACGCAGCAATGGCAAAGGCTCTAGTACTAAGATGACCTGAAACTCATCATCGCTTAGGTATTTGGCATATATATCAAAATGCGGTCATCCATTTAAGTGGTGTTTTCTCTCAATTCAAAGATTTTGCTAGAGATTTTAGCTCATATATATATGATTTTGAAGAAGAGGCATGGAATGAGATGTTGTGCAAATACGGGCTTAAAGACAATGATTGGTTAAGGTGCATGTTTGGGATAAAGGAGAAATGGGCTTTAGTGTATGGAAGACAAATATTTTGTGCAGACATGACGACAACATAAGAAGTGAGAGCATAAATAGTGTTGTAAAGGGGTATGTTACTTATCAACACAAATTCTTGGAGTCTTTCATTTTTTTCATCACTTTGAAAGACTCCCACGAAAGACTCCTTGAAGATCGTAGACATAAAGAGTTAAAGGCTGATTTTAAATTAAGTACAAGTATTCTCTCATTATTGTATCCAATTGAAACTTTGAAACATGCAGCTAGTGTTTATACTTTTAAGGTGCTCAAGTGCTTTCAAAATGAGTGGTGTAAGTCTCATAATTGTTGTATTGAAAGTTTCGGGGAGGATGGATCAATCACAAAATATCAAATTACCCCTCATAAGAAGAGCTATTACCATACAATTTACTTATGATTCATCAAATGGAAAAGTTGATTGTAGCTGTAGAAAATCCGAGTTTATTAGAATTTTATGTTCTCACGTTTTGAAAGTTTTTACTATGAAAAATATTCTAGAGATCCCAAGTCAGTGCATATTGAAAAGGCGGATACGTAAAGCAAAACTTGGATTTGTGGAGATGAATTTTGGAATCAACATAAACAATTTGGATCTCAAGATATGTCAAAGTATGCGGTATAAAGAATTGTGTAGGCTATATGTTTAATTGGTTACAAAAGCATATGAGAGTGAAGAGACTTATAAAATTGTTAAAGATTGTATTTTGAAGATGTTGGAAATTGTCGATGCTAGACTACAACGTAATGGATCAACTGTCTAACAGTAGATTGCAAGCTCCAATGTTAGATTACAAGGTGAAGAGATTGTTCAATATTTGAGTGTTATACAAATCACTTGAACCAAAATGGGATTGAAATTTGTGAAAAGAATAGTATCGGAATTAAAGGAATCAAAATCAAAAAGAAAACTGTTTTAGGAAAGAGATTGAGGGGTGGCTTGGAGAAGGCTATGAAAAAAAGGAAATCAACCAAAAAAGTTCAGACTCAAGCAAATCTTACAATTGCAGAACCAAAATTACCGTTTAATCTTGAGTTTCTATTTGTAATTTTTTTTCTTGAATTCCATGTCCCTTACATGTGTACTTTTTAGTAAAAAAGATTCAATGTTTTAACAATTACTCTAGTATTTTGATTATATATTCTTTAACATTTTTGATGATAGGTTCTCTCTACCAATTCAAGTCAAACAAATTCTATTGAAAGTGTTCCATTCTCTATGGACATGACCTACTCCCAATTAGTATTTATCTTTTGCCAGAATACTATAAGTAATGACATTATGTTTAGTAACTTATTCACAATTCACTAATGATACTATTTTTTATGATTCTTATAGGCACAACAACCACATGGTGTGAGCGATGTGACTATAAATAACTTACGACAAAACAGTAATGTTAATTACAATAGTGCAGATATAGGTAGTTTTGTTGAGACATGTGATTGTCTATCTTTATGTGAAGGAGGCATATTTTGTAAATACAAAGTGAAAAGAAAGTAGAGTATTTAAGTTAATTTGTGCATCTTTATCGACAAGGTGCATATTTTGTTTCCTATTGAGAATTGACAATTTCTTTCTTATACTCTCATTATTATGTAATTTTTATATATTTTGTATGAATTGTCTATAAATAATGAATCCTCATGTTAAAAAATATTTTTATTCCAAAATGCGAAATGTTTAATTCTTGAGATTGTCATGAAACTTTTTATAATGGTATAGAGAAAAGAAAAAATGAACATCGAACTTCTATTTTTTTTGGGGATGGCATTGTGGGGGAAAATATTAGCAAAAGTGAAAATGTAAATGAAGCCATAGTGTAAATGAAGCTGTGAGAAACTTATAGTGGAATGGGAAAAAAAGAACCTGATTGTATATAAATGTGTATTTATGGGTTACAATCTTGAAAGTAGCATTCTTGAAAACAAATCAATACTAGTCAATTTTGAGAATAAGTCACAGTCTACAAGTACAATTGCCACAAAGGATCTTTGGATTCATGAGCTAAATAATTATAATACAAGTATTGGCCATAACTTCAGCTTTCCTTTAATATGCGCCAAAGAGAGCAAAGAGAAGCAAGAAGTTGAACCAATTGCATATGGAAATACAACCACCTTCATCAAGAAGAAAAACACACAACATGAATACGGATGGGTCTTAATTGACTATCTAAAGTGA
Organism: Erythroxylum gracilipes; assembly: GCA_026413385.1. Classification (NCBI taxonomy): domain Eukaryota; kingdom Viridiplantae; phylum Streptophyta; class Magnoliopsida; order Malpighiales; family Erythroxylaceae; genus Erythroxylum; species Erythroxylum gracilipes. The sequence goes on from JANZLC010000002.1 coordinate 6,936,522, forward strand.
AATTTATCAACTTGGAAGTCATTTATGAGGAAAAGTGCAAAAGGCGATTCAATGCAGATTAAATGCTCATGGCTGTAAATAAAAACTTTTCCAAACTACTCACCAAAACACTATCCCTAATAAGTCATAATTTTCATAGAGCTCACTTAACTTTCTGAAATAACCTTTTGGAATAATGAAAATATTGGTTTGGGTAATGACAGAGGTCATGCACAGATTAGTTAATGCTCAGATTAAGACTAAAACATTTATTATTTCTATACCAATATAATGCATGTCATGGCATTCTGGAATGTAATTCCTTCAGTGGCTCTGCGTAAGGGATTAACAATTACACCCACAAAACCATACGAATTTTTAGTGAAAAAAATCTATCCTCAAAACCCTTATCATAGAAAGCATAAAAAGTGACATCTCCTGATTATTTAATACAACTCTACATGATTGCTGAAATTTTTTCCACCTTCTACAGATTTAATTTTCCAATTAATGGACCATAGCAACAACTTAGAAAATATTCTTTGGTATAACATGTGCAATTCATTGGTGCAGATTATTGGATATGCAATTAAAGACACAAACCATGTTTTAAAGTAATTTTTAAATCATGCTTCCAACTCTGTGGGAGGTATTGTTGCAGCTATAACCTGATTCTTAGTTTTGTTTGGAGCCAATTTTGTTATACTAGTAGATACGTAAACCTTAATGGTTACTAAACTCCCCTTGGACACTTTATCCTAAGATAAGAATCAATGCACATGAAGATGTTATTCATGGGAATCAATTTAATTGAAAAGTGTTCTGAGCATAGACTCACTATGGATGCATAAGATTTTTTTTGGAGCATCCTCTTGGGTGCATAGACTCACTATATTTTCAATGTGTATATGTAGTTCTTCGCATCATGATTTTTGACTTTGCATATGGGAAGAAGATAACAATTAACCATGTAGGAATTGAAGTTTGAGAACAGAAGCATAATAATACTTCTTCATTCTGCATTTTCGTGTTTCACTGAAATGTATTGGTTAACATCCAATTGAGTTGCAAACATTGACAAAAAAGGCTATACTATCTATGTCAGACAATCAATGATTGATGATATTAATATTCTATAAATGCAATTTTTTTCAAGATGTCAAATAGACATCATGCACATGATTTTACTGTCCTATTATATGAGCATGAAATCCCTTTTGGTGTATTAACTTGTCTATAAAGAGTGAGACCAATACATTACTCCCAAAACCTTTCCCTGCAGTTTGTTAGCACAATTAGGTGCACTGCCTCAAACTTAACATAACAATGATCATATTATTGGAAATAAAAAGGAAAATTTTTGTAATTTAAGATACATTTGCACCTTCCACTTGGGATTAACCTCAGTTTCAAGAGAAACCTCATCCATATAAGAAGAAAGCTTACTAAATATGATTTCACATGCTTCTAGACGCGAGTGACCAAGAGCCATGGTGGCACCATGCTACATCAGAAGTCAATAATAAAGTCAAGCATTTGATATAGCTGTTAAAGGAATCAACATCAACGTATTGTAGATAGCAACATAGAGGAATATGGAACATGTCTTTAATTTCAATAAAATTGTCAAAGGATCATTTAATTTAAAAACTTAAGATATATTGAGTATAGCTCAAAAATGGATGATATACAAACTCCAACACTCATTGAGAAGCATGCTAGGATATAAATGTGGATTAAGTACTTCACCATCACACCTTGTTCTGAATATGAAAGTTTAAATCACTAAAATATGAAGAGTGGTGTGGTTTGGACTTGAGATATCATCATAAAAGTTATGATATCTTGCTAAAGGACAATTAAACCAAACATTTTAAACTAAAAGATGAGGATCAAGACTAGATAATATTCTAACTCCAACATGGACCAAGACATGGAAGTTCTCTATTTACTTTTTAAGATCATGTTAAAGCTTCTGTATACTTCAAGTTTGAGAATGAAACATAATATCTCATCATATCAACCTTATCCCTCCCATCCTAATACTCTGATTCAAACACATGACAAGTAAAAGGGCTTGCAGAACATTTCCTCATTTCCCTGATTAATTTGTCACTTCCAGTGAAAAGTTAGGAAAATTAAAGCGTAGATGGTTGTCACACTAAACTTAATATATTAGTGTCAAGTCCAAATTTTCGCAAAGGGAACTTCAATTTCATTACCTTCATTAAAGCATAAATGGTTTCTCTGATTCCTTCAACATTTTCTCCGTCTTTTCGTCCTGCAAAAATAATTGAATCTGAAAACATTCTATTGTACCATTGCATAAGAGACTAATAAAATCACAAAGCATTCCCAAACAAGAAATAGAAAGCAACACTAATAGTTGAAAGATTTGACCAATATAATCTAAAAGAACAAGTTGAGTGAACAAAACTCAAACTAAAATAAATTTTGGAGACAACATACAACAATTTTAAAGTTAAGACGAAATTGTTAAAGATTGTATTACCCTGTTAACAGAGAATTATTTGTCTTTCCATATGCTACTACTCTGTTCTTTGTGAAACTAAACCGTGAATCCTAAAAGGGACAGTCATCACTGAACTTGATATATATATTCTGGTTAACAATCAAAGCTCAAATGGAAAACAAATATAAATCAAGATAGAATCAGCCACACATAACCTGAAATTGGCAGATCCCATCTAACATAGAAAATGCGACATCACTTCCATGAAAAATTACTCAGTAACATAGAACCTTCCATCCTTTGAGTTGCAATAAGTGACTCAATAATTATACAGTAACTCTCTAGTCTCTACCATGTTTTTTCCTTTCTTTTCAAACTATAGTCATCTATACTTTTGCTACTTTCTGTAGATATAAGTGCTTCAGTTAACTCTAAAATGAAACAAAAAACACTTGAACATAATTTGATGCATACTCATCTCTATACCAAAACATTAAGCTGTTTGGAAATTTGTATCTATTACATTTAATATTTTAAACAAAAGATGGAAAACACGTAGAAAAGTGATTATCTTTTTTGCAAAATCTAACCAGAAATTCATTACCCGGGATAGACCACTGCTTTTTTCCTCTTGGCTACTCGATGGTTTAACAATAAACCATCCTATGAATGTTCAAGTGGAGGTAGTAGAAACTCGGTTGAATATAACGTTTCATAGATTGGAACACGTAATGATGAGATTAGTTTGGTTAGGTTTGTAACAAGATACATACTTCTTTAGAACTTGAGGGCAATTGAAGACAAAATGCAGTATGAAAACTTAAGATTAAGTAGAGGCTAAGAGGGAATCTAACAAGAGAATTAAAGAACGCAAATCTTTTGTATCAGTTCACCTAATAAATACCCTTTCATGTAGTTCACCTAATAAATACCCTTTAAATCAAAGAGTATTAAAAAGCTTCTATGCAATTACAACTACAAAATTGACCCAAAATTGCACATAATTAAGCAGACAAGGAACTTCAATTTCATTACCTTCTATACCAAAATGGAAGATCCCGAGACCGACCCAGTAAAGATAGTTATTTGCAGGGCAAATATTCTACACATTAAGATACAACATTGCTCCATTACTCTCCTCAATACTCTACTCCTTGTCCGAGGTTAAGCTCAACAAAAACAACCGCATTGCCTCACCAATAACCAAAACTCTGAACACATTCACAAACCCGTTATCTTTTGCAAGAAACAACACGTTTGCAATAATACACCAGAAGAAAAATTACCTATCCACCCCTAAAAAAGAAAATTCCCAAAATTTAACAAAAAAACTAGAGTAACTACTCGAGAAAAGCAAGGAATTTGACTTTCCTAATGATCCAAGAACAAGAAAATCCAGATTGGATCCAAGAAGGGAACCGTAGGAAGACTAAGAAACAAATGGAAAGAGTTGATCCGAGAGGTTTGGTTTTATTAAAACATCATCGTTTTAATCTCGGAACATAATAGGCACAACGTTTGCAGAACAACTGATTTAATGCTCTGAGAAAGCACCAATACACAGACAATCATACAATCACATGAAAATTGAAAACCCAAACAGTAGTTCACAGAGTGAAATCAACGTCTTTAACAACTTTTCTATAAAAATTAGGGATGTCAAAAACGGTCTAGTCCTACTCGGGTTGATAGAGCTACGAGTCGATCATGGTTGGCCTAATCAGGCCACAGGTCAAGGTCAGACGGGCTACAGGTGATCGTTTTGTCAAAAACGACATCATTTTTTACTTTTTTCTTAAAAAAATATATATGATGGGCTAGACCACGGGCCGACTCATCCCTGGGCTAGGAGTAGCCCAGGCCCGACCCAGCCCATTAACATCTACAATAAAGATGGTTGAGTGACCAACAATTTGTTTTATTTGTACATAAAATTTATAAAATGTTATTTAAATAGTTGTCATTTATTTAATATATAACCGAATAATAACGTCTGCAGACGTAAATAGTTTTTCTGGAGCCCTTAAGGGCAATTCAATTAACATTGAGAGGCATAAAAAGATAATTGATTTAAAAGATTTTGCACTAAAAATGCAGAAAAAAAAAAACAACCTAGCAAGAATTTATTCAATGTCGACCATAGCAACAGTTACTAAAAAAAGAAGAAGAAGAAGGACACTACGCACGTGTGGAGCACGCTCTATGACCTCCAAGCATAAATCCCAGGACACTCGCTAAGTCGCGCGTCGTGAAACATAAAGCTTCCAATGTAAAAGGAAAAAGAGAGGTGAAATAGAGGTCGCGGCAGGCATCCGCACAGGGACAGAGCGTAATTTGCAAATGCAAATCAGTTGCTCCCTTCTCTCTCGAAAAAGCCACAGCCAGAGCCAGAGCCACAGCCGAAGCTAAATCTAAGTGTCAATCACTTTAGCTTTGATTTCAACGCGAACCAATCCAAAGACCCCACAAATCTCCACATTTCCCTCCTCAAACAATGCCAGCTTCTCCTTCTTTCCCTTCCTCTGGTAGACTACACTACTCTTTTCCCTTAATTAATTAACAACGACCAACCCTTTCTCTAAAACCCTCTTTTTCTTTCATTTTTTTCTCTGTAATTTTTGTTCTTGTTGTTGGGTTAATTTTTGATTGTTTCTATAGATGGAAGAGGCAAGTGGAAGAGGCGAAAGCGAGACCCCCAAATCCCTCGCAAACAACAACAACAGCCCAAACAAGAAGACCCTGAAGATGAAGACGAAGATGACGCCGTTGATGATGATAACAATCACAACCACCGGAACACTAACTGTATCGATCATAAGCACCATCACCGTGACGAGTCCGAAGCCCATCACCGTCACACCGAGGCCGATCCGGCCACCCATGAGGCGGAGTTCCTCGACGGCCGCAGCGTTCGCTTATGTGAGTTTCCTCTCGTCACGAAGCACGCCGTGAATCGGCCTCACGCTTCGGTTTTGTCTATTGCGGCTTTGGAGAGAGCGAATTTGGCCGGAGAGAGCGGCGTTACGAGGGGTCCGGTGCCGGAGTTGGAGAATGTATCGTATGGTCAGCTGCAGGCGCTTTCTTCCGTGCCTGCGGAAGGTGGTGATGGTGGGAATTCGGCTTACGTAGTGACGCCGCCGGAGATTATGGAGGGAAAGGGCGTTATTAAAAGGTTTGGAAGTAGAGTTCTTGTGGTCCCTATGCATTCAGGTATACAACAAATTTCAGTGTGGATGTGATTATGTTCTTTGCAATATTTATATGTGTGTGTGTGGTATATACGGTATGTATGGTTGAATGAGTGTACTAGTTTGGAAAAAATTGGCGTTCGAGGTTCAGGTAATAAGCTTGTCTTGGGTTTTCTCTGTGACTAATAGAAATTGAAGGGAACTATGAGGTTGAAAGGGAGAAAATGAGTAATTAATTAGGGCCTTAGGGATATGAGCTCAATCCATGTTTGCAAGGCTTCAAATTGTATTGATTGTTATCTTGGTCGTAATTTAATCTTTTAGAAGGCAGTGCCCAAGGCCTTTCAGTGGGTTGTAAGTTGGCTCTGCGAAGAATTCAAATTCTTGACTGTCTGCTTAGTGGTTGGAGTCTTTGGACATATAGTAAGAACCTAGCTACAAGAACTTTGGTGGAAAAATATAGGTTATAAACATCTTTGAGCTTCTAAAAAAGGTTTGAGGATTTGCTTGCATGCATGTACTTAGGATAAAGATTTTGTCTCCTGAATATCCTAGTATTTATGTTAACATTGTTATGTTTCTTGGTCCTCTTTGAGTAGATTGGTTTTCACCAGCAACTGTGCATCGACTGGAAAGACAAGTTGTGCCACATTTTTTTTCTGGAAAGTCACCGGATCACACACCAGAGAAGTACATGGAATGTAGAAACTATGCTGTTGCCAAGTACATGGAAAATCCAGCAAAAAGGCTTACAGTTGCTGATTGTCAAGGGTTGGTAGTTGGTGTAGAGCATGATGATTTAACTAGAATTGTGAGGTTCCTTGATCATTGGGGAATTATTAATTACTGTGCAGATCAACCAAGCCATGAATCTTGGAATAGTGGTTCCTATTTAAGGGAGGATACAAATGGTGAGGTTCATGTGCCGTCAGATGCTTTAAAGTCTATTGATAGTTTGATCAAATTTGACAAGCCCAAATGTAAACTCAAGGCGACTGATGTTTATTCTTCATTGTCATGCCATGATAACGATTTCTCTGACTTGGACAACAGAATTCGAGAGCGTTTATCTGAAAATTGTTGCAATTTTTGTTCTCAGCCTCTCCCCACTGTATACTATCAGTCACAGAAGGAGGTAACTTACATACTTTTGTGCATATGCTTTTTGTCTTTACATCTTTTTTCATTTTCATGCTTTTCTGATTGGTATCTTCAAGGAACTTGAAAATGCATGAAGTTATTTGAATTGATTACTGAAGGATTATACACTAGCATAATGACGTAATAATGGTCATTTATCAGTTTATAACTACCATGGGATTATTTTTGGTCGACTTGAGTAACTTCAATTATTTAAACATGCTTTTACAGGAAAGCACGCTATTGCTGCTCAGTTTATCTGTTGGAATGGATAATAGTAGGGGGAGAATAGAACCATCGTAACCGTTTTGCATCCATTAGTGCGTGGTCATTATTTCCCTTTATTTGATCGAAGATCAAAATATCAATAAGGGAAAACTGGTGATTAACTAAAAGAAAGGGGCTAATACTTAGAATTAAAAATATTTAAAAACATGTATGTTTACATGTCAGTACAGATTAAACTATAGTTTCAGGTGGCATGGGGTGATCTTAAGAGTTCAAAATGTGATTTACTATGTTAAATGGTGTTAGAGTTTCCAAATCTAACATTTTCATTTCTATTAAAACAATTAGCTTTGAGATTCCCAAATAGATAGCTGGAGGTGTTATGTAAGAAATGCCTTCAGAAATCTTAAGTTGATCTCAATTGTCTGATCATGGTGTTTCTTACTATTATGGTTCTGTTCCCATGGCAAATTGACATCTTTTACAACAGGTTGATATACTACTATGCTCCAACTGTTTCCATGAGAGTAGATTTGTAGCCAGTCACTCAAGCTTGGATTTTGTTAAGATGGATTCAACAAATGATTATGGTGATCTAGATGGAGAAAGTTGGAGTGATCAAGAAACACTTCTACTACTTGAGGCAGTGGAACTTTACCATGAAAATTGGAATGAAATTGCAGAGCATGTGGGCACCAAGTCAAAAGCACAATGCATCCTTCATTTTCTCCGTCTACCCATGGAGGACGGCCTTTTGGAGAACATTGAAGTTCCCAAGATTTCCCAGCTGTCCAATGCAGTTAGTAGAGATGAGCATGGAAGATTGCATCCAAGTTCAAATGGTGATCTAATTGTTACTCTTTCTAACTTGGTTTTTCGCAATTTTAACGTTGAAAGTATGTTATTGCCATTTCGTACCTGAATTTCTCATTTCATGCTGTTTGTGTAGGATACTGTATCCAAGATGTCGATTCTGAAAGCAGGCTTCCATTTTCAAATTATCCAAATCCAGTTATGGCATTGGTATGTTCTATGCTCCATTGATTTAATTGAAACAACATTTCAATTTGAGAACTTTGTGAACCTCTATGCCTTTTCTGCCTAAAATTTGTTTATCTTATGGAAGCTATTAATTATGATGATTTATCTGAATTATCCAAAACAATATAGTTATGTTCCTCTCAGTTGGTAATACAAATAAATACTGGCTAGTTGACATAGTCAAATTACTTTCAAAATGGATTTTATGTCTGATGCTTAAAGTTAACAAGATGATGCTGCTGACATGGTGGAACACCTTGGCTCTTTTTCTTGTAAACACTTTTTATTTTTTTTGTTTGGGTACAACCTCATGGTGCTTTTCTTAATAATATTTTACTTATAGAAGAAAGATAAGTATTTCTACACACACACACACACACACACATAGATAGGAAGAGGCAGAGGGAGCTGTATACTCTTTTGGAATGTAAAGATGGTTTTTACTTGTGGAAAATTTTGTAGGTTGCTTTTTTGGCCTCTTCTGTTGGGCCAAGAGTTGCTGCTGCTTGTGCTCACGCATCATTGGCAGCATTATCTGAGGATAATAGGTGGGTGATTTCTTCTCCATAACCTGTACATTTTGGCTTTTGCTGTCTTAGGATACTACGTGAATGGGTTAGTTTGAGATTCTGCTGTAAGGATTTGCTATAAAGCCGCCCCCTTCCCTTTTTATTTCTTATTTTTTCAATATTTTGTGTGTTGATGGATTGCTAATTGTCCCTATTTTAGAATAGATCTTGGGGGACTTTAAGTTGGTTTTCTGTATATGAGTTTGAGCATACTATCATACTATATGAATTCAATGTACTTCCACAGGACGAATTCAGAGAGATCATGTGGTAGAGAGACTAGTATTCATGGAGAAGTCACAAATTCGGTTCAACAAAATGGTAGGACAAGGGTTTTGCTTTCCCTGTTCATGAAATATGTTCATCTATTTATTGCAATTGTAATTTTTATGGTTATACTTTAGATGACAACCTACATGGTTTACGGGGTCAAAATGAGTCTGAGGCCACTCCTTTGTCCACTGAAAAAGTTAAAGCTGCCGCAAAAGCTGGTCTTGCAGCTGCAGCAATCAAGGCTAAACTGTTTGCAGATCATGAAGAGAGGGAAATCCAGAGGCTATCGGCGAATATTATAAATCATCAGGTATAATTATGATAGTTGAATTTTGTGAATCCAGAATTTCCTAAGCTGATTCCTTTTACTCCTCTTCCTCTGTGAACATTCACATTTAATTATAATGAGTTTAATGTTTGCTTGAGAGTGTGGTTCTTTGGTAGTATTGTCACCTTCGTTTATTATTTTGGTTGTTTAGAAGAGCTAAGTGTGCTTGTACTTGTTGATGGAAAATAAAGCTTAGTTCAAAGTTTTGTTTTCTTTGTCATTAATTTTATTTAATTGGAAAAGGAATTCAAGTGTTTTTATTTTATTTTTGTTCTTATTGGTTTAGGATTTAAATCTATTAGGGAATAATAAGAATCTTTATTAGAGTAGGATTTTAGTCCTTATTTAGGTAGGATTGGGGTCAAGAGGGCAAATTTATTTATAAGACTGTAAGTACGTCTATGAGGGAGAGAGGAGGATTTTCAGGTTATGAATTTAAGAGTAAGAGTGTGATGCTTTCTCATCTAAGAGTGATTCTTAGAAGTGATGCGTTTCTTAGAAGTGATGCGTAGAAACTAGATGCTGATGTCTTGTTCTTTATGAATCCTAGATGCAATTTTGCTTAGTTCTTATCATTTTGCATATGATAGTGTTCTCATTCATTTTTCGGTTTGTGGGGAAACTGTCCTGTTCCGTCCTACTTAACTTGTCTTGTAAACTCATGTTCTAAATTGGAAATTTTGTGGCTTTATCTGGCATCTCTTCATTCTAAGCTTTGAAATCTCAAGCATAGAAATTGATTGTACGAAGATTCCCTGCCACACGTCTACTTTCGTAAAGCATCTCCTGTTTCTGTGTTCCATTAGGTGGGCCCTTTGGAGAAACTTATTATGTAATCTGGTTTCACAATACGTCATTATGATTGCATTGTTTATATGGTCTGACCTGCTGTTTAACTATACTTTCACCTTGTCCATATGGACAAATGCTTGCTGTATGGTTTTGTTTGTTTCACTTGTTGTCTCCAATTTAGTATGAATTTATTTGTTAACATCCCTTAAAACAAGTTGATGTGGAGACAGTTGAAGAGATTGGAGCTCAAGCTGAAGCAGTTTGCGGAGGTGGAGTCCCTCCTAATGAGGGAATGCGAACAAGTGGAAAAAGCTAGGCAAAGATATGCTGCTGAAAGGGCCCGTATTTTACCAACTCGTGTTGGAACTGGTGGTGTCACTTCACAAATGAATGTAGCTGGTCCTGTGCCTTCTATGCTTAACACTAATATCGGCAGCAATAGGCAGCAAGGGATGCCGGCATCTTCTTCGCAACCCAGCATATCTGGTCACAACAATGTTCAACAAGTCCATCCCCACATGCCTTTTGTGCAACGGGGCCAGCCACAATCCATGTTTCCATTAGGAGCGAGGCTGCCCCTCTCAGCGATACAACCATCTTCATCTTCTCCGTCAAATGCCATGTTCAGTGCTTCGGGAAATTCACAGCCTAGTCTCAATCAAATGCTGAGATCCGTTTCAGGGCCCAGCTCTGGTTTAGGTTGAAGCGGATACATACGTTGGAGTATTAAAGTTTCTGGTTAATTAAATTGGATGGTCACTCAATGCTGCAACAGGGGTTCAATGCATTGAGAAAGGTGGAGCAAGAAAGTTTCAGTCGTACTGCCTGTGTTGTAGTTTTTGTCTGAATGTAGATTACATGGATCCATTTGTAGGGCATTTAACAGATTGTTCAGTAGTTTATGGATTAAATTATAAATTCCTGGAATGCAGAAGGGAACTTAAATTGTTTTTGCGATTGAGTGAGCTGAATATAGAATGTCTCGCTAAAAATGGCAATTTGGGATCACTTTGCTTTTGTACTTTCTGCAGTCAAGGGAGTTGAGATTGCTTTTCCATGTGTCTTCGATATACGAGTTTTTCTAAACATACGAAGAAATAATATAAATTGAATCTAATAGGTGCAACCCTATATCTGTCCACTCTTAAGAAACTCCAAGAAAATGTAAAACATTCAGGGTTGAGAGGTTGGAATTGGTAATAAAGTTGACCATAAGTCTCATGTTAACTCAACAAACGAATTTTGAAAAAGTTCGCGACCATTCTTTAGGGCTCTGTGTGGTTGCATTACTCTCTTTTGAAGAGATTTTGTTATATATTTGATTGGTTAAAAGTGTATATTAAATTATAAAATTTTTATTTAAATATATGTTAATTTTGAATTAAAATAAACCTAAATAGGTAAAAAATTAAATAAATTTATATTATTGTCAATTATCTATCATGTCTGATATGATACATATCTCATTTTTTCATAGGATATGTGAATTTACTATATCATGTAACACATAGTGAGCTACTCGTATCATATTTAAATTAAGTTTTTTTATTTTATTTCTTAATTAAAATAATTTAATTTAATTTAATTACAAGTACCTCTAATTGACTATTTAAATTAATTACAATTTAATTAACTAATTTTAAAAAAAAATTAAACAATTAGAAGAACCATAATTCCCAGTTTTTGTAATTCTTCCGCCATCTCTTCACTTAATTATTGTGTTCTCTAAATGGTTCATGGTGCCACAAGAGAATCAAAATATAAACATTTACAAGAAGAGAGAAGAGAATAAGACTTCATAAAATGAAGAGTGTCTCGCTGCTGGACCGTGAACTCCTCCTCCAAATGCTTTATTGCCCACGAGGTGTAGGTCTGCTCTTTGCGAAGAACTAGCTAGAAAGAAAGGAAGAAGGAGAAGAGAAAGAAGATGATAATTAGGAACATGAAGATGAAGAAGAAGATAGGAGACGAGAGAAAAAAGAATAAGAATCTAAAAACTTTGAATGAGGAAGTGAATGCTAAGATCTGGCTACAGTTCTCCTTCGGGATCACCAATCTTGAGCACCCACCAAGCGGATGCATACCTATCCTCGTAGAGGATGCGTCGGGGGTCTGTCATCTGAGATTTACCATGTAGTTTTTTCTATTGTTCTCCCGTTATTTTAAAAAAAAAATGCTAAGGAGACTTGGTAGTGATGAAATATGAGGCTGATTTCTTCAAGATCTCAACTCATGTAGCAAAAGAAACATGGGTTGTGGATGACATAAGAGATACATTATCAAGTAATAAAGCTAGAAGAGATTATAGCTTTAGTGATACCACCATTTCTGATTGAGAGTTCCAAGTTTTTAAAATTATCTTCAATCAACTGCAAGTGATCTTCTCCTGTCCATAATTTCATCTAATTAATTTCAATCCTTTGTCATCAATAGTTATAGGTTTTAGCTTATTCTTACTAAAAATTTGAGTTATAAGAATTAGGAATCTTTTGATTATTTGAGAATTTTGAAGAATTTAAGTTAATTAGGTTATAATTAAATTAATTAGTCAATTGCAATTATTTGTAATTAAATTAGCTTAATTAATTTTAAGGATAAATATAAAATAAAATAAAAAATTAGTTTAAATTTGATATGGGGCTCGAGTATGCGATGTAGATGCCGTGTAAATTTCATATGATACAGTGGTTTACGTGATAAATTTAAAAAATAAAATATATCACACATTAGTAATGATATAGTACATAACCACTATAAGAAAAAAAGGTTATAGAGACGGAAATTACCGACAATTTTTTTTTACTTTCCGTTGGAGAATAAATTTGATGACAGAAATTACCGATGGAACAAGTCGAAGGAGGAACAACTGTAGGTAAACTTTAATGACGAATATTATATATCTGTTGGTAAATTTAGTGACGAAATTTTGTATATCCGTCACTACATTTACAGATGGAGACACAATATTCTGTCGGTGAACTTAATGACAAAAAATTGTAAATCCGTCGCTAAATTTATTGATAGATATATAATATACCGTCACTATATTTACCGACGGACAATATTTGTGGCTAAAGTTTATTGATGAACAATATTCGTCGCTAAATTTTTCCCGACGGAATATATCATTCCGTTGATAACTTATTTCGTCGAAACATTTAACTATGATAAATTTCAATCACCATTTCTCACTTTCTATCCGAGTTTTCTATTGATAATCTTTTGAATTTTTTTTGTACATTTAAATTCTGTAAATAATATAACATTAATTGATAATATAAAGTAAAAATTATCATAATTGGTAATATAATAAAAATTATAATGTAAACCAATAAGTATCTTGAAAAAAAACTGTAATTAAGAATTCTTACAAAAACTTAAGAATAGCAAAACATCAAATATATTCACTTATCCATCTAAGCTATGCAGTTGGTGAAGGCAAATGATCTGATTGCTGCAATGAGGTCCTGTCCCTCTCCTTCAACTCATCCACCTTATTACAGAGCTGAGTTATGCACTCCATCAGCCTCTGTACTATGCTCCCAAGCTGAACAACTCCCTCATTCGATACGGACCGCTTACTAGATGTAGCTGTAGTGGTTGTGGAGGATTGCGAATAGCATGTGTTTACAAATGAATCTAAGCTGAAAATCCTTCCACGATGGCCCCTACTATCTATTGCATTAAGATATGTCTGACTCTTATCAATAGTTTCAGAGTTATGAGACTATCATTTAATTCTTTCTTGTATTTGGTACTATTATTATAATTGTTAATGCTAATAAGTGCAAATTTATAAGAATTAACATTAAAGAATAAATTTTACATACATTAAGTTGTCGCAGGTGTTGACAAAGGTATAAGCCTCTTGTCCATAGATTTTTCCTGCATTAGAATAAATTGTTATAAGTGAACTACAATTTACAAAAATTTCTACAGAGTTTCTTATATTTTTTATGATTAACCCCTATTAAACAAAAAAAGTTACTCAACGATGCAACCATTAATGGCACCAGACATTTATAACATTATTATTCTCCATAATACACATATATTTTCATTCTAAATTTCATACATCAAATTACATTGAAATCAAATTCCATACATCAAAGTAAAAAAAATCAAAATATAAGTGTAAAGTTTTGATACTTTCAAGTTTCTCTACATGTTCCTAGTAGGTCATAGATCCTCCAATGTGTACGAGTAGACTCTCTCCCCCCAGTCCTCTACGTTTATTTGCAGAATTGCGCTCTAAAATGGACATTAATTACCTCGGGTGATGCACAATACTGTTATCAACGACTCTATATTTCTTCAAATATATAAGGAAGTCGTACATCATTCTTGTGTATCGAACCAAGAAAGTCTTTATAACGTGTACTAGCTTACCTATTCCATACTTTATAAATTACAGCATCAAATTTTGAATCCCAAAAAATTTCTTTATGAAAAAAAACATACTATAAGTACTTATAAACTACAATATTTATCTAATTAATGTATAAAATTAGATAAAATAAAAAAGATTAAAGAATATATTTTTTGTACCTCAAACTCCTGATAATAAAAATCCTTCGTCACCTGAGAGACATTCTTCTATATATAACCCTTAAGATCTATCTTCTCCCTGAACTTTGATGACATATTTCTAAAGCACGTTCCAGACGAAATGAACCTAATATATAAGATATTTTAGATCATTTTGAAATTAAAACATATAACTTTAGTATAAACCTATGGTATTATCACGTATTACAAAATTCTTAGAATTTCACTCACAAATTGTTGACAATTGTGATTTAAGTTCTTCTATCAACTCCCTCAGCTCCAGGCCAGAGGCAGTCTCCTTCATCCGGAATGTTTACCCATGATATTTCTATCGGTATAAGGATGGTGGATGGTGTAAGGCTAGTGGATGGTATAGCAAGGCTACTGGATGGTGTATCAGCAAGTACAGAAGGTGACTGTATAGGGACTGTAAGTTGGGAAGGTGACGCCTCATCTGGATGTGTAGTAGTTGGACGTACAACACCTAATTTTGTAGTATCTGTAGAATGTGATGCTTCATCTGGAAATCATGGTAACCTGAACCTTGTTTGCATCATATCCTGTTTTCTCTTTTGTGGCATATTTTAAACCTAAAATTCACATTTTATTGAATATTCTAGTAATAAAACAATATAAATTAAACACAAATAACACTATATTGTTGATGCTATAATAGATGTATTCATATGATATTATATTATAAACATAAATTAATCGCTATCATCACTTAATTATAAATCAAAATCATTATCTTCTTCTTTTTATGAAGATTAGAATCAAACTCAGGCTCCTTTTCAGATTTTTTCCCTCCTCATCCTCTGCAGATGAAGGCCCTGTTTGATAATCAGCTAATTATATTAGCTGTTAGCTGATAGCTGATTATATCAGCTGATTTGACCAGCTGATTGCATTAGCTGTTTGTCATTTAATGTTTGGTAAAATTAGCTGTTTAATATTAACTGTTAATGTGTAAAATGACAATTGAGGACATAACTCTAAAAAAATTATAAAGGTATGAATATTATATATTTTAGTATTTCGTTGAATATTTTTAAGAAGTTATGCTTTAATACCCTATTAATTCACATATATGTCTAAATTTAAAGTATTTTAACAATTTTAAATACAAAAATTGTAGTAAGCCCTGGTGAATTTATTTTAAAATTAATTTAAAATTTTAATTGAAAAATCATGATGTCTTTAATTGACATCATTAGCCATTACTACATAGTTAGAAATCTATGTTTTCATACAGTATTAATTTACACAATTTTTTATATTAAATTTATAACAACCCTCGATATATTTAATCACAAATTTGATTAAGAATGGGTAATAATACTGTTTTTAATTGATGATCATATTTTAATAGAAGTTATTTTTAAAACCTAAAATTATTAATTAGGAAAAAATATTTATTTAATTGAATAACTATTAGTGCTTTTTATTCAGTAGTAAATAATATTAGAAAATGATAAATATAAACAAACATAAATTTTTATAGCATATCATAAACATAAATTTATAGAGAATTTATAAAGAAGGGTTATGATTTCAGACTTGTCAAAACTATTACACATAACACTAAATTATCAATTTGCATAATTATATTCGCATAATGCAAAGACAAGCCAGCAGGCCAGTTGCCGATTTCTTTCAGATCCTTGGAATGTTACATGGCCATCTACAAAATGCAAGTAATAGCAATAAGCTTCAATCATTAAGCAGCAAATGATTTTTTTTTAAAAAAATCAAACCCAAGGAAACAAGCCCTGCAAAATAAAGAAGGAATCCTTGTTCTATATTTCTTACTATCACAAGTGTAACTAGCTTCTTTTTTCTTAATATGATAATACACCTTTGGTCATAGGAACTACTACTTTGGAGAATACAAAAGCATTTAGCTATCTTCATATCTTCAAAATAACAATCACTTATACATGATGAGGGCATCATTGATATCATGAAGAGAAGCCAAGTATGGATGAAAAAGTGCCTCATCAACTACGGGCAGATGCACACAATAAGTATACAAGGTTAACAGATAAAACACAGGCATAAAGGATAAGCCATTACGTCATTATTTCACCAAGAATGCAACCAACAGACCAGATATCTATTGTTGCGGTGTACTCTGAGTAGTTAAGGAGCAATTCTGGTGCACGGTACCAACGAGTTTCAACATACTCAGTCATGAAATATGTTTCAGATGTTGTCCTTACTAATCCAAAGTCTCCTATTTTAAGGGCACAATTATCATTGAGAAACAAATTGCTTGGCTTCAGGTCACAGTGCAACACATTGGCAGAGTGGACATATCTCAAGCCTCGTAATAACTGATATAGGAAGTACTGCAAAGACTTGATAAATATTTTATCAGATCCTGCATTATAACATCCCGATATTCATGTTAATGCTAGAATAGTAATTTATGAGAAAGTATTGTGAAATTAGAAAAATGCACGTCATGCATAAGTTAATTGTTACGTACATATTTATTTTGCACATTCATATGATTGTACATGCATTCATTGGCATTTCCGAGTAAATTTATTTTATAAGTGAAAATTGTGGATTAAATTGAAGTGTATTAATTGTGATTTGGCAATTTTGGTATATGTTGGATATTTTGAAATTTTTGGTGAATTATTTGAGCTGAAAATTTATTTGGTGATAATAGTTATTATTTCAGATTTTTTTTAGTGAATTATGGATTAATTATCTTGAGAATTAAATTTGGTGTGTATTAGAATTTATTCTGTTTTTTTGGTGACATTTCGGATATTGTGAAAATTTATCAAAAAAATTGAGGTATTTTAGACTAGGAAAAATATTAAAATAAGAAAAATAAATAGACCAATTAAATTGTGTCAAGTGGTAGCATTATATAGTGACACGTTTCAACCATGCAAAACACCACGGTAAAGTTCTCCTCTACTGTTGTTTATTCACAGTGAAGGTTTTGACAAAAACAAAAACTCTCCTTGCTTATACATCACCAAAACCAGTCCATATATATTGTTTTAACA
This sequence comes from Erythroxylum gracilipes, assembly GCA_026413385.1. Lineage (NCBI taxonomy): Eukaryota > Viridiplantae > Streptophyta > Magnoliopsida > Malpighiales > Erythroxylaceae > Erythroxylum > Erythroxylum gracilipes. Next base: position 6,954,110 of record JANZLC010000002.1, read on the forward strand.
TTGATTCTTGTTGTTTGCTTGACCCACCGAAAGGTTTGTCTACTCTTACTATTGGAGTTTTTGCTGGAAACAAGTAAGTTGTGCTTTCATTTTCATGGTTATATTAAGGATAAATGACAAAGAGATGATGTTTTCATGTTTGTGGATGGGTGCATGCGTGAACGTTTTTGGGCTGTAAATTGATGTTAGAAAAAATGCAGAAAAGATGTAAAAAGTGATGAAAAGCGTGAGTGATGTTCTGTTTTTTTTTGTTGTATTTGATTTTGCATTTGAGATGAAAAGAATGTAACTATATGATGAAATGAAGATTTAGATGAGGTTATTGTCGGATTTTAAAACTCATGCAAAACCATATGTGTAGAAGAGTTGATAAACACATGCTCTGTTTTTTTATAGTATATGCGCAAATGTTTGGGTATTGTTAAAGATAGATTTAAATGAGGTTAGAGTTAAAGAGGACATAAAGCATAATGAGGTGTTGTGTTATAAGGAGTAAAATGATAGAAAAAATAGGCTGTTGTGGAGGGAAAAAAAAAAGAGAAAGGCGCAGAAGTTATAAAAATATAGTAGAGGGAGAAAGTGAAGGTGAGATTTTGGATTTTGATTATTAACTATGAACCTTGGATTTTTTGAATTGTTGTGAGTTGTTGAGCTGAAAAGAGAGTAGGAAAGTTGGTTTATGTAATGGATGTAGTAGATATGAAGTGTAAAAGTGGAAAAGTGGACAAAAAAATGAAGAGTTTTCGGTAGAGAAGATGAAGTCTGCGTTCTAGAGAGAGGAAAGGTGGTGGTTTACCTGTATGGGTTATAAGCTAGAGTATTTCATTAAACAACCCTAAGTCTTTTGGCTATAACTTTTTCATCCGAACTCCAAATGACTTGAAACTTGGATCAATGGATTCCTAAGACATTTTTATTTTTCTCCATTAAAATTTCGAGCTTTCTGAGTTAAATTGAAAGGGGTTGATAGGATGAAAATGTGAAAGTCTGCTGGAATGTTATGAACTGGAAAATTTTCATGAACATACTTTTGTATTCTGATATAACTTGATCTGTAGATTTCCAAATGAGTTGATTCATAGTTCAGATTAAACTAGAGACATAATTCAACAATTTCCTTGAAGAAGTTGAATTTTAATTCTATCTCGAAGACTTTCAAAATTGGCATGAAACTGAGTTTTAGCTTAGGTTGTAGCATTACCAGGGACAGAAATCATATCCTGTGATTATTGAATAAACTGTATAGATGTGGGCCGAATTAGGCTGAGTTGTCTTTACCAAAGTTGTAGGTTATTCTCTTAGCTTTAAATTGGTATAAATTTTGTCATTTTTGGATAACTGAGCTGAAATATATGAGTTGTACAATTAGAGGGTATGATCATGTACTAGCCAAAAGTTCAAATGTGCACAGTTTGTGGTATTTTGTGCATAATTCATTGAATAATAAATAAAATTGGATGATCTTGGAGTTATTAGAAACTTAAGATACTGTAGAACAACTTTCCAGAAGGAAGTGATGCCTAATTATGTCATTTCCTATCAGATTAATTATGCAAAGTTGACCCGAAATTATGTGGGTAGAAAATCTGAAGTGGTCAATTAGGTTATGAAATTGATTTCACTTTATTTTATTTTGGTCCAAATTATAAGTACCAAATGTTATTAATGAGGGCTTTGATATCTGATCGGTTTGATGATAAAAATTACAATAAGATTGATAGAAGGTGGGAGAAAGACGATTAAAGAAATAAGAAATATGGTTTGATGGAAGATATCAGTTTCAATTAATAAGTCCACTTTGAGAAGGACCCACTCTCCACTACAATAGAAAAAGATCAAATATCCACTGCCTAAACAATTTACAACTTGTATATTTATAACTAAAGTTTCAGACGTTACCTAACTAGCCTATAATTAAGGAAATAATGGAAAACAACACATCATGGAATAAGCTGACTTCTCATTTAATCGATCAACTCAAGAAAGTGGAGCTGATCATTGTCGCGTGTTCGTTTACATTTTCTTCTTGAATAGACACGTAATGGCTTGAGTGTTGTATCAATACTTCCCCGCTAGAAATTTGACTTGTCCTCAAGTCGGAATGAAGGAAATTGACCAGCCAATATATCATAATTTTCTCAGGTTGCTTCTTCGGTAGGTCTGTCTCGCCATTCAGTGAGTAATTCAAGAGTAGGGACTCCTCCTTCTATGACCCATTGATTTGACAAAACTTGTGCAGGCTGGAGGAGCAGCTCCCAATTAGAAGAAATAGGCAACACAAGAGGAATGGAAGGAGCAAGTTGTCCTTTAGTTGGCCTTAGTAATGAAACATGGAAAATGGGATGAATACGCTAGTCTGAAGGAAGTTCTAACTCATATGCGACATGGCCAACCTTTCGAATAACCTTGTAAGGACTAAAAAATCTTGGAGAGAGTTTCTGGTACGTGCGTTTTGCAAGAGACCATTGTTTGTATGGTTGGAGCCTTAGAAATACAGAGTCACCAACTTCAAAACACAATTCCCTTCTCTTAGAATCTGACTGTGCTTTCATCCTTGACTGAGCTCTCAGCAAGTAATCTTTGAGCAAGTGTAGCATGTCATCCCGTTGAAGTAATTTATGTTCAAGATCAGCAATGAATGTCTCACCTGGGACATATGGGAAAAGAGGTGGTGGTTCAAGCCCATAAACTGCAGTGAAAGGAGTGGTGTTGGTAGCTGTGTGGAAACCCGTGTTATATGAATACTCTGCCCAATTGAGAAAAGAACTCCACACCTTAGGTTGTTCATGAGCAAAACAACGTAAATAAGTTTCAAGGCATCGATTGACCACTTTCGTCTGACCGTCCGTTTGGGGATGGTAGCTGGTACTCATTCGTAGCTGGGTTTTACAGAGCTTAAACAATTCTTGCCAAAAGTTGCTTAAGAACATTGCATCTCGGTCCGATATGATAGATCTCAGTATACCATGGAGGCGCACCACCTCTTTGCAGAAGCTGTCGGGAACAGATTTAGAAGTAAAAGGATGAGTTAGAGGGATGAAATGTGAGTATTTGCTTAACCTGTCAACAACTACAAAGATTGAATCAAACTGATGGGATTTAAGGAGGCCAACTATAAAATCCATAGAAATATCTTCCCATATACGGTCCAGGATTGGAAGAGGTTGTAATAGACCAACTGGTGAGAGGGTTTGATATTTATTCTGTTGGCACTGAAGGCAGTTTTGGACATAAATCTTCATATCTTTGTTTATAGTTGGCCAAAAGAAATTGGCTGAAATACGTTTGAGCGTCTTCAAGTACCCTCCGTGACCAGCTGATGGAGTGTTGTGGGCCTCAAATAGGATCTTGTGATGCAAAGCTTCATTATTTGGAATAACAAGGTGTGATTTGTAATATAGGCTCTGACCTGAAATTGAAAATTCAGGGTATGAAGTAGGATCAACAATTAGGGCCTCAATGATCTTCTTCGTAAAAGGATCCAAGTCCAATGCTCCCGGAAGATCTACTAAGTCAAGATTGACAGGTAGCACCAAATTCAGAAAATCAACTTGTTGAGGTCGATGGGAAAGAGTGTCTGCACCTTTATTTTCTTTTCTTGGCCGATATATGATTGAGAAGTCATAAGGTAAGAGTTTGATTAGCAAACGTTGTTGCTCAGAAGTTGTGATTCGTTATTCCAGGAGATATTTCAAGGTGTAATGATCTGTCTTGATGAAGAAGTGTCGCCCAAGTAAATAATGCTTCCACTTCTATAAGGCTAATACCACTGCAAGGAGCTCTCGGTCATATGCTGACTTGAGCCAGTTAGAGAATGAAAGTCCTTTGCTGAAGTAAGCCACCAGATGCCCTTCTTGAAGTACTATAGCACCAACACCTACAGAAGAAGCATCACATTCAACCGTAAAGGGCTGTGAAAAATTTGGTAACTATAAAATTGGGACACTGATTAATGCATTTTTCAGATTGGTAAAGGAAGCATCAGCTTGATCATTCCATTGAAATGCATTCTTTTTTGTGAGACTGGTGAAAGGCCTGGAAATTAACCCATAATCTTTAACGAACCGACGATAATATCCAGTAAGGCCCAAAAATCCTCGTAGCTCCTTGACATTGGTAGGGACAGGCCAAGAGTGAACAACTTGCATTTTATCTTGATCGACCTGTACTCCTTTAGAACTCACCACGTGGCCCAGGAAATTGACTTGTTGCTGTCCGAACATGCACTTAGAAGCCTTGGCATAAAACTTATTATTCTGGAGCAACTGGAGAGTGACTTGGAGATGTTGAGAGTGACTTTCTTCATCTTTGCTGAAGATCAGAATATCATCGAAGAAGACTAAGATGAATTTGCGAAGATGAGGCCTGAACAAATCATTCATTGCAGCCTGAAAAGTCGATGGAGCATTGGTAAGCCCAAACGGCATGACAAGAAATTCATAATGTCCCGAATGTGTGCAGAAGGCAGTTTTTGGTACATCGGTAGGAATCACTCTAATTTGGTGATATCCAGATCGTAAATCAATCTTGGAGAAGATTGTAGCACCGTGTAACTCGTCCAATAATTCATCAATATTTGGAATTGGGTATTTGTCCAGGATGGTGAGTTTGTTTAAGGCCCTGTAATCCACACACATACGCCAACTATCATCTTTCTTTTTAACTAAGAGAACCGGACTGGCAAAAGGGCTGAAACTTGGCTGAATGAATCCAGTATGCAGGAGTTCAGAAACTTGCTTCTCTATTTCATTTTTTTGGGAAAAAGGATATCTGTAAGGTCGGATGTTAGGTGGTTGAGCATTGGGTATTAAAGGAATGGCATGAGAATGCTTACGGAAGGGGGGTAATGTGGTGGGTTCAGAAAAGACAGATGAGAATTCATTGAGGATAGCTTAAAGTGGTGTTTCGTTTGGGTGAAAAAGAGTGTGGTGTGTAGAAAGATACTGAAATGAAGCTGAGTCTATGTTCTTGGCTGGCACCCCTTGTAGTTTGTATTTCTGGCCATTGAATGTGAAAATCAAGAACATTTCGTTCCAATTGGCTTGCACCGTATTGAGTGAAGCTAGCCATTAGATTCCCAACACTAAATCTGCACCTCCAATAGTGAAAGGATAATAATCTTGAATGATCTTCAAACTTGGAAGTTGAACTTCAACACTATTGCAAATGCTGTTGCAACGTATGACAATATGGACACCAAAGGGCGGTACCCACTAGATTGGAAGTTGCAATTCTCGCACAATGGATTCAGATACAAAATTGTGCGTCGATCCTCTATCCACCAAAATAATGACTTCACGCTTGCCAATCTACCCCATTAATTTCATCGTTGTTGTAGTATATTTTCCCAATATAGCATGAAGACTGATTACCGCAAATTCAGCAGGGTTAGGATCACCATCTTTTTCAACTTCTTCTTCTTCATGATCAACTTCATCATTATTAGGATTAACTTCCAAAAGTGCGAAAGTACCTGGCTTACAACGGTGACCAGGTCCAAACTTCTCATTGCAACGAAAACACAATCCTTTTGAAAATCGGGCTTGTCGATCAGCATCCCATGGTCGTGATTGCCCTAAAGTTGGATTGCGATTTGCAGCTGGGAGTGTTGTTCCAGATCCTTCCTTTGGTCGAACATAAGAAGAAGAATTATGAGACTTGTAAGAAATTTGTCCAGTAGAGCTTTTGATGGAGCGGTTTGGCCCAAGCCTAATTTAGACTCAAATTCAAAGGCTAGACTCATGGCTTTGAATATAGAACGTGGCTTATGAATTCTTACATCAGCCTTCAGTTCTTCTTTGAGTCCATTGAGAAACACGCCTAGTAAACAATGGTCAGGCCAATCGGTTACTCTAGTAGTATAGCAAGCAAATTCTTGTCGATATTCTTGGACGATATCCGTTTGTCTGATGTTACAGAGGAATTCATCAGGATTCTGAAATTCCGTTGGACCATAATTTTCTTGTAAAGCTTGCACTAATTCTTCCCAACACACAATAGCACCTTCATTCTCCAGCCATGAAAAGAAATCTAAAGCATCACCTTCCAAATACATAGAAGCGACTTCCACCTTTACTTCATCGGGCGTTTGATGGTAACGAAAATATTTTTCTGCTTTGAGAATCCATCCTCTGGGGTCACCGTCATCATATTTAGGAAATTCCATCTTTGTATATGGCCGTTGATTACGTCGCCATCGAGGTGATTCTTCGTCATCTTCATCTTTTTCCTGTTTGGTGTTTCGGTATTGTGGAAATCTGCTATGCTCTTTTCCATATCTGCGATTAGAAGATGAAGGTTTGTCATTTGTACTTTGATTAGCTTCAAGGGCAGTAACCTTTGATGCCAAAGTATCCACATTTTCCAAACAGGCTGATATAGCAGCAAGTTGGGAGGCTATGTGATTGAGTGAATGGTTGCGCGATGAGGGGCGAGTATTTGATGGTTCGGGTGGTTGCTAGGTAGAAGAGGATGAGCATGTATTCACCATGGTATCGTAACGGCTCTGATACCAGTGATAGAAGGTGGGAGAAAGACGATTAAGGAAATAAGAAATATGGTTTGATGGAAGATATCAGTTTCAATTAATATTCCACTTCGAGAAGGACCCATTCTCCACTACAATAGAAAAAGACGAAATATCCACTGCCTAAACAATTTACAATTGGTATATTTATAACTAAAGTTCCAGACGTTACCTAACTGTCCTATAATTAAGGAAATAATGGAAAACAACACATCATGGAATAAACTGACTTCTCATTGAATCGATCAACTAAAAAAAGTGGAGCTGATCATGGTCACGTGTTCGTTTACATTTTCTTCTTGAATATACACGTAATGGCTTGAGTGTTGTATCAAAGATACCCGGAATTGTCATGAACATGCATTATACATATTCAATATACATAAATGAATTTTTAATCATACACAATAGTGATTTGTATATGTGTTAAATGCTATAGAGGAACGCATCGAGCAACCGATTCTAGACATTGCCGGGACTTCGAGGCAATAAGCATTAAGGGAGCTTTTGTAAGTAATTTTAGAGGGTAAATTTTGTAAGTAATTTAGATGGTAAATTTTGTGAGTAACCTAAGATGGTCTCACCTTGATTTGTTTTATTTATTACTGAATTAAATTGATATTGATGAATGTGTACTGAATTGTGTATTGATTCCGGACATGAAGGTCCGAGGTACTGATTGATGAATGAGATATTGAAGTGTTATTTACCTTACTTTGTTCTGCTTGTTGAATTGGCTTATGCTGATTGTGTTCTGAATTCCGGACAATGATTGTCCGAGGCGTTTGATGCATGTTTATATCATTGGAAGTGCTTTTTCATGTGAATATGATTGACTAGTTGCTTTACACATGAAATGTCTGAAATGACCTTGTTTTGTTTTAAAACTGTTGAGTCCTAGTTGTGGGTAAATAGGCATGCCTAGAAGGGTCTGCAGCTGCTCTTGTTATTGACACCTCGGTGTCTCCTAATATCGAGACATATGTCTCTCCTACTAATACCAATCATGGTATCTCTTGTATAAGTCTCGTTACCTGCTTCTATAAATGGATTTAACAGTCATATGATTTTGTATTCTGATTTCTGTTTGATTTTGATATAAAAAAAGGACACTGTGTTCTGATTATGAAGGGTTTATACCCTCTTTTGAGACTCAGTTCTGTTTCTGTACAATCTGTCTGAGATCCAATATAATATGTATGAATTGTTCGTTCCGATAAACTATTTATGCATAGAATAATTATTACTCACTATGCTATATGCTTAGCACGGTGGATTTGTCCCATGTAGGTTCAGAGAGATGGATATAAGGACTGGGACGAGTCAACTGTAATGGCCAATGGAGTCTGAGACTTGTTTTGTTAAAACTGTATTTTTGGAATTTGTTTTTGGCTTGTCTTTGATGTATATGACTTTGGATTTATTTGAGGTTCTTAATACATGTTGGTCTTTGAATTTATGGCAACGCATGTATGAAATGTTTCATCTCGCTTGGATTGGTCTCGATTCTGTATATATATTTTGTTGTCTGCGTGGCACCCCCGTATCCTCCTAAGGGGTATTAGGGCATTACAAAGTGTGTCTCTTTCGGGTTGGCTTAATGGCAAGCACTTACTCTGACACTATAATAGATATCAAGTCTACATGCAGTTATATACAGTAAACCACCAACAATGCTTCTATATGAGCTAACATCAACGCTTTTGCCATTTTCATCTTTGTTTAACTTCGTAGATACATTTGTAGGAGTTCTAGCATGTTGAGCATTCTCAAGTCCAAACTTCTTCACTACATTCTTTGCATATTTGGTTTGCAATACAAAGATACCACCCTTCACTTGTTTAATTTGCAATCATAAAAAGAAGTTCAATTCACCTACCAAGCTTATCTCAAATTCACATGTCATTAAATCCATAAATTCATCCCCCCATTTTAGGATGAGTGGAACCAAACACAATGTCATCAACATAAATCTATGCAATCATCAAATTAGATCTGATTTTTTTAAGAAATAGGGTTTTGTCAACATTACCTCTTTCATAGCTTTGCTTGAGTAAGTATTGAGTGAGCCTTTCATTCCAAGCCTTTGACGCCTATTTGAGACCCTAGAGAGCCTTTTTAAGCTTAAAAACATGATCAGTATAGACTGAATCAATGAATCCATTTGGCTGCTCAATATATACCTCTTCTTGTATGAACCCATTCAAGAATACAATCTTCACATCCATTTGAAAAAGCTTTATGCCTTTCACACATGCCATACCCAAAAGTAGTCTAATCGACTCAAGTCTTGCCACCAACACAAAGGTTTCATCAAAACCAATTCCTTCAATCTGAGGGTAACCTTAAGCCACTAACTTTGCTTTATTTCTAGTTACATTACTCTTTTTATTAGTTTTATTTCGAAATACTCATTTTGTTCCGATCACATTTACATCAGAAGGTCTTTGCACCAATTCCCATATGTCATTGTGAGCAAATTGAGTCAATTTTCCTTGCATAGATGATGTCCATAACTTATCTTATAAGGCTTCATTAACATTTTTAGGTTCGAATAAAGATGCATAGCATAAAAGTCCCACAAGTTCACGATAATCAGTTCTTTTTCTTTCTCTTGTTTTTCTTCTCTCACTGATTTCTCCAATTATGTTTTCATCTAGATGACTTTTTCTGATCTGGGGAGGATCCTTGTTCAAATCTTCTTCTCTCGAATTTTGATTATTCAAGGCATTATTTCTGCATTAAGTGTCTTGGTGGTTTCATCATCCGAAACAACTAAAAGTTCTTATATTTGCACAGTTTCTTCACCAACAATAACTAAATGCAGATTTGGGCACTTTTTGGTTCTTGTCCTGTTGCTCATTTGAGTTGTCCGCAAGGTTGATTTTGTAAATTTTCTTCTACCACCTCGCCATTTAAATGAGACAAATCATCAATCACAACATTTATGGACTTTAACACTTTCTTGGTTCTTTGATTGAACACTCATTATGCTTTACTGTGGGATGAATAGCCAATGAAGATCCCCTCATCACTCCTGCTTTCGAATTTTTTGAGCTGTTCCTCATCTCTAAAAATATAACATTTACTGCCAAAAACATGAAAGTAGCTTATATCTAGTTTCTTTCCCTTTTATAGTTCATAAGATGTCTTGTTTAAGATACTTCTAAGATGAACTCTATTGCATATGTAGCAAGTCGTGTTCACTGCTTCCATCCAACATCACATTGATATATTTTTTCCATTTAACATAGATCTGTCCATTTCTTGAAGAGTTCGATTCTTCCTCTTTGCAATTCTATTTTGTTGTGGAGTTTTAGGTACTGAAAATTCTTGTATGATACCATATTTGTCACAGAAATTGTTAAAGCTTGCATTCTCAAATTCTCTTCCGTGTTCTGATAGAATCCTTAACACTGTCATATTTTTCAGATTCATGACTTAAACACATAGGCTTTAGAAAGCCTTAAAAGCATCTAATTTCTCTTTTAAAAACTATACCCAAGTTTATCTAGAATAATCATCAACACAAGTTAAAAAGTATCTCATTCTATCATTGCTAGCATGTTGCATTGGACTAACTAAGTCTAAGAGTTGAAAATTTGCTTTGTGGATACTATTACCCGAGTGAATAACTCGTGGTTGACGTATCGAAAATGTTTCGAAAGACTTTCAAAGGGAAAATCAAATCTGGCATGATTTTATATTTTATGATTCAAGTTTAATTATTGAATTTATTCAATTCTTGGGATTCAATCGGTAACTGTAAAATTTATTTTTCCATTGCATCTGTGATTTAATCTCAGTTGGTTTCCAACATTTGTAACCTTAATAACTTAGTTCAAAATGTATGTTTAGTTAGTGTTTTGCTAATTTGGATAACGAAATCCTTTTGTCCATGATATGTAGGCATCCATATAGAAAATTAATTGCCAACTAATCATCCATATGGACTAAAACACCCAATTTGCACTAGGTGTTTTAGTCATTTGAATGATTAGTTGGTAATTAATTTTTCATGTAGACACCTACATGGATAAAAAAGATTATGTTAGTCAGATTAGTAAAGTACTAATAAACTAATATTTTGAACTAAGTTATTAATGTTGTAAAATGTTAGTCAATTAGTTGAAAATTTAAAAAATTAAGGCACTAAATTGAATTTAAAAAAAAAAGGTTAGACAATTTAGAATTTGTTATACTAAAAAAAATTAACAGAACAAACCAAGTTGGAAAAGTCAAGATTCAATGAATTGAGATAAATCATTTCTTCCTCTTTGGTAAGATTTGAAAATGTCACAACCTTTTAGAGGAATAATTGTTAAAATAGTTGCCTAAATTGCAACCTCAAGACATCTCCATCATAACTTATTGTATTCAATTTGGAATTGATATCAAACCAGAAGCCAAATTTTCGAGGAGCAGGGGACAACTGTTCTTTCTGAATTACATACGGAAATTGGACTCTCACAGGTGACGAGAGTTACGTGTACGTTTGAGCTATTATTTTCCATAGACTCCATGACCTCTTAGGTGGCCCACGAGCTCGACTCCTTGAAGGAACACCAAAATCTGAAGGCCACATGTCTTATATTGATGCTACACATAAAGAAGAGACTATTGCTCGAAATGTTATGAATAGGTAATAATGTTGTAAATAAACATATATATGTATACTGAAAAAGTAGGACCATGTTCAGAATGAAATGCCTCAAAGAGAAGCTTCATTGCGCAATGAATAGTATTTGTTTCATTGTACAAAACTCGTGCTCATGACGTGCGCAATGAATAGTATTTGTTTCATTGTACAAAACTCGTGCTCATGACGTGCGCAATGAATAGTATCTGTTTTATTGTACAAAACTCGTGCTTATGACGTGCCTAATTTCAACTTCAGAGAACCATGCAATTGACGGGTATTAATCATCGCTGTGTCACTATCAAAGTGATCATTACCACGCTGACTAAGACATATGACATTACCACTAGGCAGCAAGAAAGAAACACGTTATCTCCAATCGCCATCATTGACTAAAGCCCATCTGAATTTTTTTTTATGAAAAACGCTTGGGAATCATGTAATATTAACTAAATTATCTTACTAAAAAAAACTAAATTATCTTTTTAGTTTGTTAATTATTGTTAATAATCAAAGATAATTTAGTTTTTTTAACAATAATTTATAATATAAAAAGATAATTTAGTGAAATATGGCTTGAAAGATATAAAAGTGGTTCGGTTGATACAACAAATTAGCATCTTTCAAGCCATATTTCACTTGTGCTAAAATAGAGTTAGTGGCCGGATAGCTCTCCACTGCCTTATAAAGTAGGAGCACCTCTTATAAAAGTGCTCCCACTTTGTAAGACAGTGGAGAGCTATCTAATTTAGGCGGCCAACTTCCCTTTAGCACAAGTAAAATATGTTTTGGAAGATGTCAGTCTATTGTCATATCAACCCATTTACTTTTTCACTGCTTACAGTTTACAGAAGTGCTCCAATCTTGTAAGGTAGCATAGAGTTATCAACTTTAACCATCTTTCATGATCGTTGACTATCAAGTCCGTTTATTTCTGAATGCCTCATGTAACCATGTTTAAGTATTACACTCACGTTTCTAATACATAAGCATTTAGTATAAATCAATCAAATGAAATATACTTTTATTAATTTATTTATTGAGGAACAATACAAAATAATTTAAGTTACATTAAAGTTGCTTTAAAATTTTCTATTTAAAACTCTTTAAAAATTTTCTCTTAAACCTTTTAATTCGCTAACTGAACTATTTTGCTTGTTCGCTGGGCAATTTCAGTGTAATGGACAGTCCATAAATTGATTAAACAACAAAATCTATGGCTCTGAGTGAAATAAATAATTTATTTTTAAATATATTTTATATTTTAATTGTTAAAAACTTAAGACGTCAAATAAAATATTTTATTTTTAAAACTTCGTCTCAGTCTAATTTTCTAGCAAGTAATGATTATGTTAGAAACGTGTTGAATAGTGACATAAAGAAGCGTGACATAAGTTCACACTCTTTTTTAATACACATATCAATTCATTATCTATTAGTTTCAACTTTATATATAATGAGCATATCATTCACTTGATCTCTCTGTACAGAGAGTGGTTTAATGGGCTACTGAGCATATCATTCACTTAAATCTCCTTTTATTCTCTGTGAGGAGGAGCCATGGCAACTACTTCGTTCATCTCTTCACTTGCTAGAAGGTAAAGAACAAGCTATTTCTTACGACTTTGTTTTTTCTTTCCATACTTATATGTCTTTTTTGTTGTCTTCCTGCTGGTCAATTGAGATCAATTTTTTTACGTGTGTATTTCACAGTTGAATCTGGGAATACTGTTTTTGTTCATATGGCTTAGATGTTATTAAGGTGTGTGTTTGCAGTTACTGGTCTTCCTCTTCCTTTTCATTTTGTCTTTGTTATTGACAGAAAGAGATTGTTACACAAATGTGTTGTGCATAACTTTTCACACTCTCTCAATAACTTGTAAAACTTTCTGTTAACAATTTACCACACCGTGCATCTGCAAACACAAGATAATCATCTGATGCAGTGCGGGGGCTGTTTTATGGCATTTTCAAGCATGGAAAAAGGACTTTGAGTTTATATCTTAGAACGTGCATAGAATAAAATGGAGGAGGGAAATTTGAAGAGGCAAGCATAAGTAGTGCTCCATATCTAAACCACGTGTTAATATATACAGATCTTTTTGATTCTTTGCTCTTTCTCTATCTTAAGATAATAAAATATACAAGCAAATATGAAAATGATGAATATATGCAGGCTAGAGGGGAAGGTAGCTCTGATCACAGGAGGAGCCAGTGGCATTGGAGAGTGCACAGCAA
>JANZLC010000002.1:6967612-6977914 GCA_026413385.1 Erythroxylum gracilipes
GTAATTTGTGCAAATAATTAAACAATTATTACTAGTATGTCAAAATTTAAATTCCAACATAAGACATACAAATTAAAAATAATATTTTCATAAAACATTAATATCAAAATGATTTTATAATTAAAATCACAACATAAGGGTTAAGTCTTGATTAACCCAATTAATCACTAATATTAACAAAATTAATATTAATAAATATATATTTTTTAAAAATCGACAAAAGTCGTCTTCAACCTCCAGCCGGGTTAGGTGTGACCTAGCTGCAACCTGATGGAGCTTCGATGCACAGTCACACAGAATGACTCCAGAAGATGGATGGGGCCTGTCAATGGGACGACGTCAATCAGACGACGTGTATGAGATGTCGGAAAACCAACCATGCAACGTTGCATGGAAGGCAACGTCCGAAGCCTCACGTACGATCATCGTCGTCCCTCCTCTCCACCATCCAGTCACCGTCGGATGCTTCATGGAGTATTAAGACACGACTCTAACATTCATCATGTACAAAAAACGTCAAAACATTTAAAATATTAAATTCATGTTTCACAACAGAAGCTCAACAATAACATAGCATAACAAAGACAAGCTTTTCAATAGTTCATAAGCAAGGCAAATACACTAAGGCTCTGATACCAAATGAAATAAATCACATGCATCTCATACAACAACATTTACGTAAGAAGATACATGCATATTAACCATATATATATATATATATATGTAGCAACAGAAGCATAACTGAAATAAATACCTCCAGCCATTGTTCCACCGAAGATCCTCTTGCATCTATGAGTTTTGAATCTTCTAGCCTCTCCTTATGCACAATACGATGGTGTGTTCTTGTGCTATGTGAGGATAGGGACCCAAAATAAGTCTTTTTAAATCGTTTTTAACACCTCTTCCCATCACAAAGGAGGTAACTCGATAAAGCATGGGCGTTGACGTGTGCGTATGTAAAGGTTAACGCATTAAGTGGACCACTCTATCAATAGTAGGAAGGTTAGGTAGATTTTAAAAAATCTTACATTGTCCTCTTTCTATCGTTCTATTGGATAATTTAATTCAATTACGAACAAGTAACATAGACATAATAATTGAGACAACTTTAACAAAAATTTCATTTTTATACATTTCAAAACTATACCTAATTTCTTCATTTCAATCATAACCTTTTTGATAGAGTAATTTAGTATTAATTATCATTTATAAACTTGTACTAACATAGTATTCGATAATAAATAAATTAAAAACTCATCAATTAATGGAATAAATTTTATTGTGTTTTTTTTTCTGTAACGAGCTTTCCTCGTTAGGATAACTGATCTTTACTTCTATTTGATCATATTGTTAGGATTTCAAAAATGAGTGAGAATCTCAAATTATATATAAATAGATGAATAGTAACGAGCATATAAGTGGAAAGGATTTATAAACTTAATGTCTTAAGGTTTTTGGTTGGAGTGCGGTGTTAACACTCATTAGTATATTCCCTCACTAGGTTCAGAGTGAAGATCTCTCATATAAGTGGGCTCCTCAGCACCAACAAGTGGTATCTGCCAAGTGTAGTCGGATCCCGTAGTTGTCATCTCCACGTGGAAGAGCAAGGAGGCTCCTGGTAGGCCTAGATCAGTGGAGTAAAAGGGCTCTTAGTATTGTCATATACTCAAGTTATTAAGAAAAAGATTTTTGCTCAAAGGCAAGCTCAAGCTCAATGTAAAAGTTCATACTTGATGGGGAGGTTGTTAGGATTTCAATTGTGAGTGAGAATCTCACATTAAAAAGAGATAAGATTAGTGAGGGGTATATAAGTGTAAAGGATCCGTAAACCTAATACCTTAAGGTTTTGTATTAGAGTATAGTGTCAAGGTTCACGAGTATATTTTCTCGCTAAACTCATGCCAAAGATCTCTCATATAAGTGAGCTCTAGCACTAACACATATTCATTTGGCTAAATGTATGATCTTAAGCTGATATATCGTATTGTACGACTATCATATACAATAGTCTTTCTCGACTTATTGAAGGAAAAACTTAGTTATGCCATAATGAAATGGAGTATATAGCATTTAAATATATTATTTTACAGAAAATTGTCAGTAACACAAGGAAAGATTAAATGTTTATTAATTGACCAAAAAGACAAGACATCTTAACTTTATTCAATTTGGTCTACTGGAAACAATAATTTTTTACTAAATTTTGTACATCTTAAGATATTATTCAAATTCCTTTAATTGTGAGGTGACTTGTGCACCCTTTTGATGAAGAAAGAAGTTGACATCAATCTAGTTTAATGGAAAAGTTTGTCATCTTACCAATAAGGTGCCAAATGTCTAAAAACGAAAAGAAGAACACGAGAAAAGGAATACTGGAGAGAAACTAAAAAGGAAAAGTCAAAATATGAAAGTATTAAAAATAGAAAAAAGTTTGGTGGAATGCACTAAATGCTAAAGGAGTATAATACTATTATTTAATTTGAACATATCCTGAAAACATTGGATTATTAATGACTGACTCCAAATTACTCCAATTATAAATATTGGTCACCAGCTGACAAAAACATAATAACAAAGTCAAAAGTCCCTTGAAGTCGAAGAAGCTAGTTTACCCACAATGGCTTCCCCAGCTAATCAAGAAACCTTCGTCGAGGATCTTAGAACTTTGGTTTTACCTCCAAAGGGAATTCTCAAAAGTGAAGCTTTAACAGAGGTCTCCCTCTTATCTCTCTTGGTCTACCAATTTTTCATATTGATTTTGTAGGTGGTGATGAAATAGTTAAGACAAACATTTTATTAATTGATATTTTTATTTTGAATTAATTGTTTTGATTTATTTTTTCTCAATGTTCCATAAAAACAATTACTGAATGAAATTTTCAGAAGAAATGACAAAATGAAATTTTATTAAATATTTGTAAAGAGATAAATAATAATTTATAAATTACTAAAATTAAGTATAATTAATCTTGTATGTTTTTGCCTCTTTTAGTTTCTTACTTTCTAGGTCCTTCACATATCTTACTAATAAATATTTTGTGTGTTCATATAGTATATTCTGGAAACCAGTGCATATCCCAAAGAGCATGAGCTACTTAAAGAGTTACGAGAGGTTACAGCGAAGAAGTACGTATTAGACATTTTTGTGCTTAGAGGTAATTTTTTCAATGTCTCATAAAGTTGGATTAATATAATTGCAATTTAGTTTTAAAGTAAATTACCGGTTAAGTTACGCCATTTGATCCAGATAAAAGATATTAAAGTGACCCAATAAATGATCTAGTTCAAGGGGTCAAAGTCTGGGTAAAAAATGGGTCCCGATTAGTATGGATCGGGTCCATATCGGCCTTGTGATGGGGAAGCCCGATATAGAAGCTATATAAGGTAAGGTCTCCTGCAGTTACTCAAAAGCTGTTCTCGAGCATAACGTTCCTGACCCGTTAAGGAAGCTCGGGATTTGAGGAAAGTATAGAAAGGCCTTGCCCGTGAGTCGGGGAGCACTTTCCGCTAAAGGCTTCGGAAGATTCGGAGACGTTTGGAGCTCGGAATCGGCATCGGAGTCAGAAATAGAACCGAAATTCAAGTATTCTGCATTACCTTCGTTTTTGATCTTTTCACGAAACCCTGAGGCATGTAATAAGGAACCCACTACGTGCTAACAGTACGAGAACTTGTAAGTCACATACATGAACGTAATATGTACTAATTAATAAATGCTTTCCTTTTTTTTTTGTTGTGGGAGTGGACAAATTAATGACTATGAAATATCAAATGCAGAAGCACAATGTCTATACCAGTTGACGAAGCGCAGTTCATTTCACTACTTTTGAAAATTATTAATGCCAAAACGACATTGGAGATTGGCGTTTTCACTGGCTATTCGTTATTTGTTACAGAGCTCGCCCTACCTGAAGATGGCAAGGTAATATAAATATTATTTGTTCAATTTTTATTCAACGATAAGATGACAATTAAAATGAATTGCATGCATTTGGATCGTTACATTTCTTGATTGGATCTTGACTACCTATAATTGTTGTTTAATGTTTGTTTTATTGTGACAGATTACAGCAATTGATCTAGACCGAGAGTTTTATGAAGTTGGATTGCCTTATATTCAAAAAGCAGGTTCGGAGCACAAAATCAACTTCATCCCATCAGCAGCCTTTCTGGCACTTGAACAATTACTGACCACTGTAAGTTCTATAAATTATGATTGTCTTACTGTATTTAATAAAGCATAAGGTAGTCAAATTATATTTTTTATTTATTTATGAAGGAACCAAAACCAGAATTCGACTTTATATTCATGGACGCTGACAAGCAAAACTTTAAGAACTATCACGAGCAACTCATTAAACTGGTGAAGGTTGGAGGAATCATTGCTTATGATAATACACTCTGGTATGGTACTGTGGTGAAGGAGGAACACGACGTACCAGAACAATTAAGGGCTCATAGGAAAGGTGTTCTTGAATTCAACGAGCATGTCAGCTCGGATCCTCGTGTGGAGCTCTCACAGATCTCCATCGGCGATGGTCTTACCTTATGCAGGCGCCTTTATTGAATAATCTTTTCTTGTATGCTGTTGTCCTACAGTGTCTTTCAATTTATGAACTTCTTCAAATATTGAGTTGTTTTTTTCTATATTAAAAAGTAAGCTACATGAGGTGTAATAAAGAGTTTACAATATGAAGACTAGACATTATGAAATGGATTAATAGCATATTTATATTTTTCCGATTTAAGATATTACTAGTTCCATAAGCCGCGACTTTTAACCAATTTTTAAGAAACATGCTTTTTAAAAAATGTTCAATACATATTTCTATAGTTTTATTATTGATAATGTAATGAACGACGCAATGTTTGATTAGATGATATTTGTATTTAATATATATGTTTTAATTGGTATTCAACTAATAGTATTTAATGATTAATCATTATAAACTATTTATACTAAATTAGTCAAATAAAATTATTTACAATTTCTACAAACTAATTCAATATTTAATTTTGATAAATTAAATATTGAATTTTAATTTAATACATATTATTTTATTTTTAATATAAAATAATTATTATAATTATTCTCTACATATATGCACCAAAACAAGTGAATTAAGCTTTAAATTTGTAAAATATTAAATAGTCGTTATAATAATTAAGGTAAATTTATATGAAAGTAAAAAAAATATTAAATAAGTACATTGGACTACAATTATTATCTTCATGTATTTAAAAAATTGTTATAGTTATTTTTCAATTTTATGAATTGAGATGGATAAATTTTTTAAATTCAATTAAATATTAAAATATATTAAAAATTACAAAATATTTATTAAAAATATTTTATATAATATGTGATTACTTTTTAAATTTTTATTTGGCATTATTTATCGAATTAATTGTAACTAAATTTATAATAATTACTTGTTTATATATAAATAATTACTAATTATCTTTTGTATATTTTTATCTTTCTTTTTAAAGTGATTATCATTCTTCCTTTTCTTTAATTCATACATATACTGCTTATTTTATAAAGACTCATATTCATGAAAATTAAATAAAAGAATCACATACATGTAAAGATTCAATTACATGTTTTTGAAGGATATAACTCTAACATATGTTTATATAACTTTAAACATAAGTATGCATCTAGTAACAATAGAAGATAGAATTTTACTCGTTGAATTATGATTTGTATAGTAATAGGATCTTAAGAGTTCCTTAAAGACTTAAAGTTCCGTTATGCAAATAATTTAGCATTATATTATGTATTAACTGATAAAGCATCTACTTTCTAATTGGACTTTAAGTTGAATTTTATCATAAATTTAGATTAAAAATTAACCAACTAACTATTATTACCAAATTTTACAAATTGTTATAGCCTAGGAGTTTCTACTAATGAAAAGTAATTTTTATTGACAAATGATTCAAAATTAACTTTTTATTTAGGACCTTAAATTTTAATTCTTATCAAATAAGTTCTAAATTTGTATATTATAATTAGATATACCATTTAAACCCTAAACATACATAAGAAAACTTTCAAAACTTTAATGTTTTTGGTTCAGTAGAGCATAAAGTTTAAAAGTATGTCCAACTAATGCAATTAAATCTGAAATATAATTGCAAGTTAAAGATTTAAAGATAATAAAGATTTAAAGACAATATTTGATTATGAATTTCAAGTTTAAATTTTATTTGTTGAAAATTAAAATTTAGGATATTAATGATTTTTCAATCAAAATTTAAAGAATAAATAGAACTTTTTTTCCTATATACCATATATGTGTTGACTTTGCATGAAGTTCATTTATTTATGTATTTGGAATTATGAACCATATAATATTATATTATTAATAGATATTTAGTATACATAAATTTCAAAATTACATTAAGAATTAAATTTTAAATGTTTATAAATTACTATTGAATTTATAAATATGTATTGATTATTTTAAAAGACTTGTTACTAATATAAAAAATTAAATTAGAGTTAATTATATAATAATTCTTACATGTCAAATTATTTTATTTTAAAAATTTTAGTTTGTTTTAACAGAATTTGACATGTCCAAATCTTGGTATTACATATATTCAGCTATTGTCATTTTTTTGGTAACATATTTGATATAGGTCGAATGTGGGGTATGTCTATTAGATTAATCTCAAGTCTAGAGGTTTATAGACCTAAAAAAACCACACAAAGTGTTTTAGGTGTTCCCGATGAAGATGCTCTGACAATTATATTAAGGAGAGTTGAAGAATACAAAGTATTTTAGGATTGGACCCTGCTTAAACAAAAGGAGCCTACTGAATGATAAATCTTGTTAAAACAATTTAAAAACAAAAGATGCCTGTTAAAACTGAAAGGAACCTCTTGCAAATTTAAAATAAAAGGAGTCTCTTATAAAAGTGAAGGAGTCTCTTGCTAAAAAGAATCTCTCTAAAAAGAATATACACATAATATAATGCAAAAATTTAAAAGTTAAAGAGAAAGAGAAGAAGGACGCAATCGATTTATACTGGTTTGGTTTACAATCCAAGTCTACATCCAGTTCCTAAGTATTCAACTTAAGTGTTTCACTATAAAAACCTAAGTAGTAATTTGACGAGTCTGTTCAAGCTCACGAGTACATATTTTTCAAGGTTCTCCAACCTTTCAAACTAGCAATATTTAGCTAGTCTCTCAACAGATGAAAATATAAATTTCTCAATATGAGCTTCAATGTTCTCTATAAAAAAATGCACTTTTTAAAGCACAAGAGATTTGACAATGACATCATTTTCAAAAACATTGATACTATGAATATGATTTGAGAATTTTTCTTGTTCACTTTTCTTGTTCTCAATTACAGTGATTCTTTCTTAAGTAGGCATTTCCTTCAACTAGTCGTTGCATCATTTCTGTTCTTAAGTTGATTTTGTATCTTTGATATCTCTACTGGAATCTTCAATCTTCAACCGTTAAGAAAAACAAAATATGACAATGTCTCGAAAATATAGGATTAGTAAGATCCTTTCAGATATTGTAAACGAAATAAGGTGAGCTCATAAAAGAAGGTTCCTGCTAGAAAGTAAGCATATATATCCTATAATTTTGTATCCTTTTGAGAAAATGTATAGTTACCTATATAAGGAAATAAATCCAATTTAAATTTTGAAATATTATAAAGTCATCATCAAAATCATTAAAAAGTATTGAGCTAACAATCTCCCCCTTTTTGATGATGACAACTAATAACAAATATATTTTCAAAAATTCAAATCATAAACTGAGATATACCTGTAGACTTTAGCCTTTCGTTAACAGATCATATATCACAGCAGAATAAATCACAAATCATCAAAGCAATATTGAAAAAATATCACAGATCATTAACAACTCTCCCCCTTTGTCATTATCAAAAAAATATATCTACCCTCCCCCTTTGTCATTATCAAAAAAAAATATCTACCCTCTCCCTTTGTCATTATCAAAAAGAAGAGGGGAAAGAACTAATCAATCATAAAGTAAAAACATCATAATTGCACAAAGATGTAAAAAAGATCATTTAAGGGACGTTTACTCTAGGCTATTAAACTAGAAGGAGCCTTCTAAATAATTCATTCAAACTGTAAGATCCTTCTACATAACTAATTTAGCCTGATAGGGTTCTTCCTTTAAGAAGGCGCATGTTCATACCTACAAATGAAAGTAGCATAGTATCTTCGAACACAATTAAATATAAAAAAGTCTACACATATCAAGCTCTTTTCTTAATAAATAAAATCTTTCTTCTGAAAGAGGCTTAGTGAAGATATCAATTACTTGATTATTAGTATTAACATGCAAAAGATCAATGGTTCCTTCTAAAACATGATCTCTAAGAAAATGATGTTTGACTTCTATATGCTTAGTCCTAGAGTGATGCACATGATTTTTAGAAAGATTAATAGCACTTGTACTGTCACATAATATAGGAATATGATCAAAGTTTAGAGACAAATCTTGGAGTTGATGTTTCATCTATAAGGTTTGGGAACAGCAACTAGCTATAGCTATATATTCTGCTTCAGTTGTCGAAAGCGTTGTGCAATTTTGCTTCTTGTAGGACCAAGAAACTAAGCTTCCTCCGAGAAATTGACAGTGACCACTTGTGCTTTTTCTATCGACTTTGTCTCCTGCATAATCTGCATCACAATAGCCAACTAAGTCAAACGAATCACTTTTTAGATACCATAATCTGAAGTCTATAGTTTCGTGCAGATAACGAAAAACCCCTTGACTACTTGAAGGTGGCTTTCCTTTGGATCAGATTGAAATCATGTACAAAGGCACACATTAATCATTATTTCTGGTCTTGAGCTTGTAAAGTATAGAAGTGATCTAATCATTCCTCTATACTTTGTCTCATCCGTAGTCTGTCCTTCTTCATCTTTATTGAGTTTAGTTCTAATGTACATAGAAGTACCCATCGGTTTGGCGTTCTAAAAATGGTATTTCTTGATGGGTTCTTTTATGTATTTATCTTGACTTATGCAGATTCCTTTTCTGTCTGCTTGATTTGCAACCCAAGAAAGAAAAGTAGTTCTCCCATCTTATTCATCTCAAACTCCCCTACATTAAAGCTGAGAATTCTTCACAGAGAGATGGGTTAGTAGCATCAAATATTGTGTCATCAACATATATTTATACTATGAGTAAATCATTCTTTTTTTTCTTAATACATAAGGTTTTGTCTACCTTTCCTCTTTCGAAGCTATTCTCAAGCAGAAAATTACTTAACCCTTTATACCATACTTGAGAAGCCTACTTTAGACCATATAGAGCTTTAGTCAACTTCATCACGTAATATGGATGCTCTTCGTTCTGAAATCTTAGAGGTTACTTAACAAACACTTCTTCATTAATGCATCCATTTAAGAAAGCACTTTTGACATCCATTTGGAACAATTTAAAATTTCGGTGGTATGAAAAAGCAAGTAGAATTCTAATTGACTATAATCTAGCCATAAGCCATAAGAGCATAAGTCTCATCAAAATCAATATCATACTGTTGATTATAACCTTGAGCTATAAGTCTGGTTTTGTTTCTTACCACCTTATTGCATTCGTCAAGTTTGTTTTAAATAACCCAACGAGTTCCAATAACTAACTTGTTTTGTAGACGAGGCAACAGATTCTGTACTTTGTTCATGTCAAACTAACTTAGCTCGTCTTTTATAACTGAGACTCAATTCTCATCAGTAAGAGCTTCTTCAACAGACTTTGGTTCTAATTGTCCACATAGTTGTTCTTAAAAGATGACCTTGTTCTTAGGCTTTTAGAGGGGTCTTAAAGAATATATTGACGTGTATCAAAACCTCTCCATTCTCTAGGTGTTCTTTGTTGCATAGGCTCCTGCTGGGAGGTGCATAAGGAAAGAGCCTGCTCTGTCCTAGCTTTAGAAGGACCTTCTTGACCTTGTGATTCCAAAGCCGCTATAGGTATGGTTTGAGTCTCTAATGTATCTTTAGGAATCAAAGGATGCTCTTCATCATATGAATCAGCTACTATCACTACAACAAAAACGACATACGGTAACAAGTAATAAGTGTTATTAAATATGAATGATAACACTAATGAGTATGCTATGACAACCCATGTTACTAAAGATATGATGCTTTAGTAATAGTTTTGATATGTTATTGTCGAGTTTAATATGACATTTATTGATAGCTACAAATGATTTTATATTGTATTTTATAAATGTTATTAATTAACTATTTGTAACATTTTTACACTGTTATATATTAACTTTTTGC
>JANZLC010000002.1:6993972-7007349 GCA_026413385.1 Erythroxylum gracilipes
GGTGTGAGGCATGGGTCTTGCACCCAACAAAACCCTGAGGTCTCGAGTTCGAGCCCCAGACACTCACAGAGGTAAACGATTGTAGTTCAACTCGCTGCCATCAAAGGGGACAAAATTTAAGAGATGCAGGCTCACCCAAACTAAGTTTAATGTTTATTTACTGTGTGTGGATTAGGTGGTATTGATTATTCAATGAACAGAAAGTCCAAGAAAATAATAACAAAGACCCCTGAAACGGGAAGACAGAAAACTCACAAAGATTGAGTTTTTGTAAGGACCCATCTTGGAGGAACTGCTACTGAATTTAAGAAGGGGGATGAGTGCAAAGGGAATTTCAAAGGAAAGTATCATCTGCAGTTCAATTTCCGTACATGAAACAGTTAATTAGCTCCAAACTATTTGGACAAGTTCTGGAAACCTCAGAGATCTGATCAAAGATGAGTTTTTTCTAACCGATGAAATGATGATTAGTCGTCCTGCTCCTGAAGATCCACCAATAATTGAAACTATTAGACTCGGTGCAATGGCAATGCTCCTGGTCATCAGATTCCTCGTCCATTTTTTCATTCTAAGATCCAAGAAACCCTGAAATTGATATAAAAAATATGAACTTTTAATTTGTCTTGATTCCCATTCTTCTTTTATTTTGATACATTAGGACACATAAAGGATTCATAAAAACTTCAATATTGTCATAGGACTTCCTCTACTAGAATCTCAGTGGTATGAACCTCAACCTCAGGCTCAATAAGGTTCTTGTTTTCAATGTGATTAGAATGCATTTTAGGAAAAGCATACAATGTATCTAGTATAAATGTTCCTCAACAGACATGAAAAGAATAATAGTTAGAATTGCTGAACCTGCATAATGAACTGTCCTGCGTAGGTTCCTGTGATTGCAGAGCTTTGCCCTGAAGCTAGTAATGCAATGGCATAAAGGATGGAACTTGACCTTCCTAACACATTCTGCAAAAAGGATTCCCACAAAAAACATCAAACTGAGTTTACTTAAATTATTATATGTGAAGTTGAAACTCCATATTGTAGGGATATGGAATCAAAACCCGGAGTAGGAAAGAAGCAGAATCAAGGCTAAGGTTGTTGCATCGATCAGCATTTTCAGAGGAGAGGTTATCTTCTGAGCAAACAGCTCCAGATACAGACACGACTGCTACATTTATCAGTAAGGCCACCAACAGTGCAATTCCGCTCTCCATCAGGAAATATCGACAAGCATCCTGAAGAGAAATACCCACCAAGTTACGTTCTTTGACTGAAATTCACTCGCATGCATTTTGACTTCACTTGGCATACATAACACTCATTGACTTATTTCATAAGTACCGGTAACTCTTTAATGGAGAAGGGAGTTTTCGTCATTACATTATACTTATATCCAAACATGATCGACAATTGAATTTTAACTCAAACTATCATTTTAAAACAGACAAATTTGTCTCTAAATTAAAAGAAATATATAGGTGCAACTTGTTTGACAGAACTTTCATTCTTAAGCAAGGATAAATAGAAAGAATCAATTAACATCATCAGTTTAACTTTTGCTAAATTAATTGAATTTTCTAGTATCCAAGAGGGATTAAAGGTCATTTCCGGAGAATTATTGGGAAGAAGAAGACAATGGGAAGGAAACGGATGCTTACGTTGACGCCACGGACGGTTCTGGGGACTTTCCTAGAGAGGACAAGAGCCGAATGCAGAAAGAGATTATGCCTGTCCATAAGAAAGGAACCAAAATCATACAATATTAATGCAAGTGTTTTGATGTGACATAAAAAAAATATAACTATATATACGGTTATAGAGGCAAGTATATACTTAGAAACCTGACAGAAGAGCAATCAGAAACTAATCAAAAGACCAATGATAATCTAAATTTCTGATAACAGTTGTCACTGGTTTTGTTTAGTGAAGATGTGATCTTAATCTTACGGCATGACAAGGGCACCGATTAGGGCAATGGCATCCCCAGTAGCAGATTGCCCTGAGAGCTTTGGGACGAACATGCCCTTAAGAACACCAGAGGCTGGTGGCTTCACGTAACTCATTTCTCCAAAGAAACACGCCGCCATTAGGAACACGAACGATGATATCAACAATTCCAGTTTCCTTGCCTGCAATATAAATCATCAAATATTTTAGAATGCCATATTTACCTTTTCTTCATATAAACATTTGTCGATTTTGTTTTCCCTTTCTGACAACTCTACGTTATCTTAATTCCATTATATTAGTAAGATAGCATCGAACTTTAACTCATGCTTGAGGTTATATATAATTGTTTCTATACTCTTTCATATTACAACTATAAAATATGTTGCCTATATCTGCTGAATTTAGTTGGGTCAATAGCCGTCTTCTATCTCAGAGATACTGCTTTGTAAAGTTTCTCAGCAATAGCCGTCTTCTATCTCAGAGATACTACTTTATACACTAAGCTTTATAAAAGTCGATCGACATATCTTTTAATCTCATTTGCTCGATTATAAATATGTTCCAACATGTTGGAACTCGTCAAAATGTTGAAACAAGTGTGCTGGAGTAGTTAAAGCACCTACTACCGTGAGATCATAGCAGCTGAAAGCAAGTAGTAACCACATAAGAAATTAAATTAAAGATTGGGAAAGGATAACTCGCAAGCATCTACGACATCAAAACAACGACACGAGTACGAATAGTTACGTTTTTCTTGTTGTCAATATTATTTTCCAGAAAAAAAAGAAGACATCAGTGTTCATCTAAAGTTTTTAACAATTCATAGTACTGGAGATGTAATTTAATCGACTTGTCGACGATTCCTTTATGGTAATTTTTTACTGTTGCGGACATCACTATTCACTAACTAAACACAAGCTGGAAGATAACCTCGATATTTAAGAGTTTCGTGATCACGAAGAAGTTCATTATTTTAGAAGTTCCTTACTTCTGTCAATTATTCTTTAAATTTTAAGAAGTCGACTATAGTTAGTACGTAGTTAAGTGTAACATGATAAGTGTTTCTAGTTATATCTCTGTCGGGTATTGCAACAATGCTGGAGTTAGTAGGCTTACCCCGAATTTCTGGAGACCAATGAGCAGGAGAGTGCTACAACCAGTCACGAGAACTCCACCCCATAGTGGAACGTGGAATAGTAATTTTAATGCAAAGGCTGTCCCAATCACTGCTCAACATAATTTAGGAAATTATGAAGAAATAGATTCATAATAAAACCCTATTTTCTTGAATTTTGGAAGAAAACGAGGATGCTTTCTAATTCTGAATAAAAGATAGTGATACCTTCTGGTATATCAGCTGCTATGACGGCAATCTCCGCAAGCAACCATAGACAGATCTTAACATATTTTGGGTACTCGACCTTACACAATTCTGATAAGTGTTTGCCTGAGAATTCATTTTGGTTAACTATGTTAGTAGTAAACATTAATGAGACAATTAGTATTCAAGGTTTACACTTTGTGCATGGCTCACTTCTTTATAATTGAACTAGTTAGAAGGAGCATAAAATATAAGGAAGAATCTCTTATTTCAATATTTGTGCAACTTATGAATTATTTTAACTCAGAACCATAATTAATTAATTTTGAAATATAAAAAAATATTATTTTAAATTTTATTGGAATAAATTATTAATAAAAATTAAAATTTAATGACAATATTTTAAATATTACAAAACTTGACAATTCAATTTTGATGTGACATATTTTTATTTATATATGAATTAAATTATTCATTTTTATGATTTTAAGAACTTAGCTTAATATTTTAAAATGTTAGTGAAGGTTTTACTAATTATATTTAGTAGTAAATATTATAAGTTTATTTTAATCCTTTAATTACAATGGTTAAGAAGCACTGAAACAATATAAATGGAAGGTTGGATGTCATTTAGAAAAACAAAAATATTCTCTTACTTATGCCTTATTAGAATTTTTTTTATCTTCTTTTTCTTCTAACCTATTCAAAAGAGTAACGAAGTCTATCAAGATTTGAAGTGTTGTGAAGAAAACAGTATTGTGATTGTTTCTACTCTTAGCTCTTACCGGTGCTTACACCAAGATTTGCAGCTAGAGATTGGATTACAAGAGCAAAGATCAAACCAACGAGTACCACCCAAAGCAGCTGATGAGCAAATCAATGGCCGATATACTCCCAGTTAGTTATGTTGTTCTCTTAAAGAGGTATAAGACGACTTAAAACAATTACGGACGTACCTCGTACTTATGATTGGCTCCTGCTTGCAGATCAGTTTCCACTGTGATCATGCATCGTATACAGAGATAGTGTCACTTCATCTCCATCAAGAAGGAAACAGATCGTAGGGAATAAATAAAGAAATGAGACAGAAAGGCTTACAGTTTCCAGGATCAAGGTAAGCTAACGAGACAAGAAAACCTGGTCCAACATATGAGAGAAACTTTCTCCACCCAGGTTTCTGTTCAACACAAAATAATAACTTAAGTAGCATAAAAAAGGGAAGTTGATAATCCTGAGCAATTCATTTACTGAGGTATATAGAGCAGAAAGAAAATGAAATAATGAGTTCAAACTGTAAAATGAAGAAAGGACTGACTGACCTGGTCATGATCATCTCCTCCCTTGTGGTCACGATCAATGTATGCTGGAGAATTGTCTTCTTCCAAACCAACAGTTGCTATGCGATTGCTGTGTCCAATCCTGAAGGAAGATACCTCATTAACTTGACGTTCCTGCTGTAAGGTAAGCATTTCTCGAGTGATTGTTCCCTGTAGCACACTTGGTTACCTTCTTCCTTGCGTTTATTTATTAATGGTGCAGAGGCATGAAGCATGCATATATATATAGCTGATGTCTTCCGAGACGACTAATATGTATTAATCAAATTATCAAGATTTTTTTTCAACTTTTTCTTTTTTCAAAAACTGAAGTCAATGGAATCCTTACCCTGTTAATTTCTACGCCAAGTACTCCGTCCAGACTTTTCCCTTTGGCTTGTGATTCATTTATTTCAGCAAAGCAAGGAACATGCAATATAGTGAGCACACGAACTAATGATGAGAAGTATGTCACTAACGTTTAACAAACGGCCAATTTATTTAAGTGGGTGACATTAACATATGATATACTTATTAATTGGATAAAGCCTCTTCATCGTCATTCAACATGACGTTGGCTGATATATTGAAGTTTGAATTAATTTACTCAATTATATGCCATCAATCATTATAAACTCTTACACTCTTTTCAATACAATTCATTGGACATCGATCCTTGAAAATACTCACAAGATAATAGAAGAATACATTTTGAAATAATAATTGGGGATATTTCTACTTTCTACTTAATTATGAATTTAATGGTCTTATAATTAATGTCTTCTTTCTTTCTTCTTTTATCTCTCTATTTCTTTTCATATGTGCACTCCCCTCCTCTCTTTTTGATTTTTTTTTGGTAATTAACGGGGCCTAAGCTCAAGGAAAAAAAATTACATATGAGTTACCTGAGGCAGATAAACCCAACTGAATTTGCTAATAGCAAAGGAGAAAGTCACTCAACAATCTTGTGAAACCAGTGAACTCCTAAAGATAAACTATAGCTATAATTAGCTAACCAATCTGCACAACGATTATCCTCTCGATGGACATGATGCACCCACACCTCCCAATTCTTAGAGATCAATTCTTTGATAACTGGAACCATAGAATTGACTACCTGATTTTGCTCACTAGAAATAGTAGATACCACCAAGGTGGAATCTATAAAAATATCCACCCTATAATAACCATGTAACCAGGCGAGA
Source organism: Erythroxylum gracilipes (assembly GCA_026413385.1). Lineage (NCBI taxonomy): Eukaryota > Viridiplantae > Streptophyta > Magnoliopsida > Malpighiales > Erythroxylaceae > Erythroxylum > Erythroxylum gracilipes. Next base: position 6,999,768 of record JANZLC010000002.1, read on the forward strand.
TTCAACCCATAGTATACTGCCCATAACTCGGCCTGCCAAGACGTGCAAAACCCCAAATTTGCACCAAAGGCAACTAACCAACGACCTCTAGCGCCCTAATCAACCCACCAGCTATTGCAAGACCTGGATTACCCTTGGAGGATCCATTAATGTTCAAGTTAACCCATCCCTCTCTTGGTTTTTGCCAACTAACCTCAATTACTCTTCTCCCCTGGTATGTATGATGAGGAGAGACATCACATTGCAGACTTTGAGCCAAAATCACCTCCTAAACAAAGGAATGAATTTCCTCTATATAATGAACTTTGTGCAAGCCAGGATCAAAGCATCTCTCATTTCTCCATTCTCAAAGCTTCCATAGCACAACACCAAATAGCAGAGGCCAAGAACTATAACTTTATATCCCATAATCACTGGACAAATTACTCACAAACCAAGAATTAAAATCACAGCAATAAAAGCCTCGCTGTCAGCTGACATCAATAAGAATATTCCAAACCATTCTAGCTCGACAACAGTCCCTGAATACATGAGCTAAGTTTTCTTCATGATTCGGGAATTCAGAGCAGGCTGGAGAGTCCGTCAAGAATAGCTGAAAACGCCTCCCATTAGTCATAAGGCGAGATTTGGCAACCAACCATAAGTGCGTCTGTATGCGTAGAGGGCCCTTCCAATCCCAAATCAACTTCCAAATCACGTTTCTATTCGACCACATATGCTGTTGAAGAAGACGATAGGCTGAACGTGTTGAGAAACAACCACTGGGCTCCAAGGACCAGTAAAGGCGATCTTCCTCATGGGTTTAGTGGGATGGGAAAGTTGCAGTAATTTGTAAAATAATATCCTGAGGAAGAAACACGCTGAACTCTCCCCAGGACCAGCCCCCACTTACGTCTACATATTCACACACTTTCTTATCCAACTAATCCTTAGGGACCACAAGAATAGTGTGAGAAATTAAGTTCCTCACAACTCCATGCACCCAATTATCATACCAAAATCTAACTTGTTGTTTATTTCCCATCGACTATGCAGCACCTTCCAACAACTGAGAATAATTAAGGAAAATACTATGCCAAAGAGGGAACGAATCTGGTTTAGTAACCAGACTCGTATGGAAACCACTATCCAGTTTATATTTTGCACAAAGAACTTGGTTACAAAGCTTCCCAGGCTCCTTGATGATTGACCATCCAAACTTCATATGAATGGCGATATTCATGGCCTTTAAGTTTTTTAACCCAAGACCCTAAAAAATTTTAGGACAGCACACCTATTTCCAGAAGACTAAATGCATTCGACGCCTCTCTCCACTTGCACCCCAAAGAAACTTGCTACAATAGCTATCAATCTTAGAGAGCAGTCCTTTAGGGACTTTCGTTGTTTGCATTATATAGAAAGGGAGTGCACCTAAAATCAAATGGCATAAGGTCAATCTGCTAGCCATAAATAAGCCTTTTGCTTACCAACCTGAAAGGAAGGCTTGAACCTTTTGCAAAATATGATAGTAAGTAGTTTTGGTTACCCTTTACTCCCAGATACCTACCGAGGTCCGTAGTTTGAGCGAAGCTTGATAATCTAGTGATATTACCACAAACATTAGGGTGAACATTAGGAAAAAAGTAAACTTTTGTTTTGTTGGAACTGATACGTTAACCCGAAACATCGCAGAAAAGATCAAAACAATTCAGAATTTCCGCATTTGGTCCTCTGAAGCTTTAGAAAAGAGTACCATATCATCTGCAAAACAGAGATGAGAGATCAAAGAGCTTGCCTTACTAACCTGAAAAGGTCTCCAGCAACCAACGACCACCTTTGCCTAAGGTGATAAGGGGTCACCTTATCTAATGCCCCTACTAGGATGAAAATCCTGAGAAGGACTGCCATTCCATAAAACCCGCATTTGAGCAGTTTGAACACAACTCATGATTAAATCCACCATTGACGAAGTGAAACCAGCATCTTGGAGAGTGTCACGAATAAAGCGCCAACTCAGCCGGTCATAGGCCTTTTTCAGATCCACTTTAATAGTCATAAAACCCTTCTTACCTTGCAATCTACGCATGGAATGCACAATCTCTTGTGCCACCAAAATATTGTATGAAATTTTCCGTCCTGGCACAAAAGTGCTTTGAAATGGACTAATTGATGTTGGGAGGGCTTCTTTAAGACGATTCACAATGATCTTCGTAATCAACTTGTAGCTCACATTACACTATCTTATAGGCCGAAATTATGTAACTTGCTCTGGGCTTTCAACTGTTGGAAGTAAGGTAATGAAAGTGTCATTAATAACTTAAACAAGAGAATGATCTTCAAACAACCTCTTAATCAGATTGACCACATTATTTTTTACCAGGTTCCATTGGGTTTGGTAAAAGTGAGCATGAAACCCGTCAGGGCCAAGCGCTTAATGGGCACCCATTTGACAGAGAGCTCGGGTAACTTCAGTCTCCGTCACCTCCATGCACATAGAATTACTAACAAATTGAGGAACATTCAGAAAACAACCTCTAATAAGGAATTAGGGGCAATCCACCACCTCTTCCGAATATAAAGATTTATAAAACTCCAAAACTAACATCTGTAAATCAACAGGATCATAAATCCAGTTACCATTAGAATCACGCAGAGCCTCAATCCTATTCTGCTTCCTTCTGATCATAGTAGAAGCATGGAAATACCTAGTATTCCGATCACCCATACAAATCTAGTCCGCCCTCGATTTTTGGAACCAATGCAACTCTTCCTATTGTGAAATAAGATGATACTCTTCCTGAAGCTTTCCTTCTAGATCAACTAAGAATTTATTATACCAGACCATAAAAGCACGCTGCACTCTTCCAAGACATGCTAGAAGTCTATTTTTCCTTCTAAAAATATTGCCAAATACTTCTCTATTCCACTCCTTTAGTAAACCTTTCCATCGTAAAAGCATGTTTGGTAAAAACTCACGAGTATCCCAGTTATTCAAAAGGAACTGAGGATAACCAAAGTGAGTAGTCCAGGCTAGCTCAAAACAAAACGGCTTCCCTCCATCTGGCTACCACTGTTGATTACCAATACAAACAAGAGTGGGGTGATGATCAGACTGAACTTGAGGTAAATGTCTGACAGTAGTCGAGGGAAAAATAGAAAACCAATCGAGATTGTCGAAAGCTCGGTCTAATCTTTCAAAAACCCTACCATAACTTCTACTTTCATAACCTCTCCAAGTATATTTTAGCCCACTAAAACCGAGATCCACCAGTTTGCAATCAGAAACCCACTGCTGGAAGTGTGCACACCTTCGAAAATCAAAAGGCGCTCCTCTAAATTTTTCGTCAGGACGCAACATCTCATTAAAATCACCTGCAAGCAAGCAAGGTGGTGCCGCCATGGGAGTTGAATCATGTTCCTCATTGTTTCCCTGATCATCCTTAACCTGCTGAACAACAGGACAAGTTTCTCTTCAGTGACCATACTTGCCACAACCAAAACACACTATGTGTAACCTTCATATTCAACTTTCCAGATTCTTCTCTTCAATCGAAATTTAGAGATCAAAGGCTTACTCAAGTCAACCTCCACGCTAATTCTAGCATACTTAGCCCGAGTACTCGCCTCTGTACTCTCATCAACCCTCATGATCTTGCCAAGCTTGTTACCAATCCGAGTAAGAATGAGACGATCATAATATTCAATTGGTAAATTAGGGATCCTAATCTACAAGTAGCCCTATCAATTGAGGCCTCAAATGGACCAAAATTAGGTCTCCACTTCATCACAGTAAGAATGTGATCAACCACCATCCAAGGACCACCCTCAAGCACTGAACGATATCCTCCATACATTTGAACTTGGTCAAGTAGTAATCATTCCCCATATCAACCAAAACCACCACGTCGTGTTGTAATTCGATTGCTTCTTCAGAGATGCAACAAGAAACCTATATCTAATATGGCGGCCTAAAACCTTGACAATCAGCGTATCCGCCCAAACACATCTAATCCATTGTTTATCTGTTCGAGTCAAATGAACTGTTGGGCACCCTGGGTCATCTACCTCTTCTACGTCTGAATCCTCCTCAGAGATAACCTCTGTAATCTCCGCCACGTTCATGCTCAAACCAAGGGCAAAACCAGTAATAGAATTGTAACATCTCGTTCCCATACTAAGGGTTAGAACCCTAAAATCCGATACATGTGAGATTAATGAGAGATTAAGAAAATTACATTCTTCATGCTCATGCATATTGTCAGCATACACGCATGTGAATTTGATTATTTTTTACACGCATTAAAATGACTGTACATGCATTTATTGCCATTCCGGGTATAATTGACTTATATGTGAAAGATGATTATATGGAGAAATGGGGGTTTAATTGTGTTGGAAATTAATTGGGATGTATATTTACTGATTTAAAATTTTTGGTAAAATTTAGGAAATTTTTGAAGATGTTAAGGGTATACTGGACTAGGAAAAATGCCAAGTGGCAGAATAATTAATGAACAATGGTAGAATTAAATGTTAGATGGCAGTAGAAATTTTAATATGTGACATTAAGATTTAATGACTTATGTCATTCAAAATTGGGAGAAATTTGGAGTAGAAATTGGAGATAAAATGGACTAGTCATTAAAGTGGACCAAATGGAACTATGGGGAAGTGACATGTGTCACTTGCCACAGCACTTGATGAAACACATTTTTATAAAGTGAAATACCATATTTTGGTCTTTCACTTGCCAAAATCAACACCTCTCTTGTTCTCCATCTTCTTCATTTCTCATCTTCTCCATTCTTCTTCTTCTTCACTCACGATGCTTTCTACTCCAAACCATAAGGTTAAATCTTTCTTCCCTTCATCACTAACCACTTAAATACCTCACTATCTCCTTCTTGATACTAAAAGGCCCAACCCATTCCTCCATGAAAGTGGATGATCGTGGAGAGGATAGAGTTAGGGTTCATTGGTGATTTAGAAGATCTTGAAGCTAACTCAAGTAAGTAGCATGTTGTTCCTTATGATTTGTTAAATGAAGCATTTATGATGATATTTAGAGGCTAAATGACATGAAATGGTGTTGTGTGTATGATGCACGTGAGTGATGAATGGTTGATATAAATGTGTTGTTTTTGTCATTGCGAATGTTATTGAGTTGAAATGGAGTAGAGAATGAAGTTAAAAATGGAGTAGAAAAGATGGTTGAGGTATAAGGTGTGTTTAGTGTAGATGATGAAAGTGAAAATCTGGAAAAATTGCAGTTGAAACATGTTCTGCATATGCCTCTGTCAAAGTTCGTCTCGGCCAACTTCACAAACCAACCGAATATACTTCAGTATTTTGGGCATAACTTTTCCTGTAGTTATCAAAATGGAGTGATTTTTGATTTGGTATAAACTAGCGACATAGGGATACAAATTATATGAAGAAATAAATTTCTAAATCGGACTCTAAGAGTTTCAAATTTTTTATGGAAGTTAAGTATAGGGTACTGTCTCATAATAAAAGCAGTATGAAAATATTTTTAGTATAACTTTCACAATACTAAACCAAATTGAATGATTTTAGTGTCAATAGAATCATAAGACATAGAGGAACACTTTTCTAGAAGAAACTATGATCAAATTACATCAGTTTCATCTTCTGATTGAACGTGAACAGTAGATCTGAAAGTGTGTCTTGAAAAATCTCAAGTGATTCAATGAGAAATGAATTGTGAATATAATGGTTTTAGTGAGGCATAAACCTAAGTATAAATTATACTTAGATGAGTTTAGATATGAGAATGTTTTTGCGATGAAATTGATGGAAAGATACTCGGGAAAATTATGAACACGCATTGTACATAGTTCATATACACAAGTGTGCATAAATAAATGTTTACAATTGTGCAATTATTAATGTGTGTACGTGTGTATTACATAAATGGGATGTGCAGGTTAAACGTTCACATTCAGACGTTTTCAGAATTTGGAAGCACTTGCTAATCTAGATCGTATTGTGAGTAAACCTAGATGGTCTCATTTTATTGTTTGTTTTGTTGAATTTTTGTATTGATTAACTACTAAATGATTATGTCAATATGCTTGTTAAATGCTAAACCCCGATCCAATGACAAATGTGTTTTGAATGTGTATTTGCATGTAAATGAAAAGTGATACTCAGCTCTAATGTTGAATGCCGGACTACGGTCCGATGATATGTGAATGTGGATCATGCAAATGTGACTGATGCATTTCATTTTATGAATGCATGAAACATAATGGTTGTTATGACCAGAGTAGCCATCGATCAGCACTTAAAGCTCAACGAGTAAAAATAAGCTTCGAGCTTATCAGAGCCTCAGGCTCAACGTTTAATGAGCCTTGTATCCCCCAAGAGGATAAGGGAAAGTTATCAATGAGCCATATATGGGACAGTTCAGGTACTCGGTCATAACAAATTAACAAATAAAAAGTGGGTCTCATGCGCATTACATATGCATAATATGAATGATTAAGTGTATTGAATATGAAGTGTGAAATTGAATGTGAAATGTAAAATGTTGTGAATGTGAAATATATGTTATGTGACTGGGTGAGCCATCGATGATGGTCACTCACTGAGTTTGCAAAACTTACCCAAAATTTGCAAATATTTTACAAGATCAGAAGAATACCCCGTTAGGCAAACGGGAATATCCCTATAGCATTCAAGTGAGGAATAGAGGTTGGGAGCAGTTCGCGTTTGCATTGTAGTTCTTATTTTCATACTAAATTGTATTTTCTGCAAATTTTGTATTAAGAAATGTATTTTGAAATTATTGTACAATGTGTATGTGAATGTAATCATGTTGTATTGATGTTATGATTGTGAGTGTTTAGTTTCTAGAATGGGCCCTAGTGATTAACGAAATTATGATGATTTGACAAATGTTTACGGAATAAAGTGGGACCTTTTGAGAATTTATTTCCACATACTATGTTTGTGGTTTCAAAAAAAAATATTTATCAATTTTTTACTGATTGAGTATTCTAGTACGCCACCCTTACGGGGCACGGACTTGAATATCACCCATAGATGTCGGGCACGTGTCTTGCGGGAGTGGGGTGCTACATATGTAGTATCAGAGCCTAGAAGTACTATCTTACATGGGCTTTTTTAAAATACATGTCAAGTTACATGCATTTTAGTCATGTTATAGCAGACGGTAGTGACTGATCCCTAGTCTAAGTCACATGAGTATGAGTCACACACATGGGCATGTGTTAAAAGTTTGAGTTGATAGAATTAACGAGAAGAATGGTGCTCTTTTAGAACGTGAGAAAACAAAAGTTTGTAGATATTTAGAAAGGAGAAATAGTATATGGGTAAATATGAAAGATAGTGATTCAATGTATTTGTATTGGTAATTGTAGTATTGAACGTGATATCAATATTGTGCTATGATGGCATACTTTTGAATGAGATATAGATGTGAATATATTGTTTTGGATTGATTGAGGAAAATAGAGATATGGTATACATGGCAAGATTTAAAGTTAGATGAAAACAGAGTTTTCTATGATCTTGAGAGGCTGAAATGGGACTTAGAATGATTGTGTGATTATCGTGA
>JANZLC010000002.1:7007449-7017882 GCA_026413385.1 Erythroxylum gracilipes
TTATTATTATTATTATTATTATTATTATTATTATTATGTACTAGATCATCTAATTTGTAGGTTTTTTTAACCTATTATGTCATTAATTCAATGAATACTTAGATATTTTATTAAATTATTATGTATTAGAATTTTTAAATCGTAGGATTCTTTAAAACCTATGATGTAATTAATTCTATGAATGCTTAGATGTTTTATTAAATTATTATGAAATATCTAACTTGTATGATTTTTTATTTAATAACTCATTTCTTTTAATTTTAAGGTTTCACATTTTAATAAAATTTTAAGTTTCTCATTTTATTTCATCGTAATTATAAAATTAAAAATACACTTAAAATAAATATTGATACAATTATAAAATAATCAATGAATTACATATTTTCACTCATATTATACTACATGGGCAATTTCGTCATTCACACTCAACCAAACACATTTCTGCCCTTAGGATGGAGACAGTTTTTTTCTGTTCTATCCACCACAACCAAACACGTCACTATCTTCAATTTTTGTTCTGTTCCGTCTCCAAATTTCTGTCTCGTTCAATTTCTGCCCCCTGGAGACAGTAACCAAACGCAACGTTATAGTGAAAGAATGATGAAAATTGTAATTAACTGAAGAAAATTGTGTCAAATTTAATTGATAAATTTCCAATTTTACCATTACATATTAACGTTGATTGTCATAAGTCTTCTAGAGACCCCTATCTATAAATTCAACATCGTGCTCCTTACAGATTGCTCCATAGTTGTTAATGCAGTGAAATGATTTTTTAATCTCTTCCCTGAATTGTATAAGAATTTTGCTTAGAGTACTAAGTTTTGAGGGTTGAAGTTTGACATAATAGGACCAAGAGAGGAAGTACTTATTTAAGCCTATGGCCAGCTATCTTCTGTAATTAATTACTTTCCAAATTAAAGTGTAAGTGATCCAAAGATGAGGGAGAATGTTGGAAGTAAATCTATTTATCGATTCTATAATGTCAGATAAATGAGCAAGATAGCATTTTCCATTAACCTTTCCGAACTTCAACTAAACAAGCTGCAAATATACTATTAGTGGACTTTAACTTTCAAAAAAAAAAATTAGTGGAAGTAAAGAGGCGCCGGATCACAAGCTCATAACAGCCTGCCCAAAGAGAAGTATCGGTTAACTGGCAGACATCTATCAAAGAAAGTTGATTTACCAGAGTGGGAGAAATACAGAATTTACTACTTTTTGAAATTTTTTCCCTGTTATTCTATCTCACAGTACATTGTACAAGAAATTAATATTCACATTGTCCCTCGGATAAATCAAGAAATGTGAACAGTTATACGTACCAAAAAGTTATCCCACCCTGTAATTAGTACCTGGTACAGAATCCACCTGAAATCCAAGAGAAGAAATTTAAACAAGGATTCATGACACATTCATTGGGGTTGGAGCACCCTGTTCTTATTAGGTGTTACAACCCTGTTCCACTTAATTTTGTTCACACAAATATTTAATCTAGTCCACACATAAATATGTGGATGAGATTTAATAAAATAAGATTGTTCCACTTAATTTAGTTCACACAAATACTTAATCTGGTCCACACATAAATATGTGGATGAAATTTAATAAAATAAGGTTGAAATTGGTTAACTAAAATAGAAGATCTGATCTCTATTCATTGGCATTGATTACTCGTAAATGATTTGACCAACAGGGATAGTCCATACCTAGCGTTCAGTGTGAAGTACAGTATTGGCTTTCTCACAAGCCCAACTGCTTATTTTGAATTACCCTTTGAAGGTACCTGATTAAGTATTGGTGCAGGATCTTGATACTGTCTATGCAGATGATCTCCACAAATAATAATGTTTCTTGTAGGATATCCTGGCAAAGAATCTCCTTTTTCAGTTGGATATGGATGTGCCACTAAATAATTTTGCGGGCCATGGTTGGCTTCACCTTCTTCACATTCTTATATCTATCCTCCATGCAGTCCTTAATTTTTCTGTGTAATTCGACATCCAGCAAATCACCACTCCCCACTGAACTCACTGCATCACAAACTAACTTGTACGTGTACTCCCTAGGTATCGAACCTGTCTCAATCAACTCAACCAGAAACTTACAAGCCTCCATTGCTTTTCCTGCTTCACATAAAGCATGTATAATTGCAGTATACGAACTTGAAGTGGCCAATCCACGATTCATTTCTTGCATTTTCCTCAACATCTCAACAGCCTTTTCAATATCATTCACCTTGCTGTAATACCTTATGAAAGAATTATAAGTAACCCGGTTGGGTACACAACCCCTACTGATCATATCCTTCAAAAGTTCCGAAGCCCTCTCAATTCTGTAAGTCTTGCAACACCCGTCAATCAAGCAATTATATGTAACAACATCAGGCGCAAAACCCTTAAATAACATAAGTCTAAACAAATGATTCGCCTCCCACAACCTTCTCCTTATAGCTTTTCGACACCCTGTTTGCAAACTATACTTACAATAGGAACTTATCAGTATAGTATAAGTATAGGTGTCAGCTGGGCACCTAAACCCCGGTAACTCCATCTGTTCTAACAAAAACCGAGCCTTTTTAAAATTTCCAACTCTACAGAGCGCATAAATGGTCGTATTATAAGCATAAACATCAGGTTTACAATGGTACTGCTTCATTCGATAAAACAAAGCTAATGCCTCGTTAACCAAACCTTCCTCTCCTAGGACTTTTATCAAACATGTAACAGTGTTAGTAGTAACAAGTCTTGCAACACTCCCATCACCAATATCTCTTCGGCCCATTTCCTTCAGAAACTGCCACAGCAAGTCTAACCCATTGCCTCTTGCTAAAACGTAACCCATTTCTCTGCAAGTCATTTCATTGTGTGCAAAGCCAAAGTGAGTCTCTAGCCAATAAAAGAACTCCAAAGCTTTGTTTAGTCCAAGACAGACCCTTTTCGGGTCTCTATAAGCAGCTGGACCAAAGAGGAGGGTTTCGTTCTGGGATTTGCGGGACTCTGATTTGAGGTTGCGTTGCCTCAATGGCGAGCGGTGGCGCGTGGTATTCTGACGGCCAATGGAACGTGTGGAGAGGAAGAAATGTCTGGGGACTGACCGGAGAATGTCGCAGACACAGTCCAACGTCAGTAATTCAATGGAAGTGGTGGACGATGCAAGATGGGTGTCGAATGGGCGGCCTTGGATCATAACAGAAAGTACTTGGTTTATGATTAATGAGCTTTGGCGACGGGTTGGACATGGAGGTGGCAACATGATCACGTGGTTTTTATGCGAGTATGACCACTATGCTTCTATGTTGTATTACCCAACAAGTATCAACAATAAGTACAAAAGCCATTCTCTTCTGACAAAACAGAAGTGATTCGGCAACAAATTTGTAGCAGTGCGAGTCCTCTTTTCTATTTTACCTTGTCCAATTTAATGGCGTCTTTTTAGTTATTTTTTTTAAGTTATTGAAAACGATAAAATTAGACCAAAAACTTAAACTTATTTTGTGAAAGAGCATGGGCATATTTGTTACTCTACAGGGTTCCAATTCGGCATATTTTGAACCAAAGATCTCAGTCCCTCTTATTTTAGTTATATGATATTGTTTAATATAGTTGTTATTATACAATAAAATTAAGATGTATCTCATATAGTGTTAACTCTGGTCTCCTGTATCCTAAGTTCAATCAAATTTTAATTTAATAACATGCTATAATTGATCTACTTTAAAAAATAATTAAATTAGAATTAGAATATAATCAAATTAAATTGACTCTTTAATTTGTTGAGTCCATTAAAATCTTTGACAATTAAACATATACTTTTATATCATGTTCAAGCAACTAAAGATGGCAATCTTGGCCCGATTCGAGGGCCAAGACCCTTTGGTAGGATCAAGCCATAGGCTAGGGCTATCCCAACCCGTCATGACTCAAAGAAAATGTACAAAAATGATGTCGTTTTGTCAAATTCTTTTTAAAAAGTTATAGATGGGCCAACCACCCGCCCATCAAATCAAGGGTCATTCAGCCTGTGGATCAAGTCAAGCCCGGCTTACGCAACCTGAGCCTTGTTCGGCTATTGTCATCACTAAATGCTTGTTTGGTTAGACTTATATCAATAGAGCTTTTGTTAGTAGAACTTTTCTGAGAAGAGCTTTTATAAGAAGTCAGTTGACTATTTAGGTGACAATTAAAAAAACAATTTTTTTGAAAGAGCTTTATACAGTAGATTGTTTAGCAACATGAAAATAAAAAGCACTTTTATTAATTTTAACTATATTTTATTTTGTAATAAAAATTATTTATGCATACAAATAATATTTAAAGTATAGTAAACAATATGCAAAGCACAATATATTAAGGTTACATTTGATTTGAAAGAATTCAACTCCTTTTAGGTCTTTCATAAATGGAATTGGTTTACATTTACTTTACAATTGTTTGACAAATTCACTTCCATTTAAATCGTGACATCAATAATTTCATGCAGACACTGCTGTAGACTTTGAGGTTTAATAAATATGAAAAAAGATAAAAAAAAAGATAAATAATATTATAATCCTAAAATAAATATTCAAGTTGAATAAATAGTTAAATGCATAATAAATTATACATTTTATTGTAATACAAGAAGATTTGCAATATGTTTTCTTGCATCATTCATCTTGTTATTTTGTGGCTTGTCTAAATGATTTTCTTCAATGTCTTCATTTTCATTGATTTCTTCATTTGTAGGAAGCAATTCATCATGTTCATCATAAGGAGAAAACTCTTCATCCTTTTGAGCATTTAATCTTACAAAATTATGAAAGACCATTGAAGCAATTACAATTTTAACTTGCTTTGGAAAAGGAAAACTGGGCATTTGATGTAAAATATTTCACATATTTTTTCAAACGCCAAATGTTCTTTCGATTATGCATCTTAAAGAAGAATGTGCATGATTGAATATTTCTTTCTTCCTTCTTGGAAGACCAGCACGTCGAAAATTAGGAAGATGATACCTTTCCTTTGTATGGTCCTAAATAATCTTATATGTAAGGATATCCTGTATCTACCAAATAATATTTTCCTACATTCCAAATTAAAAAATAAATAAGTAAAGAAGTACTGAATTATTAAGAATAAATTAAAAATGTATAAAGTTATCCGTCACAAACCTGTAGGTGGATGAGAAAAGTGTAATATATCATTACGCAAAGCCTCCATAAAAATTCGAGCATCATATGTTGTGTCTTCCCAACTAGCCCAAGCAAAAGCAAAGCACATATCAAAATCACATACAGCTATTACATTTTGCGTAGGAATGCCTTTTCTTCCAATATATTTTATTTGATTGGACTTTGGAACTACAATTGGTATATGTGTTCCATTAATTATTCCAATGCAATGTTTAAAATAAGGCCAATACCTTTTATCATCTTTAATTTTGCTTAGAATTTCTTTAAAAGTTATATCTTTTGGTTTTATGAAATCAATCAACATATATGAAACAACCTCTAATACTATTTCAAATCATCTAGAAATTGTTTCACCATAATGTTGAAATCTTTCTTGAACCATTCTATTGTAAAGTCCATAAACTAAAGTGATCAAAAACATAGCTACAACCTCTTCTATTATTACTTTTGTATCTTTCTTTAATCCATATGACTCATTCAACAATTTACATAATTTGATAAAAACATCATTTTCCATTCTAAATTGTTGATGACATCTATCTCTATTGCCATTAAGCATCTCCATTAAAAAAAATCCATCCAGTGTGAGGGGATGTTCTACATGATTTTTTAATATAATATTTAATATAATGGTCTATGGTTAGTGGTACTCCAGTTTGAGCCATATGCAAAATTTCTTCTTCAATCTCTTCATTATATTCATGATCATTGTCAGAATCATTATTAGAAGATGACATTTGTATCAAAATATATAAAAATAAATAAATAATAAGCTTATTGTATAACAAGGTAATATAGCAATAATCATAACACAATAATAATAAAGTACAATTTAACTCATTATAACAAAATTAACCAAATAGAAATTTGATACAACACATTGCAAGTAGCGAATTCGAATACAACATATTATAAATAGTCCAATATTAATAACCAAATACATGTCTAATTCATTACATATATCACAATCATTTCATTTTCTTAAGTCATTCGATTTGAAGATCAATATCCTTAAGCGTAACAAACATCTCTCTATTTTCCTTCTTCAAAAATAATTTGGTAACTAACATAAATAGTTCACCTCCCCTTTCTATTTTATTTATACTTCGTAAGATATCCATCACCTCAAAAATGCTACAACCAGGTTCATCTCTTTTAATAGAGGTTACTAAAGTTCTACTCTCTACTACATCATATATACGGTCCAAATGTTTACATAACCTTTCTGTTGCACCTATTCTAGTATCATGTTTCTTTCTTTTTTTTCCCCTTTCCTTTTGTAGAAGTTCCTAGAGTTGGAGTTGATGAACTAATCTCATTATTAATATTTCCAATTTCTTGATTGATAATAAAGTCTTCAAAAAAGTTATCATGAAGATCGGTATCAACTAGGCTTTCTCTAGACAACATATAAGAATCATTTGGTACAAAACCTGAAGAAGGTGTGCAAGCTCCTTCCCCTGTAGTTGCAACATCTTTAAATAAAATATTCAGCTGCTCAATATGTTTCAAACCTTTAGTTTAGAATTTGGCAGCCTCAGGATTTTCCTACAATAATATTGTTTAAGTTATTAAACTATCAAGTAATATTAGAACATTATAAATCTAAAGCTTAAATGCTTACCTTTAATTTCTTTTCCCACCATTCGTCACTTGCATCGATAGTTTGATTAGTAGGATTCCATCCTAGTCCAGTTTCCTTACTTACTAAATTTGTCCAAAGCTGCCAATCATTTTTTAATCCATCCCATTTATTCTTAAATTGTTTGTATTCATAATTCTTCTTAGTTTCATGAGCAAACTTTGAAACTATATTTTTCCATCCAATCTTATTAAAGTGACCATTTGGTCAATTTCTAGCTAATGTCTCTTCCACAAAAAATTTGATTAAAATTTTAAGAGTTCTATCATTCCACTCCGCTTTAACCCTTTTTTTCAATTTATCCCCACCTTGAATATCTTGACTTGATATTGACATTTTCTATCAACAACAAAATCCCCATTGCATATAACAATGAATTTAGCAAGTATAAGAAAATAAAAAAGCATAACCAAAATGACATAGACAAAAGCATAATAAGCATTACATCTTTTGTGAACTCAGCATTAAAAGCTTAACAATGATTTTATGCTAATGTTAAGTCTTTGAAAAGCAGTAAAAAAAGAAAAAAAGAGGGACATAAATTCAAAGAAGACATAACCCACCTCAAGAAGTAAATTACAGAAACTAAAGGATATCAAGGGCTGTGTTTGATCACATAAAACTACTTGGACATTGTAGAGACATTCAAATCATAATATCAAATTGTTGGATAAGAAAAACAACAAATTGATAAATAAGCATGAATTTAATCCTTATTTAATCACTAATAGCATGACTGCCAAGTATTAATATCACATTCACGTAACTATTACTGCCATAAATATGAATATCAAACTACAAAATTTCCTCTTTCAGCAACTCTTCAAATAAAAAAACATGATCTTTCAACTTTTTTCCAACTGCTAAAATTCAGTTATATATATATACACAGTCATACACACACACAAAGCAGAACACGGAAAGCCATTAAAATACTTGACAATTCAGCAAAGAAGCCTCACATGACTAGTTAGATTACTAATAAGACATGAGTTTAACTTCCACTTCCTCACCTCTCATAACACCAGTAACCACTATTTGGACAAATTCTCTGAGCCCATTTCTCTAACACAACTTTTTCCCTCATCCAATTTTCCCAGTTCCTTTTCCAACATATTATCTTACTACTAAGCCTAATTCATGTTCCCAAATATAAATCTACCTCTAAACTTGATATGACAATAAAGGGATCAAGAATTGAAATCTCAGCGAGAATAAACTCTAACAAAATACAGACTCAGCACAATGCATTAGTAAGTAACCTTGCGTTCCAATTTTCCAGAAGCATCGATTTTTCCCGCCAATCAAACAAAAGAAACAGTAACCTACAAATCAAAAGAAATGGAAGCAACGATGAAGAGAAAAACTACTTCTAGATCTTGCAATCTTTGGCAGATTTGGCTACGCTTTACACTCTTAGGTTGTTTAAGGAAGAGGGTATAGTGAGCCGTAAAAAAGAGCAGAGGCAAAGAGGAATGGACCAGATCACAGAGCAGAGGCAGAGAGAAGAGAAAAAAATTATTGAGCTTAATGATTGGGTTTGGTTGCATATGCACAAGAAAAGATCTCCAATTCAAAGGCAATTTAAATTGCATCGAAGGGAGATGATCCATTTTAATTAATTGCAAGATTCAATGATAATGTATTAAGTTAAATCTTCCTAGTGTATATAGTGTACATGCTACTTTTAAAGTTGTTGATTTATCTCCATTTGATGTAGGCGAAAGGACGAATCATTTTGAAGAGAGAGGGAATGATGAGAATCCAAAATGCGTTAAAAGTACAATGTTGAATTTTGATCCATTGAGCATTAATGGTGGTCCAATCATAAGAGCAAGAGCTAGGAACATTAAAGAAGCTCTTGATGGGCTAATTGAAGGAATATGGGTTAAAAGTGCAAGTTTCTATGAAGAAGTAAGTCAATCATCAAATTCAAGACTAGCTAATTCAACAAATAGATCAATAAAATATTTTGCTTTAAAATTGTAAGAATATGGCATAGTTCTAAGTTGACCGAAACTACAAAGTTATAGATAACACTCTCATCTTTCCAGCGAATTAAGAATCAGGTCATTTGGAGCTCTATAGCTCAAGTTATGGCTCTTTGGGGTTGAGTATTTGACATAGAAGTGAGAATGATGAGGCAGCATTGACTACTTGACTTGTTTTTTCCTATTTTGGAGGGAGTTCTTGTCAATTCTAAGTTGTATTTTTATCCTTATTCTTTGCATATCTTTTGGACTTATTTTCCTATTTCATTGCTACACATTAGGAAATTAAGTTTATTTTAAAAGTTCTTTTATTTTAAGGAAGCTGAATATTTCTAAACCCAAATTTTATGCCTGTACAAGACAGAATTATCATCAATCATATTTTGGCTTCCTTGGTTCTTACTCTTTAAACTTATCAAGTTTTTAATTTGTTTCATTCATAATTCAAACTTATCACTCACCTTCTCTTTTTTTAGTATTGAGTGTAGGGCCTATAACTTAACACTTGAATTCTTGTTTGATCATACAAAAAATGAGTTGAGTTTCTTTCATAAATTTAGTCTCTTAGATGGTTCTAGAGCAAAGTTATCAATTTCAATTGTTAGGTCTTACTACTTTTAGTAAGATTCATATCATCTTTGCCTAGTTACTTCTCTGTCACAAGAATGGTCATTAATCAATTTAACAAGTATGTGCATTTCATAGCCTTTAATCATCCCTATAAAGCGGAAGACGTTGCTAATGCTTACTAATGTGTCTTTAATAAGTTACAGGGAGGCGCCTAAATCTATTACTGGCGACGGGAACTCTTTATTCTTGAGCAATTTTTCACATGAATTTTATCGATTTTAAGATACTTGTCTTCATCATGACACTTAGAAAAAAAGTTGACAAACTGAGATTTTCATAGGACCTACAAACCTATCTTAAATGTTGGACTGATAAGTAACCTACAAATGATATTTAAGTGGTTATCATTTAGTTTAATGTCACTCATCATTCGACAATCAATACCTTATCATTTTCAAATGATAAGGATATCGACTTCTTCATGTTTCTGTTTTGCTGGTGATTTTAAAATTATGGCAATAAAACAAACCCTGTACAAGATAGGGAGACAACTACCCAAGTGGGTTGATTCCATTTACGATGAACTAACATAGAATGAAGCAACAAGCAAAAAAGAAGACAAGTGAGAGAGAATTTCAAATTGGAGTTTTGGTCTTTTTGGAATTACATCTGTATAGACAAGGGTCTGCAGTAAGAAAGAGTCATCAAAAACTAGCTCTTTGTTTGATAGCTCATTTAAAATAATAGATAAAATTGGACTGGTGGCCTATAACTTAAGTTGGAGTTTCCGCATAACACACACATATAACTCACTTGAACCCATCGAGCGGTGACACAGGGAATGACCTCACTGGTTAACCCTCACTAGGCTAACTTTCAACTTCTTTCTAACCACCCACTAGTTGAAGACATCGACTAACCAAAGTCGGATTGGAAGTGTGTATCACTACGTAGTTGTCCAGTTATCGAAGACTTACATCCCTTCACGCCTCTCCCTGGGCTCACACGGGACTTACTGCTCACGCCTCTTAGGACCAACCTACTTCACTCACACACT
>JANZLC010000002.1:7017982-7030707 GCA_026413385.1 Erythroxylum gracilipes
ATACATATATACATACATACATACATACATACATATATATATATGTACATACATATATGATGTTAGTTGTGGGGAGGGGGGCTGACAACCTCATGATTGGTTGTCAGCTAACCGAATCTGTTATTCCTAACAGATTTTTAGTATAAATAAGCAATAGACACGAGGAGAGAGAGATTATTGCGTATACTGTTGAGTGTGTGGGCCATAGGCTGGAGGTGCTGGTCCTCGAAACCAGATTATCTTTGTATTCATTTTACAGAAATCAATAGCAAACACATATTTCTCCATACCTATTTTCTGGAACCTATCATTGGCATGCAACAAGTCATTTATTGCAGAGAGTTGAAGGTGACCTCAGCAAGCATACAGGAGCTTCGAGCTCTGGACTCAATCAAGCAACAAGCAACAGATGCTTGGTGATTGCATTCCAATAAGGAAACGATGAACTACAAACATCATGTGATAAGGAGTATGAACATGTGTCCACGGAATTGGATTACAGGACAACTAGAAAAGTATCATCTGTCGTAGGTAGAAAGAATAATCAGAGATACAACAATCTCATTCTTCAAAATACAATCATACATTAGCGAATAAACGATTGACCCAGAAGGTCACAACAATTATAAGATTGACCCAGAAAATAGATCTCACTTAGACCCAAACACAAAATCTTCTACACCTCACCGCAGTTCACATAAGAATAAAAATGAAGCCAACAGATCAAGAAATGGAAGCAACTAACATCAGAAAAAAAAGAAACTAATAGATCGAGAAATGACAAAAAAGCAAAATAAAGTAAGTACCTGAAATGAACCGAGTGAAGATGGGTTAACTGTGTCCCTTAAGAAATCAGTGGTCACTTTTTCCCTTGTGAAGATTGGTTTGCAAAACAACTGTAGAAGATCTGCGATAAACATAAACGTCAGATATATTATAAACGCAAATGACCAAAAAAATTCTATCCGAAAAAGCTAAAATGAGGGACTTTTTTGAAAAACTCAAAATTTAAACTTTTTAAAATCTGTATTTTAGTTTCTACAAAAGTCATTTCTATTAAAAAATACTTTTAAAATTTAAAACTAAATATTTATTTTTTAAAAAATAACTTTTGTGGTGAAAAAACTTTTTTCACCTTTTAAAAACTCAACCAAATAGGTATTGAGCAACACAATTGTGGTAGGCTTAAAAATCACAAACATTATACACTCAGGTTTAAAAAGAGCGAGCCAAATCAATACGCTGTCTAGTCAGACCACATAAAGCTGCTACACGTTTCATTTTTCATTTTAGCATTTTCCAGCAATTCGGACAAAGCAAAAAGGTCTGCCAGAAGGATATAGAGAATTCAAGTTGACCTCTTGACCAAAGACACATCTAGCCTAACAAAAAAACCTAAATTAACCTACAACCACTAATCAATATAGGTTTTAGGCCACTACTCTCTAAATTTCATCACCCAATTGTAATTAGACATTGGGATCAGAAGTCCACATGACTTACCAGCTCCCTGGTCACTGTGTTTTATAAGAGTAAAGACATAGCAGATAAAGTGACCGTTTGAATTTCGAATTCAAACACTCACTCACAGCGCTCCCTTCACAGAGCATCAACACTCGACCCATCAAATCCCTCAAAACCAACGAAACATAAGTCCTATTCACACGCGGCCCTCTCTAATACGTCCGTATCCCCGAGCTACATCCAAATTCCAAAACCGTTTCGGCGGGTCCCGCTTCCTGACGCTCCTAACCAGACCGAGCCCTGATTAACGGTCACGATGACCCTGCAATTTGAATGCACCCGTTTCCCCGCCTCAAAATCATTAAACAAATATTAAATAGCGGCACACGATCACTCTCTCCCCCTCACCCTCCGAACTCTAGACCTTTTACTCTGCCAAAAAAAAACAAAACCTTCAGAAAACCCCTAATTTCCACAAGTTTGGTTCTCTATAAACCCCAGAAGAAGAGGGATCTCAGAGGCCGATCGGGAAATGTCGACCCAGAATCGTCGCCCGTCGTTCTCTTCGTCAACGAAGTCTTCACTTGCAAAGCGACAAGCCTCGTCTTCTTGGTCACAAAATGCTGGAAAGGGTACGATCGTAGCACCCCAATCGGGAAAGAAGCGAGCGCCTCTCGGTGACGTCACGAATCATAGGAATGTACCTCAAAAGGGTTCAAGAATCTCCGCTCCGTCGTCCAATCTGGTGGGGTTTTGTTATTTTCTCGTTTTGTTATGCTATCTTGGCGGTTTCTTTGATGAGAGAGTGAAGAAAATATCAAGAAGCTCGATATGCTGTTTCTTTATAATGTGAATAGTTGTGTATGTTGAACGGGGGCCATTTCATGTTTCATGGAAACCTTAAACTTTCCTTCTTCATGGGCTTTGTTCTTCTGTTCCCTTACTGTTCTTATTCCCCCATTACGCTCTGCTGATTTCTTTTTAAAGTGGTGTTTTCCTGCATTGAACACTGCATCAGAAAATGTCAAATATATATGATAATTCACTATTGCTTTTGTTTGTTATCCGTCTATATTCCTTAAAGCTGTTCAATGTGTGACTACTTCGTTAAGTTAGCTGGATTAGTGCCTATACTGCTTCTGGACTGGTGGGTCATTGCCATTTTTGAGAAACTTTCATTTCTTGTACTTTTGAGTTGTAAATTTTTATTCTTGTGACATAACGATAAAAGACCTATTATTAGTAAAGCTAGATTAGTCTATAAAACTCATTTATTAAGATGATATGTAATCAGGGCTAGTAAAAGTTATAGCTGACATCATCTGTGCTCTGCTCCCATCTAAGAACTAGTCTTTGTCTTAAATTCATCGGGAGGTTGGTTATCGGAGATGTTTGACCAAGTTTATTCAGAATGGGCATATATATTTGTGTCACTTTATTTTATATGCAGCTTTGATTTGTTTGTAGATGTTGATTCTCATTGCAAGAGTAATCGTTGTTTCTAACTGAATTATACATCTGAAGGTACCCTGTTCAAGTAAAGTTGCAAAGGTGAAGAAGGGAACCCCAGCTGGTAATACGAGGAGCGACTTCAAAGGGGACATCGTACCTGGAATCTCAGATGTTAAATCAAGTTCAATTACTGCCTCTAAGGTTACTTGCCTTCCAAGAAGTCGGGAGCATGTTCCTATTATTGCTCCTCTTAACGCTCCATGCGACATGGATGTTTCTCCAAGCAAATCCGACGGATTTTCTATTTCGTTGGATGAAACAATGTCTACTTGTGATTCTTTCAAGAGCCCTGAAATTGAGTACATAGATACCACCAACGATAGTCCAGCTATTGATTCCATCAATAAGAAAACACTGAGCAACCTATACATCTCGGAACATGCAGAAACAGCAGGTTGAATTAGCTCTAACTCGGTCTTTAACTTTTCACATTGACTCTTTGTCCATTATCCCATTTGCTTCTTGAACAGTTTCTGCCATTATGAAACATGAATGCAAGTTATGAAGTATGGGACTTCTTATTCTACTGTAATTAGATAGCTGTAAAAGAAATCAATTATGACACCCTTCTTCGTTGTTTACTTGAATTCTTGCAGAAAGCACGTGCACTAGAGCTATGCCTGGCAGTGTATGTACAAATGACAAAATTGTCGACGTGGATAGCAGCTACGAGGACCCACAGCTTTGTGCAACCATTGCATGCGACATATACAAGCATTTGCGTGCATCTGAGGTTTGTCATCGCCTCTCATTGTTCATTTCAGTGTCCTACTAACGCCACTGAAATCATCACTAAAACTAAACGGTGACTCCTCTTTCTTCTGATTACATTTTACAGGCAAAGAAAAGGCCTTCCACGGATTTTATGGAAAAAATTCAGAAAGATATAACCCCCAGTATGCGTTCAATACTAATTGATTGGCTTGTCGAGGTAATTTCCTGCTTTATGTGCACTAAATATTCATAATGTCCTAGAATTGGCTGGTAGAATGAATAACGTTTGTCAAGCAATTTTGACATAGAGTTATACCCTTCTATAAAAAAATACAGGTGGCTGAAGAGTACAGGCTTGTGCCTGATACACTATACTTGACGGTGAACTATATTGATCGATATCTCTCTGGAAACGAGATGAGCAGGCAAAAACTTCAGTTACTGGGTGTAGCCTGCATGATGATCGCTTCGTAAGAATTAAATGCTATTGACCTCTTCTGTTGTGAATTTATTGATCTAAAGTTTTACCCAATGATTTATTAACAAGGTAAATGTTTTCAGGAAATATGAGGAAATATGTGCACCCCAAGTGGAAGAGTTTTGCTACATCACCGATAACACATATTTCAGGGATGAGGTATGGACACTCTGCGGTGTGCAGATATATACTTGGCTTACAATCAGTGACGTAGTTAGATGGGGTCCAGGGGGTCCCTGGCCCCAAAATTTTAAAAAAACAAATATTATATATAGATATATATATATATATAAATGAAGTTATGTGGGAGTTAGTCCCCCTTAAAATTTAAAAAATTAAACATTAAGCCCTTCTATTTTACATGTCTGCATCCGTCCCTGCTACAATGGATGCTATATATGCACTTTCTATTTCATCTGATCAATATAAGAGTTGAACCTTTCATGTCTGCAGGTTCTGGAAATGGAATCGGCTGTTCTGAATTACTTGAAGTTTGAGATGACTGCCCCAACGGCAAAGTGCTTTTTAAGGTAATCCCTATGTCATTATTTTCAGCTGTTTTTGAGTGTTTACTACATATAATGTTATAACTTTCAATCGACTGCATGATTGCAGGCGATTTGTTCGTGTTGCTCATGGAATCAATGAGGTATATCTACCTTTATGCTCAATGACTGGACTTGGTATTTTGTTCTAAATAAGGTTGATATGAAATTACCTTTTAAACCTAATTATACACAACAATCTGACAAGTGTTTTATAGGTCGATATGTGGTTATTTTCTTGTGCTGTCATCTCGTCTTGATGAATTCTTGCCCACTTATAGGTTCCCCCAATGCAGCTCGAGTGCATGGCTAATTACATTACGGAATTATCTCTCGTGGAGTACAGTATGCTTTGTTATGCTCCCTCACTCTTGGCTGCTTCTTCCATTTTTTTGGCGAAGTACATTCTTCTTCCTTCAAAGAGACCTTGGGTACGTGCAACACAGATTTGGAATCAATATGCTCGAATTTTTTATATATTTTGATAAGAAAGCACTGATCCATGACTTGGGGTTTTGGAACAGAATCCTACATTGCAGCATTACACACAATACCAACCATCGGATTTAGCTGATTGTGTTAAGGATCTCCATCGTCTGTGCTTCAATTGCAACAGTTCTACACTACCAGCAATTAGGGAGAAATATAGTCAACATAAGGTGATGATTACTTTGTCTCCACAGTCCACAGTCCACATACTAAAAATGTATAATGTAATCTGATGGATGCCCCTTTTTTTTTTTTTTTTTTTAACCTCAGTACAAGTTTGTAGCAAAGAAGTACTGCCCTCCTTCGATACCTCAAGAATACTTCCACAATCACAATCAAAGCCACTAACCAGCCAAGTCTGGACAACTTGCTCTTTCCATTGCTCCGATGGACAAACTTCAAGTGAAGTACTTGATGACTTTGTTAATTGTAGCTTTGAAAATTTCTGACAACGCCCTGTAGTTTCAATACCTAGTTTTCCAAATTGCTGACTCTGCTTTCGCAGCAGATGATCCATGTCGAAAGAAAAAGAGTCCTTTTGTGTAGAGAAGAGAATTACATGGCATCAGCTTCTTCCACTCAACTAGTTTTTCAATCCATGATCGCACTTAATTATGACTGATAAATATTATTAAACACCACCACAAACAATAATCGAAAGGAAAAATCAGAGAATAGTAGCATATTCTACATTTATTCGTCATCAATAATTACAAGACGATAGTCTACAATAGAGCCTATGAGATTTGAGCGCTCTTTGACAACCAAAAGGGCAAAATTAATTACCGTAGTCCTTTATAAAAGCTGATAGGAACTGATGATGATGCACCAGAGCACTGACCCTTGGTGTACACCAAAGACTCAATTGGCATTTCATTTAGCCAGTGGCAATCCTCAAACGAGCACTGCCCTCCATTATTTGGCCATTCAACGTCAACTGGCTCCATGTGTTTTGGACCCCACACCGGTGTCCCATCCTCGAAGGAATTGTGGGTCCATCTCTTCAAACCAGTACCGTCCAATTTGATTGTGTAGATCTCCCCGTATGGCTGGTATTGATGTGGGTTCGAGATTGGCTCGGCAGATATGCCTGCATAGTCCGTCGTAAACACCAAACTCTTCCCATCAGGGCTAAACGATGGATGGTTGGCCCGCCCGCCTGACCCGCTTTGAAAAAACTTCTTTAACCCGGTCCCATTCGGGTGTATCAGATACAAAGCGAAGCTCCCTGAACCCGGATCCTCTCTATCCGATGCAAAGGCGATCCATTCACCATCTGGTGACCAACTACACATGGTATCGCTCCATGCACCCTCTGTTAACCTATACAGCCCACCTTTCTCACCCTCTACCGCATCCATTACATACAAGTTCTTGTGACCCGATCGACCCGATCGGAATACGATCCACTTACCGTCGGGTGAAACCGAAGGAAATGCGTTGTTTCTGCCGTTTGTAGTCAACCTTTTGAAATTATTGCTTTGATCAGCTCCATCGACGTTGATGGCTATTATATCAACCTCCGTGCTCTCTGATGAAAATGTAGGCCCAGAACTTGTGTACACCACCCCTTGAAGAACCGGGTTCCATGCAGTGGAGAACGACATCTTCGGGTAAACCATTCTCCGGTTCGAACCATCCCGGTTCACTACGTACACGCCAGGGAAATCAACGTAAGCAATACGATCACCCGCGGGTGAGAAAGAAGGAAACGACCCGTCGACTCGAAACAGCGATATTTCTTGTACTGGGCTCCGGAGATTCTCAAGTAATAAAGGGGCTTTCTTTTTATCGTTATTCGTACCTCTGCATCTGTGATAGCCAACTCGGGACGCATCCGGCGATATAAACGGATTGAAATGGTGAGTTTTTTCAGAAACCAACCGTGTCAACTCCATGAAATCGTTCTTCACAAGGTCGTATAGCTCTATGTGGCGGTAGTTGGAGCTGGGTCTTTTAGTTGCTACTGCTATGAAGCTTTTGTTACTTGGAGATGCAGCTGGAGTGAAGGCGTGGAGACCCGGAGGAGTAACTCGTTCAACTTTTACCGACACAGTTGAAATCGTTCCCTGAGTCGGCAATACCGCTTTGTAAACACTAATCCAATTATCTTCTTCGCTTCTTCTATGAAAATAAAATGTTGAATCATCAACCCAACTTGGCCAACCTCCGTGTTCTACGACTTTGACTCTGCGAGTCCCGTCCCGAGTCAAGAATAGATAGATGTCAGTACTGAGTTCTTCTACTTCACCGGTCCACCCTTTCTCTCCATAAGACGCCACCGCAGTGTAGATTCCCGAAGGCGACACGGCAGGGCTAAAATCTGCAATTCCGTACGGCGTCAGCCTCCGAGTCACTCCGGTTGTCAACTCAGTGGAGTACACAGCAGCCCAACACGTCCTGGGCTTGTCAGTGTCCTCATGGGTTGACACGTACACTAAATTGTTACCAACAACTGTGGGTTTATCCTTCATTGAAATCCCACGTTTGCCCTTCAGTAGCGGGATCTGGACACGTGTAGGAATCTCAAGGATTGATCTCGATCTGGAGCTTTGCGGAGCATGGTAGTATACAGCGTCGAAGAAGATCGTGGATGATCCATTCCGCTCCGTAACGTAGACGACTGTGAGAGGGGTTGGGCTTTGTGGTCCCTCTCGATTCTGGTCGGGAAAAAGAGAGAGGAGAGCTGAGGACGGAGGAGGGAAGTGACCGTTGAAGTTAAGCGACTCGCCGTCGGTGATTCGAAGCTCGTTGGCTGAGGTTGGTGGATGTTGGGTAGGGAGCGAATAGATGTCAAAAGCATAGTCTGTTCTGCTGCCAAGTGTGGCGAAGATGATGCTCGTACTGCTGGGAGTCTCATGGTCCGCCGTCGCCCGGGAAAGGACTAGGAACAGGTGGAGAAGATAAACAAGAAGTCTTGTCAACCTCATTTCATTTGGCTGCTGATGAATAAGTGAGAAAGAAGTGTTGGAATATAACCTTGATAATTGTTGGAGAAGACGAGATTCCAAAGAAGTGCACGGAGAAGATAAGAGGTGACGTGTATTACCAGTTTGGTTGGTCCCTACATTTTGGAACTTGTACACGTGGAAAACTCAAGACCACATCAAGAGTGGGTGAGTCAGGATGTCGTCATAAAGTATGAGTCAATTTTAATCCAATTTGATTGATTGAACAAAATAGAAATCCTGATATTTGTCTGGCCGTGCTTAAATATTTATAGGCTTTTTCCCATTTATGAGCTGTTATTCTTATTGATACTGATCTTGCCAATCTCAATCAGGATAAGACAGGGTTGGTATTTGTTATTCGTCATATTCTGGACGTGCATCCATTCTTGCCGTTGATATTACATTTCTGGTCCTTTGGATGTCATGATCGATCTACACAGACTGCACTCCTGCCGTTCAATGTGTGGTCAAAACTTGATTTATGTTAGCATATAATGTAATTAATGTGATTTTTAAATTTTATTTATTTAAAAAAATTTATGACATTGAAAATTTTAAAATAATTTTATGTTTAATTATTTTAGCAATGATGGTCATATGGCCTCCAAATAGTTCATAAGAGAGGTTAAATTCTACGTGCTTTTTTTTCCTTATTTAAACATCAATAATTGAATTACATGTATATGTCAATTATAAAATAATCGAAATAATAATAATCGAGAATAATTATTAGCTTAAAGTTACTTAGAAATCTTATTATCTTTCACTATTTACAACTCTTATTTAAGGTCAAGACCTACCCTTTATAATAAGTATATCAAGGAGTATTTACAATTTGAACAATTTCACAACTAAAAACCTACATTTATTGTTGGACCCTAACCCAATTTAATTATTTTGATGCATGATTTTTATTTTGAAGTCGTATTAGATCTGTTAAATTGGAATTGAATGTTGCTAAGGTTTAGAATTTTTTTAAAAGTTTGAATTTTGGCCTAAAGTAGGATTAATGGGATTAAATGAGCCAAGGGCATTTTGGGTAGACCACTAAGGGTCTAAGGGTTTTAGGCTTAAATGCAAAGCTGGGCTAGCATCTTATGGTATCAGAGCAAGAAGAGGGTTCGAGGGAACCACGCTCAGGTATGACGGTATGTCGATATGTTTGTTAAGAGGTTGGGTTCCGGAAACGGGATCCAGCAAAACACAAACTAAGGGAAAACTCGGGTTAATTATTAATCCATGATTAATAGTTTCTATGAGAGGTTAAAGCACAACAAATTAATAAAATATGCTTAATTATGGTTTAGGCCGAGATTGAATCGAAGAACCGGGTCCCTACCGAATTCTCCATTTTTATTATTTATGCATGTTTTCTTTAATTAATTTTTATTAGTTAGTTTTATTTTATTTTTCTTATTTCAAAAATCCAAAACTCCCCTTTTCGTAAACACCGATTATTTTCATTTCATAAACTTTACGCGCACTCTCTGTGGGATCGACCTAGACTCACCACTCTACAGTAGTAGTCTAGTAATTTTATTTTGACTAGCGAAAACGATCACTATTCTTTGATAGCTCCATAACATTCTTAAGACTCAAGTAAGGCTTACATCTGAAGTTTCCTGATGGTAAATTCTTCCTTATAAGAGAGGAAATATTCTTCCAGAAATTATTTTCCTACCACTTCTTTTCCTACCATTTTAACTATAGTTTAAAGAAACAAAGAGGAAATATTCTTATAGAAATTATTGATAAACCTTGATGCTTTGAATAGCTAAGAATTGTTGAGGAAGTTATAAATAAGCTTTGATATCACTTATGTTAGAATCTCTGTATTCTACTGTTGTCTTTTGTCAAAAAGACTGATAAAGATGTTTGATTTTGCAGAAAAATAAAAGTAGCAAAAAAGTAAAGAACGCTGGATTTTACTTGGTTCGATAGCTTAAATGCTATCTACATTCAAGGATCTCACACTTGTGGTTTTACTAGTATCAAGAAAAGAGTAAGTTACAAGAGATTGGGTGTTTTCTAAAACACTTACAAGAGGTCTTTAAACTCTCTTCAGTATGCTCAGATAAGTACTCTAACAGCTCTCAAACTTTCACTCTATTTCTATCACTCTCAGACTATTAATTACAATAATGTGTTCAATGTATTCAGTATGTATGATTGAGTCCTATGTCTGTCTTTTATAGGAGTTAGAAGCAGTTGCATCCGGTTATGTCTTCATAAATAAGGTAACTGTCACATGCCCCTCACTTGCTTCTACTTATGCATCATACTCTGCGTTTTTGAACGTGTTAATGTGATTGCATTTTTTTTACATAGCTTCTGATATTGTCTTTCTCACTTGAGTCTCACATGATTTCACTTGGACATAACATTATGCTTCTGTTCCTAAATCTGGAGTCTTTCCCTCTTTCTTCTTCGATGTTCAGACACACCTATTCTTCTTATACATCTTCGATCTACCTATCTGTCTTCTGTTTGTTGTATCTTTGTTAAAGATTGATAGAAAATTGGTGAATATTAATAGGAATAAGTCAAATGTAACCTGTATAAACAGATACGATAGTTATGATAGTCCTTGATCATAGGTATCTCCAGCAGATTAGTCTATATCCAATACTTGTATTCTGTGTATATATATCTGTACGTCACAATGTAATACATGTGATTCATTGATCATCTTTATGGTATCAGAGCTGTAGCCTAACAATAAATCAATCATTTCTTCGTTCATAGTTGTCCATCGTTTTGTGGTTAGTTAACACCCACATTTGTTTCTGTATTCCCGATCCTGATGGCTCTTGACAATGCATCTTCTACGACAACAACCATTCCAGATGCAACATTGCCACCAAATCTCGTTGTCTTCAACACAGGTTTTACCTCTGGCTCGAAACTAACAGGTGCAAACTATCCAGCTTGGAGAGTTCAGGTGAATGCTCTTCTCATTGGATATAATGTAAAAGGCTATGTGGATGGTTCCATTCCACGTCCAGCACATGACAGCCCCGATCTTCCTCTGTGGATTCGATAGGACCAGTTTGTCCTCCATTCCCTCATGACTACTGTTGCAGAAACAAATGCAACACTACTTGCATCGGTCACTTTATCCAAGGAGGCTTAGGAACTCCTTGAAAAAACCTTTGCCGGCAAATCTCATTCGAGACTCATGTCTCTCAAGGAAAAACTGATTTCCATTCGAAAAGGTAACGTTTCTATGTCTGACTATTCGAAGGAAATCAAAGGTATTGCAGATGAAATCGCACTTGTGAGCACACCGATTGATGACACCGATCTTGTCATCCATACACTCAATGGTCTCTCCGTCGACTTTAAGGAGGTTAGCGCTGCTATACGTGCCCGAGAGACACCGATTGACTTTACTGATCTTCATGAGAAACTGCTAGACTTTGAGCGATTTCTTGCAAGGAAGGTTAAGCTCGATGATTCTATTCCCAACCCTACTGCTCATGCTATTACTCGCCACCGTTCGAACCAGCCTGCTCGTTCTTCTCGCTATTCTCAGCACAAGTCATCGACTCCCAGGCAAGCTTCAGCGCCTCTCTATGTCTCCTCTTCATCACCAGGGTAGAGTTCTCACATCTGCCAGTACTGTGTCAGGCTTGGCCACACTGCAAAGACTTGCTGGGATCTCCATGGCCGACCTGCACAACACCACATTTCCAGCCAGCTAGGTGCGCATACTGTACAGGCTTCCGGCACCTCTTCAGCTTCCTCTGCTGCCGGCACTCCAGGACAGTGGATCCTTGACTCGGGCGCCACTCACCATATGACCCACGATCTTCAAAACTTGTCTCTGCACTCCCTATATGGAGGCGGTGATTCTTTACAAGTCGGTGATGGATATGCACTTCCAATTGCCAACACCGGTAGTTTCTCTCTAGCGACCAACTCTAAACCGCTTGTTTTTAACAACACTTTACATGTGCCTACCATTAATAAAAATTTAATTTTCGTTAAACATTTATACACCAACAATCACATCTCTATTGAATTTTTTCCCAACCATTTTCAAGTGAAGGATCTCCAGATGCGGGCGATGCTGCTCACGGGTTCATGCCACAATGATCTTTATGACCTCTGTTTTTCATCGACCAAACCAACTATTTTTCATGCCAGAGATCCCAGTTCACCAGTTCTACATCATATCTTGGGTCATCCTTCGAATAAAACCTTCACTCATTTACAGCTACGTCATAAGTTAACTTCAGATTCATTAGTTTTACGTTCATGTAGGTCTTGTCAGTGTGCCAAAAGTCACCGTCTTCCATTTTCAAACCCTTCTTTGCAAAGTAATAAACCGTTGGAAATAATATTTTCTGATGTATGGGGCCCTGCTCCACCTTCTTTTGGTGGTTTCCGCTATTATGTTCTCTTTGTTGATCATTTTTCCAAATACGTATGGCTTTATCCATTGAAAAATAAATCCAATGTTTTCCCTACATTTGTCGCTTTTAAAACTGTTGTCGATTTTTTTTTGAAACACCGATTAAGACCTTGTATACTGATAATTGCGGAGAATTTCTTAAACTCAAATCGTGT
>JANZLC010000002.1:7092308-7106740 GCA_026413385.1 Erythroxylum gracilipes
AGTTATTTGGGAGTTGGGCCCCTCTAAAATTTAAAAAATTAAACATTGGGCCCTCCTATCTTACATGTCTGGCTCTGTCCCTAGTTAGCTCTGATATCAATTGTTATAAGTCTTATGAGAAAATCAATCCCAAAAGCTAGCTTGAAGAGTGGAAAAGCCCGTAAGCTTATAAACTCCACATCAGTTTTTTTTAATTACTAATGTGGGACAATTAGACCTAAATAATATGTTGGTGCATAAAGTTTTGTATCTCGGGAAGATCCAATAAAAGTTGTCAATTATTTTTATATTTAAAAAAAAAACAGTTTTTATAACTATAATTGAGAAAGTGTTAGTCAAATAATTGGGCTTACAACTTTTTGACTGTTGTCAAGGATGAATTGCAATTTGATTCTCCCTCATTTTCCATCTATAAATACCTTAAAGGAAACTAAGGAAAAAAAAATTGTATAAGTTTCTTTAGAAGATGACTTTAAGTGAGTAAATAACGAGTCGGTAAGACCTTTTGCTATAAATAAAAAATAATTAAATTACTTTAATTGCAAGGGTGCTTTACAGAATCTGCCAAAGCTTTAATTCTATATTAAATGAGAACAGTTGTTTTCAAGAAAGGAAAAAGAAATTCCAAAAAGCACTGATGTTGAACTTACTTCCAAATACTTCATTTTCACTATACACATGTAAACACTTGTCATTTGATATAAAAAATGAAAAAGATAGTCTAGCAATCACTTTCATCACGTTGCCATAAGACCTCTGTCCTACTTCCTGGCCGATCTTGGTCGGTATGTATTGTCTGAATACATAAATTGTTAACAACAGAAACAGCTTTCGGGTTATAAAGACGAATATTTCTTTCCAGCTTTAAACTTAATTTCCGAAATTAAATGCATATATAATTGATTATTAAAGGAGGAGACATGACAGCTGATACATTGGTTTCAGGGCACAATTTTTAATCAAGGTGTTGGCTTGATAAGTACTTCCAACTGAATACAGAATAGCATCAATATGTGTTGGCTACGACAATAATTAGCATCAAGAATGCGAATTCCAAGCATATTGGGAAAATGGACATGTATACCTAGACTGTGTTTACTTGCGTGTTCAAATCGGCTTCAAATTTGTCATCCAATTCATACTGTTCCATAATTTGCCTTTTACCAGTTTCATTGGTGGGGTGGTCAAAGGTTCAAGTTCTCTTTGTTGTGGTAGTCTCTTTCTGTCAATATGACCTTCCTAAGACTACTTGTGTATACGGCTCCTTTGATGCATAGAGATATTGTTTTGTCATTGGAATAAACAAGACTAGTAAATTTTATCGATCTTTAGAATCTATCTTATCCTATTTACTGAGAGATTGTCAAATGACAAGTTTTGAATGGTTAAAAGGCACCTAGCCTTACACAAACGACAAGTCTCGTTGTTTTACTTGATAACGAACAACTGACACTGTACACTTGCTTAATTTTGATCTGTAAATTGCGGTGATCACTCAGACATCATTAGTCATCTGCGAATTGCTCCATTCTAAAACCTCTTTTCCTACTGTCTCCTAACGTAACCTCACTCAGACGTTGGAGTGTTATGAATGATGTTGAGAATTTGATACCGCTTACCCACCTATGATTGGCAAAACATATATAGTCAGACCATATCTGGATTCTTTTAAGATCAGACCACAAAGACAACTTCTGACCGATGTATAGTTTGAGTGACTCTCGTATACTATTTCCATTTAGTGACATGAATAATTAAAGGAATCACATTCTCAAAACAATAAGAACCAATAGGAGCCATCACTAGGAGAATCTTGATTCAGAGGTGGTCTTTTAAAGAGAGAGCTTATGTTTTTAATATTCATTTCAAGTAGCTTTCTGCTCCTATATAAAGGCCATGAAGGACAAATGAGAGGGGGCATAAGAATTAGAGAGCAAAAAAAATATATCCAGCTCTCCATTTTTCCTTCTGCCATCGTTTCTTATAGTTATTGCTGGTAAAGCAAGAGGCAGCAGATATGAAGGTAAGGAATTCACTTCCCCTTATCATTTGAGTTGCTTTCATTTTCCATAGTTTGTCATTTCTTGTTAAGAATTCCCTAACTTAACTTATCGTAGATTTTTTCCTTAACCTAGTTTATTACACTAGTTTCTGTTCATTGCCGACCTCTAGTTTGTTCTCTTGTTGCGAAATTCATCACAAGGAAGAAAACAAAGATTACACTATAGTCAATTACCGAAGTTTTATTTAATCTTTATGTACAGCCGATTATGGATTAGGATACTATATAAATCGAGAAGAATGCTACCTTAATGTGAATGAGGTAGCGTAAATTTACTATAGACAAGTGAACTTAATAAATACGAGTTAGGTGTATAGAATCTGGACAAAATTTATTATTGTTAATCGTCTTGTTGGAACTATGTTCACCTGAAATGAGGCAAGAAAGCATTTTGGGGGAAGGCCATGATTGATCACAGAGGATTATTACTAACTCTAGCAAATTTACTAGAGATACCGAACCATAAAGTCTAGTAAGAGAACCAACACAAAAGAGGAGCATATCTTTTGAATGTACAGAGAAGGTGAATGGCTCATGAGGAGTTAAAAGAGGGTGGGGACGGAGAGTGAGATCTTGATGAGCAGGCAGAAGAGAGGTTTGAGTTCTGGATTTTGGCAAAAAGGTAAAAGCGAGTATGGTATTTTGTTTGGGGACGAATGAGTTGAAGATAGCTCATCTCATGCATACGTTGGCTGTTGACTAATTCCGCGTATGGAGTCTTCTGGTCTTTAACAACACGTGGCCTCTGCAATCCTCATGCTTGCTTCCTTTTATATACTCCATCACTCCCATCCCTTCGACACTATCCCTCTTCATTAACTTCACTTCCTTCTTCTTACACTTCTCTGGCTGTCTCCCTCTTTTGAAGCACCAAAAAGGAAAACAAAATTTAGTTTCTGAGTCCATTTGGGTTTTGGTGATTCTTGGGGGAGGAGTAGTGTAGTGTCTGTCATTTACTGCTGTTTCTGAGTGTTAAAAGAACGAACCCAACTTGGATGTCCTATCATCATCACTTTCTTGAATTCTCCTGTTAGAAAGCCCAAGTCTTTTTTCTTCTCTGTTGTTAACTCACTGACTTGTTTCTTGAACAAAAAGATGGCTGATGCCGAACGCTCCGTCAACAATCTTCTTCCCCACCAAGCCTTCGACGTCGACATGCAGCAGCCGAAACAAACTGCCTCCAAGTGGTTCGACGACGACGGCAAACCCAAACGAACTGGTAAACGAATCAAACTTTACATACTAATCTTGATCAACTGTTTTCAAGGTGGCGCTGATTGTCTATAGCGTTGTTTCTTTAACCAGGAACCGTTTGGACTGCCAGTGCTCATATCATAACAGCTGTGATTGGTTCTGGAGTCTTGTCCTTGGCTTGGGCCACCGCTCAACTCGGTTGGATCGCTGGTCCAGCCGTCATGTTCTTGTTCTCTTTCGTCACTTATTACACTTCTACTCTTCTCTCTGCCTGTTACCGTTCCGGCGACCCTGTTAATGGCAAGAGGAACTATACTTACATGGACGCTGTTCGAGCCAATCTTGGTATGTTCCCATTTTCTGCAAAGCTTCCTCTAACCTCGTCAAGATTTGGGCCTTTTCTGATAACTTTTTTTTCTCTATTGCATCTTCAGGTAGAAAGTATGTGAAAATTTGCGGGATGGTTCAGTATTTGAATCTTTTCGGAGTTGCCATTGGTTACACAATAGCATCATCTATAAGCATGATGTGAGTTGTCAAGACTTTTGCTTTTGGTTCTTGTTTATTTTACGGTATTGGATTTGTGTGCGCTGATGATCATCTTTCTGGGATTTTGATGAAACAGGGCTATCAAAAGGTCCAACTGTTTCCACAAAAGTGGCGGCAAAAACCCGTGTCGCATGAACGCCAATCCTTACATGATTGCTTTTGGCATTGTAGAAATCATTTTCTCTCAAATTCCTGACTTCGATCAACTGTGGTGGCTTTCCCTCGTCGCTGCAGTCATGTCCTTCACTTATTCAATCATTGGCCTTGGACTTGGCATAGCTCAAGTTGCAGAAAATGGCAAAATCAAGGGAAGTCTGACAGGAATAAGCATCGGCACTGTGTCTCAAACCCAGAAAATATGGAGGAGTTTCCAAGCACTTGGTGACATAGCTTTTGCCTATTCTTATTCCATCATTCTCATTGAGATTCAGGTATAAAAACAGACTTCCCCTATTAAAGTTTTTCCCATTTACACAGTGGTTTCACAGGCTAACCTGTTTTGTCTTGTACGACCTCTAATAAAAGGATACAGTCAAGGCCCCTCCATCTGAAGCCAAGACAATGAAGAAAGCGACTCTAATCAGTGTTGCAGTGACAACCTTTTTCTACATGCTCTGTGGTTGTTTTGGGTACGCAGCTTTTGGAGACATGTCCCCTGGAAATCTGCTCACTGGATTTGGATTCTATAACCCATATTGGCTTCTTGACATAGCCAATGCTGCCATAGTAATTCACCTTGTTGGTGCTTACCAAGTCTACTGCCAACCACTCTTTGCCTTCGTTGAAAAGGAGGCAGTCAGAAGATTCCCAGATAGTGAGTTCATTACCAAGGACATCAAAATCCCCATTCCCGGTTTTCGTCCTTACAACCTCAACCTCTTCAGAATGATCTGGAGGACAATTTTTGTGATAATTACAACAGTGGTTTCCATGCTTCTTCCCTTCTTCAATGACATAGTTGGTCTTCTTGGAGCTTTGGGATTTTGGCCACTGACAGTCTACTTTCCAGTTGAGATGTACATTTCTCAAAAACAGATACCAAGGTGGAGCACAAGATGGTTATGCCTACAAATTCTAAGCATTGCTTGTCTCATCATCACCATAGCCGCCGCCGCTGGTTCTATTGCTGGTGTTATTGGTGATGTCAAGAATGTTAAGCCCTTCCAGACCACTTACTAGATCATCATCAGGATCGATTCATGACAATTTCAGAAACAAAGATAACGAATCAACAACTAGGAAATTTTAGTTTTTGTCAATGTTCATAGCCACCAATGGAAGTGGTCAAGTTATTTATTCTGATTTAGCTTTTTATCATGGTATTTCATTTTCATAGCTCATTGTGAATCCAGATTGTATCTTTCTGTTTTCCAATACAAATTGGAAATTTATGCATAACCTTTCCCTGTGGATTGTTTCTTCGTTTTCTTTTCATTTTCTGATTTCCAATCCGTAGCAGCTGAACTCTAACAGCTTCGAAGTCCCCAAATAATTGGTGGCGTATCAAGTAAAAATAATTGCCCTTGACCGCTCAAATCCCAAAGTTTGGAACCTCTACTTTGGTTATAACAAACTTCCCTTTTTGGTGATTTTCATGGCATCTTAACCAGAACCACTGAAAGTGCACATTTTCTAATCGGTAGTGACAAAAAGAGAGAGAACAGTAGAACAGGGGCCATCTTTGCGTCTCCGTGGAACCACGAATGATGGTATCAAATCTGTCAGAAAAAGATCCATAAAAATGTTTTTGGCAACGGTGATTAACATGTGATTGTACTTGTTACGTAGTGAACAGAACATCAGACAGCGACCAAAAGGGCGAAAGAATATTATTTTCTACGGATGTATGTGCGCCTGTGGTGGTGGAAAACAGACTTCACTCTGGCAAGCGATCAGACTTCAGATCATCGTCATGCGATGTAACAGGACTAGCCTGCTGCATAATAGGACTTTTTTTTTTTATTCTTAGTCAGACTAACTTTAAGCCTTATGACTTCCACCCCAAGAACTTAAAGAATGTAAATCTGGAACTCCAAGATTTCTAAGTTCCTGTAATAGTAGGACTATTTTG
Source organism: Erythroxylum gracilipes (assembly GCA_026413385.1). Classification (NCBI taxonomy): domain Eukaryota; kingdom Viridiplantae; phylum Streptophyta; class Magnoliopsida; order Malpighiales; family Erythroxylaceae; genus Erythroxylum; species Erythroxylum gracilipes. Next base: position 7,098,185 of record JANZLC010000002.1, read on the forward strand.
TACCAACTACTATGTGGTGATGGGAAAAGAAAGATTCAAGGGTATGCTCCATGGGACGGTCTAATTGGCAGTGAAAGAGTTTAAATATGCTCCATGGGACGGTCTAATTGGCAGTGAAAGAGTTTAAATATGCTCCAAGACGGTCTAATTAATAATAGATTTGATATTATTAATTAAGGGTGAATTTAATTATTTATCAAAGTAATTTATTTTAAATATATAATTTATAAATTATTAAGCGTGTTCGAATAGTTTACTCAATTTTAGATAAAAAGATTTGAGGGTGTAAAACAGATTATATTCCTTTAGCATGAAAGCCACTGTGTTCCTAATATTACACTATGAGAACTTCGAAAAAGATCAGACAACCATTCGAGTTGATTTGATAATGGCTTTGCAATTTGCAGCAGCCTCATGAGAGGAATAGGCAGCTACTTTCCTCCACAATACTGTAAACTTCCTTTCTTTTAAATCGAACGCCCCAAAAACACTTGTATTTTACTGTAAACGTTACAGTTCAAATTCCTCGTTTGACCTTTAGGCAATCCAAGTGATGCAATGACGATTAAGAAGACATATAGACATTGATCATGAAGTAATTAAACCAACCGCTCAAAGATTCCAAAGTTAGGCCATGGCTTAGCTCAGATCTAACAAGTAAAGGACATGTCAGAACATCAATTCTTGCAACAAGTACAAAAGTTAGAATCAATGGATTAAATGCATCTTTCCAAAATATGCAAATCACATTAGCACTATGTTACAGCATATCACAAGAATTCTATTATTACAACAGACAAGTGATCTCCAACTCTCTCCAAGGTTTAGAATTCAGGACGCAAAAACAAGAAGCAGAGAAAAAGTGTAGAAAGTGCCAAAATAAAGCAATTGGAATGGCTGGCTTACTGATTGCTGTGGTGAACAATAGAAATGACTTAAAACTCACCTTCTGTAGGTTCAAGATTGATTTAAAAGTTTTACACCGTCATACATAAAGAAGAGTAATCAAGCATCCATTGTCCCATTCAACTCGGAATTGGAGCCTATCACGTAAGCTTCGTTCAACCCAAAAAGTTGCGATACTGCGATATGTGGAATACACCAAAGATTTAAAGGTCTTCAGGAAAGTTCTTCCTTATTGAACTTGTTCCATGCTTCCTGTTTCGTTGCAAAATAAATTAGAACATGAGTTCTAAAACAGCAGCACAGTTTGATATCAGGCAACCATAACAGGCAGGTGCAAGCAAACAAGCAAATATAGATGGTAATTAATTTCAATCTTCATAACTTAGGAGGATAATTGCTGGTTGTATTGTTTTTTGATCAACAAAATTAGGAAAAAAATCAGAAAGTAAAAGAAGCACAACTCTCATCTAGCATCTCCCAAAAGTAAATCAGAGGATATCTTCTTTACTAAATACCGTATTAACAGCAGAAATAACTATGAATTGTTTATTCTTTGTACCAAAAGAGAGACAAGAGGGAGAGAGTATAGTTTACCTTGAGGATATCAAAGACTTTCTCAGCAGTATATTTTTGTTCAAGGGTGGCACCTTTCTGCTGAACCTTATCTGGATGGACACATAAAGTTGCCTTCCTATATACTTTCTTCACTGAGGTTGATGTTATCAAATCAGTCAGTGAAACTGGCTCCCAGCCACATTCAGACCACAAAACCTGTTCATTATTCAATTAAAAGAAGTTTCACCCCCAAAAAGAAACAAAAAAAGAAAGGATAAAGATATCAGCTCTAAACACTCAATAATAGACTAAAAATGTAAGGATGTAGTTGATTTTCTGGAAACACCTACACTTCTACTGTCAATCATAAATAAATAGAAGAATTCAATACAGAAACTAGTTATTGCCCATGAATATACTGAAAGTTGAATCAAAGTGGGTATCTTTGCATTATTTAATCATATTGTTAAACAACATACATATTGCAATGATGACAACAAAGCACGCATATTTCCTTCTTTTCCCGCAGCCCAGCGCTTTATCTCAGCATCCATTTGATCAGCAATCCTCTACAATTAAGATTCAATGGGATTAATAATAACAAAAAGCAATTAAGTCGAATTGTTGTAACATAAGTATAGCTAGTTTAAAATATGAACAAGCAAAATACACTAGCTGCCTCCAGAATTGTTTTAATTTGCAGTGTTATGAACAAATGCATAGCACACTAAGCTCAGTACAACTTCATCTTTAACCCATCAGACATACAACACACAAAACATGCATTTAAATATGTAGCAGATAGTACAGATCAAGCACACAGATCCTATTAGTTGCACTAAATTCCATAAGAAAAATTGCACTTACACGTCTTTCTTCCTGCTCATGCTGAGTCTGAAATTCACGCTGATTCATGTCAGCGACTGCTTGTGCCTGTATATGCAAAAGTTCAAATCTTTATATATTCTACTGTGAAGGCAAACTATTATCAAATATGTATAAATTGATATAGTGCTGGAAATAAAATTTTATTGATAATGTATTGAAAATACTCAAGCAATATGCAGCCATGCAATTAAGGCCACAGTAAATTCTGGTTACTGTATTTACAAGTAGGGCAAGCTCAAGATTGAAATCAACAAGTAGTTTGTCATATAGAATAGTGACTAGTTCAAGGACAATACTTTTTTTAACAGAAAACTTAAAAAGAATTCATGGATGTGTTAATCAATCTGTTGATGATTGGTAATTGCAAATCCTTATTGAACATCACTTTTTCTCTTAGCCAAGTATTGGATTTAATGAACCTTCAGCATCTGTGCAAAAATAAAAATTAAAAAGAGGAAATCCATCTACAAACATAGCTATATAGGAAAAAAAGAAATGAATAGTAAGGAGCCGAAATAACAGAAAACACATACCACACGATGCTGCGTCCTCTGATGACGTCCAATTCTGGCTTTTCGTCTTTCTTCACTTTCACCATCAACTTCCTGGAATTCTCCAAATGGAGCAGCTTTTGGCAACAGAGTAATAATATAATATTATAATTAAAAATAAATGGGAAAATATATGCCTTGTCATAAGAAAAAAGACTCAGATTAGAAGCAAGTACCTCCAAAAATTGATGAAAGGTCATCCGCTATATTTGTTGCAGAAGAAGCTTTTTTCATGCTAGATGAGGCAGCAGATGATTTCTTCTGGGCCACATCAGGCTTTCCTTTAACTTTTGTGTCAAATAAAGGATCCTGTCAATGTCATCAGGAAACAAGTAAGTACACTATTATTGTCGTAGAGACAGTTCACTTGCAATATATAACACTCACCAAAGGCGTAGCTCTTGACTTTGGCACACTATTGGATCGAAAACCCATTCCAAAAAAGGATTCCAGATCATCTACACTTTTGTTCTGAGACTGCCTTGCTGCATACTCAGCGTCCTTAAATTTGCTAGATTTTACATTTTGCCTTGCCCCTTCTTCCCTCGTATGCCCATCAGCCTTATTCCGTACCCTACCTGTGGCGAAGTCCTCAAGTTCATCTATTGAAGAAGCATCCGAACCTTTGAATGCAATAGAAAGCACCTTAATGATAGTGAAGATTATACACAGCAAGGTAATAAACTATTGACGTTCAGCTATTATTTCCACTTAAGAAAGCAAAACAACCTTTTCCAGCCTTCAAAACTTGCCCTGGCTTTGGAGGAGGCCTCAATAAAGGGGAAGCAACTGCTGAACCAATAGATTTGTTGCTTTTAGGAACATTAAGATTACTTATTCCACCCAGTGGATCCGTAAATATTGAATTTGATGAAGTTGAATTTGATTCCAATACCACAAAAGGGTCATCTGCTGATGTATAGGTCAGTTTAGTTGTCCCTGTATTTTCACTGCTGCAGATGCATAAAAAAAAGGAGGGGAAGCAGAGAAAGATTTCCCATTAAACAAGTCTATAAAAACAACTTAATTAGATCAACCAGAAAAATAATCAATAAGCTTCAAAATAATTGATTGCTACACATCCCCAAGTTCAGGTAGGTACCATCTCACTGATTTTTCTATACACATGCATTTTACTAAGGTTAATTTCAGATGGCAGATAACAGAACTAACTCCACATTGAAAAACACAGAGTGTAACATGAATAATTTAATGAAAGATAAAATGGCATTTTCATAAAAGAAAGCTGTTTGAGTTGTTTCTACGTCTCAATAATGTGAATGCATGTCTGTAGCGTCCATGCATTCGCATCCATATGTATGGAGAGGGTTGCTTTATGTCTCCATATAAGCAAGAAAGATGGAAAGATATCACTACTGTGGAGGGAGGGAGAAAGAAAGAGAATTAAATTCAGAACAGCAGACTTATGTACGCTCAAACATACATAAGATACATAAGACTGCTGCAGAATAGAACATTCAGAGTATTGAACAGAAGTATAAAAGTATTGTCTTGATCGTTATATCTTACACACAAAATATCCAACCCCCTTTCCTATGTAATATGCTCAATTTCAGGCCCTATGTAACTAAAGAAAGAAAAAGATCTAGGAAACAACACAATTATGTTACATTTAGCACATACAACGAAATGTTAAAGACTATGAAATGGTTGCCACGAGAGAAACAGTCGAGGGTTGAATGGCATAACAGTTCCAGTGTAATGTGTTAACAACTGCATAATAGCAAAGATAGTCGCCACGATGAAAATTTTGTTTCCGATTCCATAACTCGCTTCTTTTATCATGTCACAAAACTTTTTCCTGTAAGTATTCATATGAAAACATAATCTAAAGATTAAATGCGTCCCGTTTCCATGTCAGCAATCAATGTCTTATTAAACTTAGAACTACTCGTAACCAAAACCTGTCCTGATTGAAGTTCACCAAGGACAATTAAAGCTATTTAAACGTCCTTCCCAACAATGCTATCAATAGATTGGGCATCAAATGTAGGATTTGAAATATATCCATTGGACAAAATCCTTCATTTATTATAAAACATTTCCTGCTTTCACTTCATTAAATTCCATAAACAAATCTATATACCATAATGACACTATCTTCAATTCTTCATAACCCTTCCTCTATTTAGTCCAAATTCCTCGATAAACCAATAAATAGGGTCACAAATAGCAATTAAAGCATTGTCATTTAGTTGACGAAGAGAAAGTCGTAAGTTAACAATTAATTAAAACCACAGTTTCTTGAATCAAATAGATACCTTTTCCTTGACGTAGTGCTCGAACCAAAGCCAGGTATTAAATCGTCGAAACCAACCGATCCATGTCGAGCATTCTGCTTCGGATTAGAGGCCAAAGACCCAAAAATGTCGTCGTTGCTGTTATAACTGGTACTGTACATCCCACCAAACACGTCATCATCAAAGGACGATTTCGTACTCGAATAATTGGAAGTTGAAAAAATCGAATCGTAATTAAACGATGACCCATTGCTGTTCCTACTTGCTTGCTTTGAATTCCTTTGAATGCCATCGAAAATGTCAAAACCATCACCTAAACCACCAAAAGTCTGTGGCTTTGAATTGGAAAACAGCTCTCCATGATCATGGACAAAAGACCCATTACGCAAATTCGAATTGTATGAAGAGTTCGAGGAATAAACCGAACTGGAACTAAAACTCCCTGTTTGAGCACTTATTGGATTGTTGGTCCCTTTAGACGAAGCCATTGGAGCAGATTTGCCCTGAGGCTTCAATCCATAACTCTCCGTCAAGACACCAAACTCGTCCATATTTAGCTACAAGACAGATTATTTTGCAAACAAGACCGTTCAATACCTGTCTTTCTGCGATGATCTACGATATGGGTCTTTTGGATCTATAAACAACATGCAAAAACTTACAGATCTTGATGAAAATGAATTGGAATTCAAGCAAAGAAAAAGGGATATTCGAACACGAGAAGTTACAATCTTCTTGCTTCTTCTCTTTTTCTTTTTTTCCCCCCCTCTCAATCTTTTTGTTTCATCCCAATGGGGAAAGGAACAATCTAAAATGGGTAAGGGACGGTGGGAGTGCAGACGGCCGCAAACTAAATAGCGGGAATCGAGCGATGAAGAAATTTTGAAGGAAGAAGCTTTTCAGGGAATGTGTACGAGAGAATTTAGCTGTCTCTATCTCCACATCCGGATCTCTATCTGCTCTGTTGTGTTTTGGAATTGGAAAGTGGGCGTGTCGGAAAGAGCTGTAGTCGGTGATGGGTGAAACGTGGAGGCGAGTCTTGAGGTTTGGTTCGGTGCCACATTTTTCAATAAAATTAATTTATAATAAATTTTAATAAAACATTATTAAGTCTTATTTGAATTAATAGATTAATTGATTCAAACATCTTTTTATATTATTAATTTATAAAGATTGCGTTTGATCATTGATTAAGCAATTTGTTTAATAATTATTAATGAGATTGGAGAATTAGAAGCGGAATATGATACTAATTGATTTAACAATATCAAATAAAATCTATTAATAAAGATTAAATGTAATTAAAAATTTTGAAATATAATTTGAGTATTTTTATTTATAAAAATTAAAATTAAATTAAAAAATATTCAATAAAATTTAATTGATATATTATAATTTATAAGAAATTATTAATTTATAAAATTTAACTGATTAATAAATAAATCGAGCAATATTTAATAAAAAATTATTAAACTAAATCTAATACACAATTTAAAATTTTTAAAGATAAAATTAACGAACTAATTTAATATTTTAATCATCGTTTAAAAAGACAACAAAGCATTTTGTAATACTTTTTGCCCACTATGAAATTATTTATTATAATTGCAAATAATCCTTTGTGCTTGATAGCTGCCTGTGTCCCTACAACACGCCCCCTCCCCCTTTTTTTTAAATTTTTTTAAGGAAGATGAATAGAACAATTACACAAATAATTTGGGAAAATTGAGCCTCGACAAATCTTCTAAGAAGAGAAGGTAGCATCCAATAGGTGAGGTAGTAAAATGTGTGACGCCTATGTCAAAATGATCGGCATAATGTGCTGGTGAGTTGATGCATCTTTTACTCTCTCGATAAATATGTAAATAAACAACAGTTCAATTCTTGATGAACAACTCATGAATGCTCTGGATAATGACATTAAGAGTCCTGGATCAGCACTCGAAGGATAAGAGGATATCGAACACGGCTTGGGAATCTTCTTCAAGTACAATCCATTGATGGCCCAAATTTTGTGCCAATGTCAGTCCAATATAAACGTCCTAGAGTTTCGCTGCTAAAGATGAGCACCAGCCAATATTTTGTGAGAATCCACTCAGTCAATGTTCGACACTATCCCGAAGCAGGTCACCTGCGATGGCTGTAGATGAGGACCGTTTAGAGGCTCTATTAGTGTTGAGCTTGATCCAACCAATAGAAGATTTGATCCAACCGATGTGACTCTCTTGACAAAGATGAGATCCAATAAAAGTTGTACCGCTGTACCACCTGACAGACTTGCGGAAAAGACCTACATGAAACAAAATAATAGAAAAAGGTAAGGAGGGCCAGGTAACTAGCTTATGGAAGAGAGTCCAGATCTTCTGTTTAATATTATGATGTCTTATTGTGTCCAATAAATCTCAGCCATTTATTTATATGAGGTCAGCATAAATCCCGTAAAATAAATGGCTGAGATTTCATGAGACAAAATAAGACAGAGTAAACATAAATAGATGATATGAATTCTATGCAAGAACCATAAAGCTTGTCAGATATCTATAATGCAAACCATTTAGCAGACAGGTCAAATCAGAAATATCAGAAAACGTTAACAATGATTGATAAAAATAAATTTTTTAAATTTTGAACAAGAATTAAATCGTAAAATAAAAATTTGTGATTTAAAAGATTTAATTAATAATTAATTATTTTTTAATAATAAAAGTTATTAAAATTAATCAAATTAAAAAAATTAAAACTAAACCAAAAAATTAAAAATTTTCCAATTGAACGGATTAAATCAATTGTGTTTTTTAATAATTACAGAAAAAACATACGAGGTAATTCTCGAAAAAAGCATTTTATTTTTTTACTTATTTTTCTTCCAACACCATTCTCCAAACGATATTTATCATCTTTCGGGTTAAGTGAAATGAGAGAGTGTTTGGTTTATATGTTTGAGAAAGAGCTATTAAATAAGGAATGAAAAATTAGTGGTTAGTTAATGATTATTATTATAGGGGCAATAGTTTGATATCCTACTTTTTAAAAATCCTTCCTACTCTTCGTTTAGTAGAGGAATAAAACTCATTCCTTAGTAGTGTCTTTTTAAAAAAAATATTTTAATATAATTAATTAATTAAAATAAAATAAATTAATTAAAATATAACTAATTATAATAGAATTAATTAAAATAAAATTATTAACTAATTAATTACATTATAATTACTTAAAATATAATTAAAATATAATTACTTAAAATATAATTAATTATATTTTAATTAATTATAATATAATTAATTAAAATATGATTATTTAATTATTTAACTAAAATATATTTAATTAAAATATAATTAACTAATTAATACAATATAATTCATTCATTCATTAAAATATTGTAATTAATTAATTAA
>JANZLC010000002.1:7126572-7137602 GCA_026413385.1 Erythroxylum gracilipes
TCCAGTTCAAGTGTCCTACACATAATGCCCAAAGACCAGTCATTAAGACTTTCTGGAGAAGACAACCACATCGGCGAAGATGATCAACGGAGGCAAATGGGTCAACGTTGGAATTGAATTCAGCTCCAGCTGAAAAGGGAGGCAACTCCAAGATCAACTTGTGCTTGTTCATCTTCTTCTTCCTCTTTTTCTTCATGCTATCAGCCCACATCCCCGAATCATCGTCTTTAAGTTCACCTTGGATCGACCCAGTTGATGAAATCGGATATGAAAAATACGCAGCTGGAGAGATGGAAAAATATATTGAGGGATACAAATGGGTAAATGAACCCACAACCGGAGGGACGTTAGAAGCGAGTTTTTACTTGGATTGATGTAAAGATTGGGACTTTGGAGTTGAAGAATAAATGGCAGAGTGGGATTTTGTGAGCTTTCAATTCGAAGTGGGTTTTGGAACACAGAGATGATTATCGTAGGTAGTGGCGATTTTTGTAAGAGGTTCTTGAGAGTTGACAATGCCATTGTACTTGAACCTCAAAGCTTTCCTACGCCCTCTCAGATCTTCCAACGAAGTACGCCGCATCCATTGGACCTATATTTGCTGCCATTATTGGTCAATGTGTTGTATGGAGCAGAGAGTCAGAGACAGAGACGGAAAGACGAAGAAGATTTCTTTAACATACCTTAAAAATCCGCCGGCGAGTTGCTCGGAGAATCTCGACTAGAACAAAAAATGAACAGTGACTGAGAAAAACGTGAGAGTGAAGGCGGTGGGAGAGGGACGAACTTGTCCTGATGCTAAAGAGACGTGTTTACCTATTCTGGATAAGCGTGGAATAGGTAAAGACAAGTTCATATCATCTTTACGTACTCCGTCATGTCCGAGAAAGGATATTCTTAGGAATAGTTATTCTTGACGTTTTTTTCCAACCAAACAACAGAATGACTAATAAATAAGAGTATGTCGGTAATAGAATAGCTATTACTTCCAACCAAACAGGCTGTGAGAAATTATGTGCAATTATTTCTCCTCCTTACCTAGATAACCATCGCATACATAGAAAACAATTACATGATGAAGACATATGACTAAGAGAAACAAATAATGTCAAATTTGACGAGTGTTAACTCACAATCTTTTAGGCTTATCAATTTCTTTTAGGCTTATCAATTTCAATTTGTTATGATCACCTTTCATTAGATATGTGATTTTGGGAGAGATGTATGTTGTTCCATTTTTACTATTTCAACATTGTTCTAACTTATTTCATCCACATATTTATATAAATCACACCTAAATATGTGGATGAGATAAGTTGAATCTAATTCTCTTTTTTTATATTCTTCTTTAATTTGTCATTTTTTGGATGGAGGTGATAATGGTAAATCACGTTCCATTTAGGCTAGAAAGTTCAAAAAGAATGAATGAATCAAAAACTGGTTTCTAAGAATCAATTTCCCAACACACTTCAAAATATTAGAAACAATAGAACAATTTCCCAGATCAAATTGACACATTTGCAGAGAATTTCTTGCTGATTTAAACTCCTCACTGAAACGAGGAGCTACTTTCTCTATCAAAGTCATGCTAAAACAACAATAGTTTGGACAAGTCTCTTCATTACGTTTTGAAGTAAAATGATGCAAAAATCAATCAGCCCTTACAGTAGAAAAGGTTCTCTCTTTCTGCTCTTTCTTCAAAATCTCATATTACACTTCTCGAGTTCTAGGCTAATAAAGAAACCGAATTCAAAATTTCAACGGTGAGCGACGGCGGTTCCGGGGATTAGTCTGAGGATGTCGATGTTTTTGGGTAAATAAGATCGTCCTTGAGGAGATGGGTACTTGACGAGTTGTGTCCACGCCGACCACTGAATCTTTTGTGGGTACTTTTGAAGGATGTTTACAAGAGAAGGCTTGCAGTCTGTGTGTCCGCAAGCGAGTACGCACGCACCGTAGAGGTACAAAGGCACACTGGACATTCCAGTTACTCCGGCGAGTCTATTATCAATTGATTTTCAGTGTGTCTGGGCCACGATGTTGTTGCCTCACCTCAGCGACGTCGTTGCGTCTCTTATATTCTCCCGTTGGACAATTATGCCCCCAAAACTCTTTAATTTACAAAAGAAAAAGCTTTTATGTTGAAAATTTTAATACCAATTGACGGTGTGTCCATTTTCGTTTTAGATTAAACCTTCAAGTGGGTGAAACCTGGAAAGAGATCGCAGAGTCGCCTAGGGTTTCCGATCTTAACGGTTAAAGGTAAATTTTCTTTTAAGTTTCTCTCTTCCGTTTCGCTCCCGAGAAATGTGACCCATCAGAACCCGGGGAACGTATGCAAGCTTTTCAAAGATTTCATTTTGATGTTAATTTGATTCTTAACACAACAACTGGCCGTCTGCGTTTTATTACGATACTGATGGGCGTGCCGGCGATTTATGTGTTGGTGATTGTATTAGATTTAAGCTGGTTTTCTGGAGGTCTATCGCAATCTGATTGGTTATTGGTCACAGTCTCACAAATCATTTTCTGGCACCGTCAGTGACTCTGAATTGGGCTTTAGAGGTGAATTTAAATAATCGTAGTTGAGGGCATAGTTGGGTTGTTTTTAGCTCTTTAGATCTAAAACAATGAACTTGGTGATTTGTTTCCTTGTATCTGGGGTTTCTTTTTTTTTTAAAAAAATGTGTTCTAGCTAGTTGATTCATTGGCTTATGAAGAGCTGGTAGTTGTATATAGAATTTGGATTTGGATACATGAGGCTGCTTTTTGAAATGGAACTTTTTGACGCTCATTGTCATTCTGATACTTGTGTTTGTGTAGTGTAACAGGAAGATCATGGCCAGTCCAGGAAGTTCCATGCTGTATTCCTTGCTGTTATTTACTGTTATTCTTTCACTTCAGCAAATGTATAAAGCGCAATTGGCTTCCACGGAGTTATTTACAATACTTGGAGGCTTCATCAGCTCTTTATTATTTCTTGTGCTGCTAACTGTGAGTTTAGAGCCCTTCATGATAGACCAATACTTTCGTAATGCTTATGGTCTGGGGTCTTGAAGAATGATTTTCTTTTCTTTTTTGGTACTTTTATTGGGTGCGTAATTCTCATTTCCTAGTTGATTCTTTTTGTGGAGAATAGGGGAGGGGAAGATGAGAAAAGAGTGAGAAGAAGATGTTGGAGCTTATTAGCTACATTTGTTATTGCCATTGATCTTCTTGTCAATAGGGCTTTGTTGTCTTGGCCCAGGACTTCCTATTCTACTTAATTATTTATTTTGCTTTATTTTTTAGCGCCATGATTCAACATCTGTCAATCCCATTAATTTACATTCTGATTATCAATGTACTAATACAATAATAGGCTGAAAGAAATCAAAAGTCTGTAATCAGCTTGTACAATGGGATCTTAATGAGAATGCTCACTTATGATCGTTGTTTTGCAGTTCTTCGGGAATTACCAGGAAACTTGTAACATGAAGACTGGTTGGGGTGCTGGTGAGTGCAGTGTGGCTACTACTATTGCTTGCCTTTTCTCATCGACTTAATTATGTAATATAAAGAAAAGAATGTGTTTAGTTTTATAAAATGACCAAACCATTCTCAATATTTTGAAACCTTTTGCTTTAAAAGAACAGTTAATCCTGTGATGATATCTTTTTGAACAAGTCAGATTTTCTGTGCTTGAATCTGGTCGGATGCTGTCTATACTTTATTTTAGTGGCGGCTCTTAACCAGCATCCTATTGCTATTTTACCTTATCCATGCATATTCTCTATCAACCAAATTCATTCCTTTAATGCCATTTATAAGGTTATTTATTGTTGCATTTACGCCTGAAAACAACTAAAAATCTTTATTTTTTGGGGGGGTTATTTCTTCTTCTTGCAGTCATATTGGCAGAAGCCATTGCTCTGATTGCAGCTAGCACTGTTCATCGAGTTTGCATCACAACATGGTAATGTTTTTTTTTTTTTTTTCCGACATGTTATTTGCTTTTTCCCTTATGATCTTGTCAATGCATATGGTCATACACCACAAAGGTCTCTTTGGTTCAAACTCCGTAAGCAGATGTAACAGTTCAATTGAGTATAATGTTGGCAACAAGAGTAGTTATAAGTTTGAGAAGACTCCAGTTCAAGTGACTGAATTGAATCTAATTTAAGGATGATTCCGATTAAAAGGAAAAGATACGATGATAGACCATGTAACTACATTAACTGCTAGTGGCTCTATTAACTTCCTGTATTTCATGCAGCTTCTTGTTCTCGGCCGGGATACTGTACGAGGTGAATAAGCTTTCGGGGACGGTTTTGTCTAAAGTTGAATCTAAAGCAAGAAGGCATTGACGGGAATGCATAGCTGTCTGCCGATCTCAAGTTCATGACCATGTCAAGCTTTCATGAAGTGAAATATTTGTCGGCCATACAAACTTCTAGGGTCCTAAAAAAAATGAGACAGAATATTTTTATTTACGCCCTTCTTCTAGAAATACGGCTCGATTTTGTTAGATATATTTTCCGCTTATGAAAATAATTGTATTTTGGGGTCATTTTATGCCATAAATACTCTTTAAGCTAATTTGTCATGTTAGAAAGAGGTAGAATTTCCTTTTCCTTGACTAGAAATTCTACACCTCTTCTTTTTCTCTCAAAAAGGGATGTACTGGCTTGCCAAATGTCTGGCTTGAAGGTAGAATTCCCTTTTCTATCACCTCTTCAAACAAGAAACAGGCCTGTTTGGGGCAACCGTTCTCACAGAAACCCATGTAGTTCCAATCTCAAGGTCATCCCTCTGACAACATGTCGATCGTCATATAGAATAGTCTGAAAGCTTCAATGGTCTCTCTTTGAAGGACAAAACCACCAAGGATGATGTCACACTGTGCCTTGAACAAACTCGAAGAATAGATATGCCAACATACCGACGTTTTCAAATCTCTTGAGAACATCTTCAAGTATTTCTCTGACCCCCAAGGACATTGTGAAGCGTTACTACTGGAGAGGACATCAAGTATTTCAGACCCTATTGTGTATGAATTTTCTCTGATTGTTTCATTTGAATATATACCTCCTCAAAAATCATTCCTCGAAGTCTTTTTGATATAGTTAAAGATCCAAAGGCATTTGCTCATACAATTTCCTAGACAACAAAATTGCTATGTGCATCAGCTCAACCATGGGCTTTCCTGCAACCGCTATGTGCATCAGCTCAGCCTACTGTCAACTTCTTTAATGCCTTCTCAACTGTGACTTTGGAGGTGCCAGTTCACTCTTGGTACATGGACTCGTAAGAGACCAATTTCCTAAATTCTTATTTTTAATTTAAGCAATTTTGTTAAGTATGTATATGTCGGCAATGGGCCATCCTTGCCTGTAACACATGCTTAAAAGCTTTGTACCGCCCTCTCTACCTTAATAATGTCTTTGTTTCCCCCAGTATAATTACAAATCTGGTCTCAACTCTCAATGCTTCAATTTACCAAAGACAGTTCATTTTCTTTTGAATTTGACCCCCGTGGTTTTTTTGTAAAGGATTTACAAATGGGTCACATCACTCTTAGGCGCAAAAGCTCTGGGGACTTGTATTCGGTTTCCTGTCATATTTCCACTATGTCTTCCTCTTCCTCGCTTACTGCTCTTGTTATAGTCTCCTCTTTCATTATATATTGAAGTGCTACATATGGCTTGTCATCTCCTTAATATTACTGTCACTATTTTTCCATTCGAGTCTCACCATTCTGTACCTTTTACCTCCTATGATTTCTGAGATCATAATGTCGACCCTTCCCCCATTATCACTTACAATCTTTATCCGCATCCTCTTTGACTCTCCTTCAACGCCTCATTGGTGCCACTTCAGAATATCGTGATAATGTTAGTGTTGTTTATCTCTCTTCTAATCTCATCTAACATCAACGTACCAAGCAAGATTAAGATTGATATTCATTTTGAGAGGGATATAGTTGCTTTGGGCCACGTTTGAGTGGGTTGAGCACAAGTTTTCATAGTAACTATTTCTGTTTGTATCTTAGGGTAGGGAAGGACGTCATATGTGTCCATTTTGCGTATCAATATTCCTTACAGGTCCCTTGAACCATCTCCGAGCATCCAGAAACCACCAAAGCGTTATAGATATCAAACACGCACCAAGTGCTACTGGTGCATAGTTGAAAGTTTTCCAGCGGATGGGATAGACTGTTGGTAGCAGGAAGGTTGAACACGTATAGCATATCCACAAGAAGGCTACCAAGCAAATTGGTCTCCTAGCTTTGCCCAGATAAAAAGGCCCTGGGGTGAAGTCCTCCTCTGCCATGACCAGCCGTGCGAATATGGGCACTGCGTAGCCTCCAACCCACCCTATAGTGCTTATGGATATAATGGCGGTGAAGACTACATCCAGCTTCAAGATAGGTAGCCCAAGAAGAATGGAAATTGTCGCAGAAAGCCACACAGCATTTACTGGAACCTTGTACTTTGGGTGAATTCTCCTCCAGATGTGTGAAAAGGGTATTCCTTTGTCCCTTGATAGAGCATAAACCTTGAAGGAACAAGCAGGTTATATACCAAGTTATTGCACTGACATTAATGTGACAAACTAAGGGACAGAAAGAGAGGTCCAATTTGTCTTACCAGTCTAGCGGCACAAGTGGTCGCTGAAAGTCCACAAAAGAAGAAGGACCCAGAAATGATACAGAGGAAAAGCACTGCTCCAGCTGAGCTATGGTACCTCCCGTGAAAGGCATCATAAATTATTTGAGCAGGAACAAGTGCACCTCCGGTTTCATTGTTCTCGTCATATAAGTAGTTGAGGTCCTGCATTGAAATCAAACTCTCATGTCAGCTTGTGATGAGACCCACTTCCTAAAGCCTGAGAGACAAAAAGAAAAGACACTAAAACAACACATTCCTTGATGCTGAAAGTGAGAGCCAAGTTATACGCCCATCCAAACACAGAGATGATTCCGATACTCGAGAGAATAGCTAGAGGACCAGTCCTGTCAGAGCCTTTTGTTTCCTCAGTAATATGCGCTGCTGCGTCATAGCCATAGAGACAGTAGCTGCTCAGAAGTACAGCCATAATAACAGCATAAGGTTTACTGCTGATTCCTGTCGAATCAGGTGCCATCTCAAAGTGAGTGAAAACATAGGAAGCAGTTTGCGTTGGACTTGCTACCAGAGGAAGCATTATAATCACGACTAGGCCCCCAGTCACCTGCATATTTGTGATTAATACAATTGCAAAATGGACGTAAAAGAATCATCTGTATGTAAGGAAGTCAAACCTGCCACACTATGGATATAATGTCAAGGAAAGCAATGACTTGTAAAGAGAAAGTGTTGAGAACTGCCCATATGAGGTTAAAGCCGATATACATGCACAGGAATACGCCCCTTGACGCATAGTAACCTCCACCCTTATTTGTTCCTGTTGCTAAAAGTATTATCATCTGCAGTGCTTGTGATCCTGAATATGCCTGTCTATGTAATTAGACCCTGAACTTGATGCCAGTGAAAATCAAACTAATGCAAGTGTGGTACGTACCTGAGCACCAATCCCAGACACTAAGCCTATGGTCTCAAGCCATGCACAACACCAAGATGCAACAGGCCCCCATCTTGGCCCAGCCAAATGAGCAGCCCAGTAATAAAGTGACCCTGTGGTCTATAATATGAAAAAAAAATAAAAATGTTCTACATTAGTGTCAGTTCCATCGAATTGAACGACCCAAGAAAATTGCTGTTCGAGTAGATGAACAGAACTAACAGTCAGACAAATATGAACTTAGACAAATACTCTTTTTTTCCCTTTCACATATCGAGGATCAAGTGTACTGGGTAGATTCCATGCGAGCAACTTATTGGATAGTTAAATATTCCTAAACAGTATCTATATACAAGAACATTGGGCCTGGAGGTTAAAGGAAATCCTAAACAGTATCTATATACAAGAACATTGAGCCTGGAGGTTAAAGGAAACAAGTTTTTTCTTTCTTCAGTAAAGTGAGTTGGTTGGTTGAATTACATAAGAAGAACTAAGCAAGAGTCAAAAGAGAAGGAAGATGCGTACAGGAAAAGAGGAGCAAATTTCAGCCATGGCAATCCCAACAAACCAGGTAAAAAACGTAACCACAATCCACCCCCATATCAACGGAGCCGGTCCTGCGTAACGCAAGCTGGGTCCATAAAGAGGTGTTCCTATAAACACCGCCATACATGAAAACGTAATGCCAAGCGTCTTGAAAAATGTCTGCAATACACAAAATCCAACAAGGAACTTATGAACAGATATTTGGAACCCATTAAACATTCTTGATTTTCTTGCTCATGACAAGTTTCGTACTCCACTTATATAAAGAACGTATAGAACAAAAGAGATCATGTAATCAGGACCAGTTAAGTTGACTTACCATTTCTCGCCTGAGTTCCTGCTTGTATCCAAGTTCGTTAAGACGCTTCTCACCTGAATCAATTTCCAAAGCTCCGTCGTGTACCACTTGTGCTGACCCCATGGTCACTGAAACTTAATTTCCCTAAACAACAACCAAACTAAGATGGTGGAGGAGTAAAGAATATCCAACCAAAACAATAAGTTGGGAGAGAATAGCAGAAGCAAGTAACTTGCTGCAGTACTGATGCTATTTATGAATTTTCTTCCAAGCTCTTCTCGCAATGAATAGTTTATGCCAAGCGTTGATTCAGTCATGATCGGAAGTCAATCTCCAACACCACAAATACGATATTTTGTAATGAGACCATCATATTATATTCGTAGAGTTCACTTGCACGACGTACCTAGCTAGGTTTCCCACATGGTGAAAGTTAAATTAAGACAGCTCCATGGAATTTCATTTGCGTATAGATCGATCAACTCACTTTTGAATCCTTGCTCTTGTCTTTATGCTACGCACAAAGTCCCACTGACATATCCCTATATATCAATCAAGTCATAGCAGTTGGAAAGTTTGACTCTGTAATGGTAGAAAGCAACTTTAGGAGTTTGTCTTTTAAATAGCCGCCAGAATTATAAATTTCAAGCATAAGGAACTTTTTTCTATACCCACTTGCTATGGTCTCCCACGAGTGGTCAAGAGCTTACGCTTTTCCTTTCATCTTAACACTTGGCCGAGCCCAAGGAGGAGAAAAGTAGGCGGATTAGGAGAGTTTAATTAACGAACAGAATCGTAGTATCTTTGATAATGAATGATTCCATCCATTTATATAACTTTCGATGCAGATCCCTCTGCGTTAATGCTCAAAAATAAGCTCAGCAGTCAGCAGCTCAACAACCTGTAATTACAGTTGTTTAGAGAACATATCTTCCATTGACCCACCAAGTCCGTAAGCAATCTCGTCGGCTATAGGACGATCTCCCTTTTCTCCGCTAGGACTTTGGCCAGCTGGACCTACAATCCATGAAGGAACACGTCTCTCTTAAACTTCTTGGATATAATGAAGAATAACGGAGGCAGAATCCTCTTAACTTCTTTTTCAGTTAAAACTTAAAAATACAAACCTCTTTGTCTTATATAATTTTTTAATTTAAAAATAGTCTTGTTATTTAAATTTTTTACAATTTTTATCATTATCAAATATTTCATTTAAATATATTTTTATCATTAAATTATTATATAAATCGTTTTTCTGAACTTCGTGTCATTTATTTTAAATTATTTTTAAGTATGGGTTTGAGTTACATAAGCTGTTGAATTGGATTGACTTGTTAATTATACAAAAGCACTTATAAATTATTTTAAAATATTCATAATTACATAGTAAAGAATTCACGTATATTTGATGGTTGTAATGGTAGTGGACCAAGTACATACATAAAGAAATTAGAGCGTCTGCGGAGGTAGTCGACTTATTCTTACATTGATTTAGATATTTCACCAGTACTAGTTCAAATAGTTGGCAATGACCCATACCTGAAATCAGTATAATTGTATTGAACCTTTTTCAAATGGAACAGTTCGAGATTCAGATTCCTTGATTACATTTGGTCCGACACGATTTGTCGATTTGTGCTTTTATCATTTCAATTTTTAATATTTGGAAACCATCACTTTGGTTTCTATAATTTTGTAGAGAACTATCCATCCTTCGTCAATCTTTTTACGATTTCCGATTTAGAGAAGCGAGAAAAGCAATGTTGTAAATACCATAACGAATTTAGTATTGGATTGACTTCTGATACGTTATTGTATTGATTTCATCGATTTCGATCAATATCAAGTAATGTTTTTGGTAATTTTTTTAAATTTATAAAATAATTTTTGATTTTTTAAAAAATTATAAAATAATTTATTACCATATTATGCAGTTATACTGTATGTATACTTTTAACCTCATTTCTAAAAATTATAATAATCATAAGTAATATAAAATAACAATAGTTTTCAAATATTTCACATATAAATAATAACCACAATTTATATAAAAAGGACAATTATTATCATATAAATATAAAATTAAGAACAATACAAAGTATTTAAAATATTACGATTACAATTTTTCATTATATAATAAAGAATAATTACATCAAAACATCCAATAAAAAGAACAATAAATATCCTTAACTCTCATATTATTACAATTTACAACAAGCGTTCGTGATAAGGAAACAACTAAGTAGAATTGAAACATGAACAAAAACATATATTATTTAATTTACTATCAATTAAATCTGTTATATATTTAATTAATTAAAATTAATTATTACTAAAATTACAAATATCTTAACTTAATTTATAAAATTAATTTAATAAATATTAATAAATATAATTAAGTTTAAATATATTTTAAAGTATATAAAATTCAAATAAAATTTGATAAATAATTAAAAATATATAAAATAAATATTAGTTTATGAATAATATTTTGAAAATATTTATTTTAAAAATAAAATATTTTTATTAATACTTTGTTAATAAATATTATATAAAAGATTAAAATAAATTTAAATTTAAATAATTTATTTTTAATTTATCTTTTATTTATAATTATTATTAGTAATAAAATATTTATTTTATC
>JANZLC010000002.1:7139787-7149897 GCA_026413385.1 Erythroxylum gracilipes
AATAATAATAATAATAATAATAATAATAATAATAATAATAATAATAATAATAATAATAATAATAACAATAACAATAACAATAAAAATAAAATTAACCATAACAATAATAATTATAGTAATAATAATACTATTTAGATAATAATAATAATTATTAGTGTTATTGTTGTTATTATCTTAATCTTATTACTATTACTATCATTATTATTATTACTACACAATTTAAGGAATTTAAATTGTAATAATAATTTTGACTAATAATAAATACAAATTATATAATAATAATTATAATAATCAATTTGAATAATTACACATACAATATAATATAATTATTATATTAATAATAATAATATGAATAATTACAATAATAATAACAATAATAATACTAATAATAATAATAATCAGAAAATAATTATTAATGTTATTGTTAAATAACATTAATGAAATAACACTAATTCTAATTCTAAATAATAAATAAATTTTATTATATAAGAATAACTGAATAATAATAATAACAATAATAATAATAATAATAATAATAATATTTTATATATTAAAACTTTTAATTACATAAAATTACGAAACATAAGAATAACTTAGTAATAATAAAAAGATTAACAATTATCACAATAATTATTAAACAGTATTATTATATGTAAACTATATATAATAATCAATATATATATAAATTATTATCAGAATTATTATATATAAAAATTATTATTAATTTAACTATTATTTATTGATGTATTGAATATAATTATAATATAATATAAATGTAATTAATAACATATATATCATAATACTACAAACATTACAGAAAATGTTCTCATTACAAATATAAAAAACATATTCAATATAACCTGAAAAACAATAACCAGACAAGCATTTTAATTTTATTTACAAAAAAAGAAAAAGCTATCTATTTATAATTCTAAAGTAAACTAACACAGACCTCAACACCTGCTCCTCTGTGGTAGTTCATAGTCAATGTCTCCGCTGTTCGCTTTTCTTCGTCGTAACAACTTCGGACACCTATCACATTTTCAAGTACCGGACCAATCACGGCCTTTGTCAGAAACCTACAGATGCACACTCTAAAAGAAGTACCAAAGTTATTAGGAAAAAGCTAAAATCGAACCAAATTACCGCGAGGGAGATATCTCTCCCTCGCGAGTTTCGTATCTCGCGAGGGAGATATCTCTCCCTCGCGAGTTTCGTATCTCGCCAGGGAGATATCTCTCCCTCGCGAGATTCATTTCTCGCGAGGGAGAGATATGTCCCTATCGAGCTGCATTTTTCGCGAGGGAGATCTCTCTCCCTTGTGCGTCTGTTTCCTCGCCCTCGCGTCCATGAATGAAGCCAGGCCACCCTAGCAATATTAATCAGGAATATTGCTATGGAAATCGTTAATATAACAATAAATTATATATAAGATTTATGACAATACTCAATTTCACAATAACAATAAAAACAATAATAACATTGATTACACAAAATAATAATATATTTGAATATTTTGTAATAACATTTTTGATTAATAATAAATGTGCAATATATAATAATAATAATAAGTATAATCATAAAAAAAACTTTCACTTACATTAATTACACATAATAATAATATATTTGAATTATATGTAATAAAATTGTGAAACAATAATAAATACAAATTATGTAATACTAATAATTACAACAATAATAACATTAACAAATTTGAATAATAATACATCCGAATTTTTTATAATCATTATTATAATAATATTTTTGAATTTTCATTATTTTAATCATAAATTTTAATAATAATAAATACAAATTATACTATAATAATAATATCAGTAATAATTCGGTTTAGACTATTAAAATAATAGTAAGACTATAATTATCATAAATATAATAATAATAATAACACTAATAAAATAATTAATTAAAATGTAAATAAGCATAATAATAATAATAATAATAATAATAATAATAATAATAATAAGGACATTTTGGACTTTTTGTTACTTATTCCAAGTTTATATTTTCAAACCAAATATTGGAATAGAAATTCTTTCTCTATTCCATTCTCTAAACCAAACAAAATAATATTCATTCTGTTTTATTCCTCATCTTTTCTATTCTTAGGAATTGCTATTTTATTTCGCGTCTATTCCATTCCTTGAACCAAACAGGCCGTAAGTTTAATCCTTCTGACCTTAGGTTTAAAGCACGACAGGCCTGATGACTTAACTCAGGCCATGTACTTCATTAGTTTCTTTTCCACATTAGGAGTTGTCTTGTTATTTGCACTCTATTTACCTGTTAACTAGAAGATTTACAAGAAAGTTTATTGTTTCTCAATGGTAATGGAAATGCAGTTGGTGATGGAAATTGCAACCATTGCACTAGCCACCATTGGAATAACATTTGAGCAACATTGCTTCATGGAAGTTATGCTTCATGTGTAAGCCAATTCTAAGATATATATTCAAAAGGAATATACGTTAGAATAACAAATAAACTAAATGTGGAAGAAAACGAAATACCTCCAGTCATTGTTGTTTTTGCTTAAAGAGTCTGTGTTTTGGAATTCTTCTAAGTTCTCAATTCCCAATTTGATATTGTATATTTTCAGAAGAGAAAAGAAGCTTAGGAATCCCAAAAATCTGAGTAAAAAAACATATAACAATGTGCTTCCATCAAGCACACTTTCAGTTACCATAAAACTAGGATATTCATACCTATTAACTACATAACGTTGGATCATCATTTATGGGTATTAAAACATAATATGAACATTTCTCACATTCTCCTAATTAGTTCATACGTTTAACTTGGTATCAAATCCTAATCCGATCCAAATATAATATATGAATTATGACAATAGGTTATTTAGTAGTTGAGTAATATCTTCCATATATTACAGCATACTATATTTTGTATAAACCTGAATATGGTAACATTACTTAATGAATAAACTCTATGTTTATTCTAGGTCCAAAATAATCAATTTTCTCAAAATTCAATAATATACACCATAATATGAGAAAATATTATAAGAGTTTCACGAAAACAATATTATCCATACAATGAAAACTATATAATGGAACTCAATCTCATTCTTACAACATGATCCTCTAACTTCATTGGTGACATGCCTTTTGTTAAAGGATTAACTATCATCAATTTAGTGCTAAAGCGCTTAATGACTACTTTCTTTTCGTTAACATATTCCCTTATAGATAAAAACTTAATGTCGATGTATTTACTCTAACTACCACTTTCATTATTTTTAGCTAGAAAAATAGTAGTTGAATTGTCACAATATATTCTCAGTGGCCTAGAAACAGAATCTACGAGTCTAAGCACTACAAGAAAAATGTTGTTTAGCGACAGAAATTACCGATGAAATACGTTTGGATTCTGTCGGTAATATTAATTAGCAATGGAAACAACCAATGGACAAAGGCGTCATTAAAACGACCGTAGGTAAATTTATGGATGCACTTATTATGTATCTGTCGGTAAATATAACGATGGTTGCATATAACCGTCGATAAATTTACCGACAAATTTGTAGTAAATCGTTGGTAAAATTACCTACGGACATAAGTATTCCATCAGAATATCACCGACGATAACCTACGGACATAAGTATTTCATCGTAATATTCACCGACGGTAACATAATACCATCGGTGATATTCCGATGGTTATGGTTAACTGTCGGTAAACCGTAGTTCAGAAAATCCTGACGGTTTGTAATATTACCGACAGAACGAAGAGTAACCGTCGATAAATGTATTGGATTTTACCGACGGTTTATGTTTTTCGTCGGTAAATATAATAGATTTTACCGACGTAATTTTGTTTTTCCATCAGTAAAGTAAATTAAAAATTTTGTTAAAAAATCCCTACATTAAATTTTATTTCATGATCTTATGATTAATGCATAATTTTAACAGTTATGAATTATCTGTGCATAATATTTTGATTTGTTTATATATTTAATTTGTTTAAACATAAAGTTGATTGATGATATAAAGTTAAAATTATCTTGATTGATAATAAAAACATTATAGTGTACATAATAACTCTTTGTAATTCAAACTCAAATGACAATAACAATCCTAATGTCCTGGTGACCGCAGATGCTCTGAGGTGCTACTACCCCTCGCTTTCAACTCATCCACCTTATGTCTTAGCTGAGCTATGTAGTCCATCAATGTGTCTACTGTGGTCTGAAGTCGATTGACTTGATCGGTTTGCGATTGTCTACTACATGCTGTTGTACTGGACGTGGAGGATTGCGAATAACATGTGTTCGCAAATGAACCTAGCCTGAAGATCTTTCCACGACGGTCCCTACCACCCACTACATCAAGATACGTCTGACTCTCATCAACAGCTTGTTCGTGCTGAGACTGTCGCTGAATGCTTTCTTGTATTTGGTCCTATGAGGAAGCAATGTTTATATTAGTAAGTGATAATTATAAAGAAATAATATTAAAACATTAATTTCACATACATTCAGTTCTCTGCATCGGCTGTTGATGAATGTCACACCGTCATGCTTCTTAGTGTGAGTGTGCAAAAATAGCTGACAAGGTGTAGGCCTCACGCCCATAGACTTTTCCTCCATAACAATAAAATGTTATATGTGAACTAGAATTTATAAAAATTTCGGCAGAGTTTTATCTATTTTTATGATATTTACCCCCTGGTGAACAAATAAAATAACTCAATACAACCACGTATGGCACCAGACATTTATACCATTATCATTATCTATAATACACATATTTTCATTTCAACATTTACATATCAATTTAAATTGAAATACAACAAAATAAAACAAGTACAATACAAGTGTCAAGTTTAGATACTTACACCATTACTATGATGAGACTATCATTGACACTGGAATAAAATATCCATATGATCTTCTCAACTGGTCAATCCAATGTACTTACTACCCTTAGTAAACATCCACATTTTAACTCTAAATAACTTATATCTACCGCTTATGAGATCTACTGCTTGATCTAATCAAGGAGTATAACATGTCCTTGTCTATAAGGATTAATGATATCCCATCTTATTAATATTATGACTAGAGAAAGTTTAGATACTAACATAATTACACATGATAAGAATCTCATTGTCATGATCTCATCATAATTTCCATTATACTATGTTTTGTATCAAAGACTTCATTAAATCAATTTAAGATCAACATCAAATTCATAAATGTATGAATATCGAAATAATGAAAAATGTCTTTATGAATCATAAACTAATTTGTACAATAAGTGATAAAAGTGATTGCCTTTAGAGCACTTCTCTAACAACCATGTGCCCCTATAAGGATACTAGTTTGAGCCTCAGCCACAGCATTTTATTTTGTTATTAAAAATTCATAAAATTGTTTTTTTAATGTTGAAACCCTTCCAAAACACTTCATAGAAGATCTATACCTTTAATCAAAAGAAAAATGTCCAAAAACAACTCTAAAAAATATTTTTCAAATATTAAATTTTTTCCTGTATAGGGAATTCTGCAAAAACTCCAACAAGGCAGATGTTAACTGCTCTGATACCAAATGTAAGTCAATTAATATATATATATATATATAATGCGGAAGAAAACGAAATACCTCAAGCCATTGTTGTCTTTGCTTGATGAGTCTGTACTTTGAAATTCTTCTAAGCTCTCAATTCCCAATTTGATGATGTATATTTTCCGAAAAGAAAGCAAGCTTATGGACCCCAAAAATCTGAGTGAAAAAACATATAACAATGTGCTTCCATCGAGCACACTTTCAGTTACCATAAAACTAGGATATTTATGCCTATTAACTATATAACGTTGGACCATCATTTATGAGTATTAAACCAGAATATGAACATTTCTTACATCATAGGCATCACGGAATAGTTTTCTTGATATCTTCACACATTAGAGGGATTTGTATGATTGTTCTTTTGGCCATGAGCTTGATCAGAGGTGTTTTGGTGTACGACGACTCGTTTTAAGGCGATGTTCGTTGTGCTAAGCATGTGAGGGTTTTGTTCTTATGTTTACGACATGTATGTAAAGATATAGAAAATAAAGGAACTGATGGAGAGAAAGAAAAAGGCATTAAATTTATGTTTGACGTGGCTTATCACGTCAGCAACGTTAACCAATATATTAACATTGGGTTAGATTTGAAAAATTTTAAAAATTCGTGTATTTAACTGTCATTTTTTAAAGTTCAGACTATAATTGCAAAATTATGTAAAATTTAGAATTTTTATAATAATCCTATTTGAATTCAAATTTAATTTAAAATTTAATTTAATTAAAATAAATAAATTAATTTTAAATCAAATCAAAACTATTTAATCATTCATAATCGTATTTTTTAATGAAAAATCATATTACTTTTACTTTCTCCCTTTTCTTTATCTCTCTTTTCTCATACATCGTTATTTTTACGCGCTATGATACATCACACCATCAATAAGGAGTCCAATAGGTAGCGGGTACAATCTTTTATGATGAAATTAAACTGGAAGTAGGAATGTCAATGGGTCAGGTCGTGCTGGGCACCATTGCCTAACGGGTCACAAGCGGGTCGGCCAACCCAGCCCACCATATATATATTTTGAAGAAAAAAGTCAAAAATAACGTCATTTTCGACCCACCATATCTATATATTTTTTAAAAATTCAAAAACAACATCGTTTTTGAAACAATGGGTAGGTCACGGGCCCACCCAACCTTCGCCTTTTTTGACATCCCTAATTGGGAGGCTTATTCAATCTCTTGATTTTATGTATGTTCGTAAGTTAAAATAAAATTTAGGTTGCAATATATTCTGAAAGCTGAAATATAAATTTGATCATAATATTTATACTTAAGTTAAAAAACCTTAATATTTCAAAATATTTAACTTAAATTTTAACATTTTTAGAAATATTTAAATTAAATTATTTATAAACAAAACGTAGGCAAAAGTATGATATGATTCCTTCAATCTTTTGTTATGTCATTAACAACGTAATAGAAATATATTAATTTTTAATTAAACTATCAATTTTACAATAGCACATATAAATAACGTTGCAAAATTCACAATGCTTAAAAATAACTTCATAATTAATTTTTTTAACAAAATTGTTAAATTTTGGTTAGTGTAATAAGTATTATTTAGGAATTTTTTAACAAATCTGATACGTTTTTATTAATCCTAAATAATATTTTATATTAACATAATATAATTAATCCCTAATCGAAATTTCAATTTAATTAAAATCTAAATTTTATAAATATTTCAATTTTATTTATGTACAGCCCTAATCCTAAATTAATTCTCTTTTTTTTGTCTCGTTATCTTCGTCTCTAGTTGTCTGCCTTTTGAAGCTCCTTATAATTTGATTTCGATAAGAAATTAGCAGACATTTAAAGGGTATCTAATCGAAGTATAAATAGCTTAGGTGTAAGTAATTTGACCATTTGGCCATGTATGTTATACACTTATACTGTAGGATTTGAAGTATAAATAGTTTTGCTTAAACCTTTTGGAGTTAGCCCATTGCAAGAGATTGCGGTCGATGCCTCGTTGAGTTCCCTATCGATGTCACAGTGAAAGGATATACCATATACTGAGTAAAAACGAATTCAAATAAAGAAGAGGAAGAAGATAAAAGTAATATGGCAATTTTTTAAAAACAAGGTACGAATTTGTGTTTAGCTCAATGTTAAGAACATCGTACTGATATTAGTATTAAATTTAATTCTGATAAAGTACTGTATTAATATTGATCAATATCGGATATTATTTTGAATTTTTTAAACTACAAAATAGTCCATAATTTTTTTAAAATTACAAAATAACTCTCCAATATATTGTGCTATATAATTTATAAATTTACATTAATCTATTTATTTCTATTATTATTAATTTTCACATATTTTATTTATATACAATAATCACAATTAATATTTAAAAAATCATTTCATCATCATATAAATATAAAAATAAGGATAATACAAAGTACCTAAAATATTACAATTTTAACCTATCAGTAATAATGGTTTCAACTAGGAACACACACTGAATTGGACTGTTTGTAATTCGGAACCTGGGAAAATCAATGCTCCTCTATTCAAAGCCGCATTCACTATCACAAGATTGCAGATCAGATAGTCAATCTCATCAAAGCTCATCTCTACACAAAAAATGTGCAACATTCACTTTCTTTGAACATACGACGAGCTTATAGTATATGGTCTCATCTTACCTATTGCAATTACATACATGTCATATATTTCAATAGACTATTTCCTACCATTATAATTATCAGTAAACTCTCAACATGAGAGTTGGCGGTAGGCCAGACCTCTTGTATATTTTGGTATAGTTTTATCTATAAATAATACACCTTTTAAATTTCACAAAAAATACAATTTTATCAAATAATAAAAATAATTACACCAAAACATTCAATAAAAAGAATAATAAAGTTCAATGACTATGTAAGTATTACAACCAGAGTTCAAGTCAAAAAGAAACACAGCTAATTAGAAGTGAAACCTAAAATAAAAATATTTATAGCTATATATATATTGAATATATATAATTTAACGTATGCGTCAAATGCAATTGAAATTAAAAGAAGACAAAAAATGAAAAACTTGAAACTTTATTCAATTGAATATCCACTGAAATGACATAGACATTAATTAAAATCCTCATCACTAAGAGGTGCTTCATCATCATTATCATTCAATTTCAGTGTATTAAATGAAATTGTTAATACTTTTTCATCCAAGATTATCTTCCAATTCGCTCTCAGCTATCAAAATCAGTTTATCAAAAACTCAATATCCCAAAAGATCAATATGGTTAAGGAAAATTAGATTTACATAACTACTTATTCTATTAAGAGTTTTAGTAAACAAATAAAAATAAATTATTAACAAATTACAATAAATTATATTCAACTTAATAATGATAATAACATTCTTTTCTCAAAGTTTTAAATTGTATCAAACAAAAACCAAGTCATCCAATTTTTTGCACTCTAATCTATTCATTTTCTTGTAATGGATGAATTCAAATGTACTCTAATTCTTTTCATACCCTGTTACACTGACACATTGACTTAGAATTAGAATTGCAAATTTTTGCTATTCTAGAACACTACTTCTAAATTGGTCTCATCAACTAACTATAAGATAAGTAACATTATAAACAAAACAAAGTAATAAAAATGAAATATATATACATAAATTAATTTTTTCTCTTTGACGAATAACAATGGGCATCTCAAAATCACCAAAAACATCCTTATAAACCTCCATTTGTGAACTTAGGTGATCTTGCAACATCCTATGAACAACAATTGTTATAATAGTTAATATCATTCCAATATTAACTTTAACTTTTTTTTGCTAAATTTGGTCTAAAATTGGCATTAAGGTTAAAAAACGCCCCAGTTATAAACAAGAAAGAGTAAAGTTGTCTTTAACATCTCTCATTGATGACTACAAGATAAGATGTATACTAAGAACTATTTTTTAGATTGACCTTGATTGCTTCCTTTGCCCTCTTTATGAAATCATAAAAATAACTTATTGTTATTTTCTCATCATTATCAGTTAGACGAAGTACCGTCACCAAAGGTTCACAAACTCAAATAAAAGATTAACATTGTAACCAAAATTTATAATCTTCAAGTATAATTTTAGAAACTTCTAATATAACATTAAAACTAACATATTGAGATGCAAGTCAAACATTTGCCTAAACTCATTCTTCATATAAAAAAACACTAAAGTGATAGAAATTAGTTGCAAATCTTGTAATAGTAGGACAACACAAATTTGTATCATTGGTAAAATTATTTTGTCATTAAATTCAAGACTTATACATGATTACAGATGGACTCAGTCATTTTTTTTCTTTTTACACAATCTCGTCAATGATAGAAAAATATCTATGATCTCCTATATTTTCTAACATCATGTTAATGCAATATGTAGCACAAAGAGTCCAATAAAAAGTGTAACGCCCCAAATTAGGGGTTAGAATAGTAAAAGAAGTTATGACAAATTACGTTTTGCTCTTGCTTATTGATTA
>JANZLC010000002.1:7149997-7203179 GCA_026413385.1 Erythroxylum gracilipes
TGATAATAAACACATTAAAGTGTACATAAATTCTTATGTTTGTGATTGAAAAATAATGAGTTAGTCTATCTAAGGTCGTGGTGATCGCGGGGGGTCTTCTTTAGAACTTCCCTTCAACTTTTCCATCTCCTGTCTCAGCTGAGCCATCTGCTCCATCTCTTATCTCATCTTTGCCATTAGTTCCATCTGCTCTCTCATCCGTATATCCATTTGCTCCGTCCGACTCTCTTCCAAATGAGCTATTTTCTTCATCAATGTTTACACTGTGGTCCGAAGCTCGATGACTTCGTTGTTGTTCGGTGGCCTAGTAGACGTAGCTGTACTAGACATGGAAGATTGAGAATAACATGTGTTCGCATCGAACACATGTGCTATACTTCATCCTTCCTTCTTCCTTGGAGCTGGAACAAATACAAGGTACTTTTTTTTCAAATAACAAATACAAGGTAATTGCTAATCAAAGTTCACCCAAGAGTTTTTTTTTTTCAGTCAGACAATAGATCTTCTGTTCCTCTTATCCAATTATCCCCTATTTTCCTTTGATCTCAACCATCTAATACAATAAATTGGATGGTTAAGAACAAAGGAGAACAGAGGAAACAAAAAATTTGTTCCCCTTAAACCATCCTCTTTAAAGCCTTGTGACTAAAATTTATTTTATCTTTGTAGCTTAATTTTTTTGTCAGCCTACTCTAAAACATACATAATATAAAGGTATCTCTCGTATGGTCTAAATTTTTTTAGAAAAACTCTTCCATCATTAAAATCTTTTAAAAAGATTTCTAATTTTCAAAAAAAACTCATCCTCATATATTTGGATTAAAAAATAACTAAGAAACGCCCACAGTATGAATATTCAACATGAACTAATTAAATATTACTAATATAATAACTCAACTCAACTTTTGAACCTGACCTAAATAAATTAAATTCAACTTAAATTAATAATTAAAGATGATTATAATAAATTATTTATTTGTGTCGAATTGAACTATCTCAGTTCAAGTTTAAGAGTTGTGTTGACATTTGCAATAGTTTAGTTTACAAATGATTTCTATATGAAGGTAATTAGATATTTAGTGAAAAATAATATTTCAGAACTAAAATGATATTTTAATATAATTAAATGAACTTTTGTTTAGCTATTAAATCATTTTTATCATTATTTGATTGATGACATGGATTACCTAAACTTTAGGTATTCAATGAATAGAAATTAAACCAGGAGTTTGTTTCCCGTTCTAAATACTTGGTTGATTCATAATTATTATACATTTGGATTATCAACTATTCAATTATCCATAACTTTAAATGAATTTAGGGATGACAATAGGCGACCCGGGTTTGCCCAGCCTAGGCTTGACTCTTGCCTGTTAGGGTCTCGAGCTGAAAGTGGCTTGAGCTTGAGGCCGAACCTAATCTAAATTTAATTTTTGTATAAAAAAAAAAGTAAAATGATATCATTTTGTGTTAGTAGAGTCAGGCCGAGCCATCCCTAAATGCATCCTATAATAGCTATACTAATTAAGGATATAAATGAGTTGGATAGACCCAGTTTTTTTCAGCATATTCAGGTTCAACTTAGCAAAGATTCTACAGTGCTTAAGCTCGATTAAAAGTGAAGGGTTCGAGCTCGAATATCCTTCATAATTTAAAGCCAATAAAATTTAGTTTAAGAGCTACATTTTCTCCTCTTTTATATTCTACGAAATTTAAAAAAAAAAACATGTATAATGATGTCGAAAGATCTTTTTTTTATGACAAAAAAATCATTTGATTAGGTACTATTCATCAGTTTCAGTATTCGAGTTGGACTTATTACATGGTCAGCTATATAAAATATTGAATTGATTAGAATATACAGGAAATTCTGAATCTAAACTTACTCTGGTTGCTAATGACAGGGAAACCACGGTTGAATATCATCAGTTAAGAAAGGCTACTATAGCTCCGGTTTAAGTGTACAATTACAAGTTGAGTGCCGGTATCATACTAACCCTTAACAGGGTGGTAAAAAAAGGAAAACCCAGCTATCTACTGGAAGCCTTTGTTGTAATACGAGTGGTATCTTCCTGCTACAAGTATATTTATGGTGTAGTTAAGCTAACTTATGATCTGTACAGTAATTTACACATACCTCAAATCTGAACAACAAATGTGGCTGTTTTTCTTTGGTGTCACTGTTTAAAGGGCCTTCTGATCTAACCTCTCGTTCCAATTTAAGCATCGAATCAAGCTGCGAAACCAATCTCCTGTTTGGTCACACTTGTTGACGGTAGGCAGTGGGTGCTGACTCATAGATATCCGGACAGAATCACCCCTTGAGAGTTGCTGCCTTCTCTTTCCGTCAAAAGAAACCCAAGCGTTATTCCGAGTATCCTCAGGAATCTATTAAACATAAGGAGTCAACTGGCTGAACAATCAAACATGAAACAAGTAGATAGACTCGATCTTTAATCAAGTTAAATACCTTTAGTTCAAGCCTTGCAGAGTCTGGAAGTATAACTGGCCTGAATGATAGGGAATGTGGACAGATTGGTGTAAACAGCATGCAAGGCACGTTGGGATGCACCTGCATTCCAGTTTATATGCGGTCATATCGCCTCTCACATTCACTAGAACTGATTAGAACTAACAATAATCATGGTAAATGTTCCCTTTTCAGTATTAATGTCGGCTTCTTTATCCATATCTCGGTGAAGAGAAGTGGCGACATTTCACAACAAAGACCTTGAGGAGAATTACGAAGTCTGACATTGTGCCAGTTATGTTGATGTAAACAGATCTTTTTTATGATGGCACAAGGCAGAAACCAAAAGAAATTCAGAAAACGATGAAACTATAAGTCAACCTATTAATCATCAGTTAAATTTCCAACCATCAACTTTAAATTTCCAACCATCAACTTTAGAGCTGCAATTATACCATGGAACCTCCAGCAGCGGTGGAGTAAGCAGTACTTCCTGTAGGCGTGGCCACTATGACCCCATCACCCTGCACCTGGGAGACAATCTACTTGTCAAACAATGGTATGGAAATATGAAATTGTTGATTAACCAATGCACATGCAGAAGTCGGCATAAAGAGCAATTGCTGTCCCAAATTCCAAATAGTTCTTTACCAGTGAGTTGGGAAGCCAAAACATCTTTGAGCCTCGTGTCAAAACAAAAATTTGATAGATTAATGTTGTATATTATAGTTTTTAATCGTACCTTGGTAATAAGTCGATCATGTTCATAACATTCAACCTTAGAAAGATATGGATTAGAACCCCGGTCAACAACCACTTCATTCAGGACATCAAAAACTTTACCAGGCACTGATTTACCATTGCGAAATATCTCACACCGAAGGCGCATTCTGAGTGTTATATATACACCATCCATCGTATTGTTCCCATGGATAACTTGTCTTAAGTCCTGCTTATAATCTTCAAACTGAATAGGAGGAAATAGCAGATAATTCACAAGATGATCTTCACATGAAACTTATAAGCAAAAAGTATATGTTATCTCATAGCTTACATTGTGAGAAGTGAGAAATCCAAGAGATCCAAGATTGAAGGATACAACAGGTGGAACAGCACCTCTAAACAAATTTGATGCATGGAGAATAACCCCATCTCCACCCAAGCATGCCACAAAATCAACCCTCTCGTGAAGATCACTGCAATATAGCATCAACCAAAATTACTTCAATTAACAGCAAGGTACTCGGGTACGTTTCAGGTATATATCAATTCCATCAGTTGCATCACAATTTCCATTACCTAGTATCTTGACTATAAAAGGTTTGAACAAATCCAAACCCTGGGATTCTAGCAAATATGTCATGAACATCAGGTTCAACAAGAACATTCATTTTCTCTTGGTGATACAAAAAGGAAGCAACCTGCAAATCAATATGCAGATATTGCAGTTAGACAATTACATATATAACAAGATGACCCATAGGCAATCAAAGTAGAAATGTCAGTTTCAAGGACCATGGAAATAATGTAGATGCAGACTAAGAGGAGTTGAATGTAAACCCTTAACATGAAATTTCATGAAAAAGAATCCTTCTAAAAATAAGAGCTGAAATCAAGGTTTGATTTTCTCTCAATCAAAATGGAGAAGAAAGAATATAATTATTTCTCTGAAATGCAAGGACAAATTGACGAATATTGACCTATTTCCACAAATAGCCAAAAAAAAATTGTCAGAAATCTTGCACTTTGGGAAAGCCACCAGTCACATTGCAGAAGATAAATACAAAACAAGAGAATATTATCATTTTAACAGGAACTGTGTTCACAGTTTACATAACCATTTTTCAACAGTTAATGCAAGAAATAATCTAATATAAGACAGAAGAATGAATTATCAGAACCTAGACAACAACATTATATTGCCTT
Organism: Erythroxylum gracilipes; assembly: GCA_026413385.1. NCBI lineage: Eukaryota > Viridiplantae > Streptophyta > Magnoliopsida > Malpighiales > Erythroxylaceae > Erythroxylum > Erythroxylum gracilipes. Next base: position 7,154,394 of record JANZLC010000002.1, read on the forward strand.
ATTTTCCATGCATAATTCTTGCTTGGAAAATACACCTGGTGAACTTACTGGTCTTAACATCACATTCCTTACTTTAACCTACCTTTGCTGAATGGAAGACCAGTGACAAAGAGATTGGACTACTAACACACACGCATAATCACTTGTTTCTTGTCTACTTAGTAGATTGGACCATCAAATTGTACCACCACTTCCCCTTTCATAATTAATTTGATTTTAGAAACAAAACTTTAAAAATTATCAAAAGTTATTTTTCTAACATACTTCTTTAGCTTCTTCCATCAGTTCTTGCCCCAGTTTCTTCAATAACAACGCAGTTTTTGGAGTGGATTTCCACATCAACATCTGCTGCTGGGTACTTGGATGCGTAAAGGCCGAGGAAGATTCGGTAACTTTTTCTCTGCTACAAGAGAACCCATCTGTTCGCACTAGAAACATTTCTGCTTTCCTTCTTGACTGCACCCTTACAACACCAGTTGCAGAAGCACACATATCTCCCTGAATTGTGTCCAACTCATCGTCACTGGAGGTTGAGGAGGCTACACCATTGGTTCTATGATACTCATTAATGGATTGAGATTTAACTTTATTTCCTTTATCCTCAGTTTGCGTGGTAGAGACACATGTTTCAGCTATAGAACCCCTCTTTGCTTCACCAACTGCTTTCAAATCTGAATCAATAGAAACAGAAGTGCTGTGAATTAGATGCTTGTCACCATTGGCGGTCAAATTCTGAGGCTTTGCAGATAGATTTCCGTTCCTAGATATTCCATTGGACATGTTCACTTCTGCAGGCTCCGATGCAGGACCTACAGCAGTGGTATAGCCTGACTGCAACACCCTATTCATCTGTCTTGGAGCATATAAGTTTTCCAAGTGTTTCAAGTGATAACTAGAGTAAGTGGAAGGTGAAATTTTCTTTGTCCTAAAAAACTTGGACATCTCTGCTTTTGAAAAGACATTGCAAGGAGGGACTTGAGACGTCAAAGGGTCAATATTGCTATAGTTATTTGCTGAAGATCCTGTACCATTATCACCAACTGACATGTTTTTCTCGAGCAAACCAAAGCCATTATAGGCTCCATTACTGGTCTGACCTTCTTGGTTCTTAGATGGAGACAAAAGTCCACGAGGCACTCCATTCATACAATCAGGTTCATCTGAAGCGTCTTTTGGCAATCCATGCTCTTGCTCCATTGGGACCCTCTCATGCTTATTAGAAAGGGCCTGTAGGTCTCCCAGATGATCTTTCTCCTGAAGTATGCCATCAGTTGGAGTTGTAAGCTGAGATGCACTACGAATCATATACTGCTTCCATCTGGATATCATAGCAGTTGTTCTCCACATTCCTTCCTTACTATGAAGATAGATGGGTTTGTTGCAGCTATCTGAAACTAAAGTTGCAAACTTCTCAACCTGATCCATTGAAGGAGCTGTCCTAGCTTCAACAGGAATTTTAATCAATTCAATTTTTCCAGAAAGTATAGCATTATCTACAGCTGCTTGATAGAGGGGATCTCTCACAATTTCAGCTCTGAGATCCACAATAGTCTTAAAACCTCTCTGTATTAACCAGTTCAAACCTTCTTCTGTTAACTGCCCACCACTCCAAAAAGCTATCTCCGAACATTGAGAATCAATGTCCTCTCTGGAAGCAGACAAAGATACAGAATTCCAATTTGCAAGGAGTGTATGACAAGGGTAATCATCACGACGGGGAAAACCACAATCATAGCACACATTTTTCAGCCTCTGTAGTTTCCTCCATACGTCCAAACTGCGTGCATCATCATGTGTCAAAAAATTTTCAAGAGCAACATGCAAGCTCTCACAACATCTTTTCATCTCACTCCTGAAAACAGCAAGTGGTGGAAGCTTATCCTCCATCATGCTTATCTCAGCAGACCGATAGGAGCTTGTGATAGAATATCTTCCAGAGAGCACATCTTCCCGTCCTTTATTCAAAAGTGATAGCATGCAACCAAGCACAGATACTATTTTATCTTCCAACAGTGGTTTCTCCTCTGATGTGAAGTCGTATGAGGCAGCACATTCACCAGTCAATGGATTGCATAAAGATTCCATCAGTGCAGCGTGTAGCCGCTCAGCCGCTCTAAATATTCGACAATATGCCTCAACCTCAGCAATATCCCCAGGCATAGGACCAGCCCAGCGCAATTGTGAGACATCATTAGGCTGGACAAACTTCAAGTCAAATCAAAACCATGTAAGTCAATTATAGTGTTATATCAAATGAAGTTGCCAAAACATGCCTATAATCCAATCAGAAAAACATAAAGTCCATTTTCAATATTAAATTCAGCGATCATAAAAGCAACAAAAGACAGTATTTGGAGCTCCAACCACAGCAGTCACAGAAATCAATCAGATTAATCTTCAAGTGTCAATCAAGATTTGATATTTTGGTCAAACTAGTTGCATCTCACTTAAATGGGTTGATAACCAAAAAAATGCAGACAACCACAAATTTTAAGTTTAACATAGAGAAACCCAGATTGCAAATTTAATCTCTGCAACTAAAGATCACAAGAACATATGCAGAACTTTCTATTACATCGCGCAAATTAAGAATTTGCCTAAAAAAAAAATTTCTCAGTCAGTTCGTCAAACCCATAAGGTCGAACGAAGATATCATCGACAAGAGAGTTCAAAAGAAATGAAGACAGAAAACAACCTGAGAGTCCAAACCCAAGTCACGAGAGAAAGCCTCCGATAATTCCGCAGACACAACAAACTTTAGCTTTCTCTTCAGTCGGTCTTTTCTCCGAAACTCCAAACCAGACCTGAAACATGCCACCTTACCGTCTCTCTCTCTAAAGACCTTAGACAAACAAAAGGAGGGTAACACTCCGGTGAGCGGAGACAACAGATTCATGTCGACGACAGCCACGTGGTGCAAGAAGAGACATGCCACCATGTGGAGAATATTATAACGTCTGAATGCTCACTACGACTTTTCTTTATCGCTTATTAAGACACATAGCTCTGTATCCGTTTAGTAGAGAGATGCTCAGGAAAGTGGACGAGTGCTTTTGGAATCATGGGCAAAACGAAGGTGGTGATTATTATTATTATTATTATTATTAATTGTAAAGTGGATAATATCGAAGAAGGAATTTTGAGGGATTTTTTTCAGGTACAGAATTTGGGGGACCCTGACCTTCAGTGGGTTTGGTGTTTTTTCAGATTTTTCGTTTCTCTTATCATTTTAGGGGTGAGAGTGAGACAACTAGATCAATTATTGGTTGTAATATGTTAAAAATTAGATCGAAAATTAAATTAATAAAATCTAAAATTTTAATTATTATAAAATTAAAAAACTTTAAATTTGATTAAAAGAAAATTAATTTTACTTAAGAAAAAATTTAAACTTTAATTAAATATTTATTAAATAAAAATTAATTAACTAATTTAAATTTATGAAAATTAATTAATATAAGAAATAATGGAACATTATTAATTCATTTAATTTGTAACAATAAATTATTAGAATAAATAAATTAAAAATTAAATTAAAAAATTAACTAAATTTTTATGGTTATCCGTATCGATTTGGGTTGATTTTTATCACCCATTTTTGAGTTTGTGGTCCGTACGTAAAGAAGAATCCGGAGCAGGCCAATGGGAAGGTCACATGTGGATTTGGGGTCGTTTCATTATTTCATTCAAAGTGAGAAAGTGGGACCTCGGACAACAATGACATATTTCATATACTTCCACGTAAGGAAATGGCTTGTCAAATCACAAAATCAAATCAAGGATATAAACTTTTTAATTATTTTTTAAATAACTTATTTAAAATTAAAAATTCATTTATTAATGTACAGTGTTTCATAAATAAAAATAAATTTATGATGATATTAAGAGAAAAGGCCTAAACTGCTCCAGCATTCATTCAGTGTCCATAGAATAGCATTTATGATTTCATTTGTGAAGAAGTTTTTATTTACATAAACAGATTTGACAGATCAATTGCAACTTGTGCTAATGGGAAGCCAAAAACTCTTACATTGATCAGTGGCACGCAATCTTCTCTAAAACCACCACTCTTCCTTTCTCTTCAAAATTCATGACATGCTGCTTCGGGTTCGAACTCTATCTATAAGCATTTGCCTGCCAGACAGATCTTCTTCATAAACAACAACCTGGATTAGGATAGCAGCAACAACACTGTTATGGCTATGGATTTTACCTACTAGAGCCAATGGACTACAGACAATGATGAAGCAACAACACAAAATGAGCAAGAGTTGAAACCTGGGATTCAGTTTGTGTTTCGCTGAAACCATCATATATTCCTCTGTTCACATCTCTCGGAGGAGTTATTACATCATCGCTCTTCCCCATCCTGAATAGATACAATTAGTTACGCCAGATGAAAAGTAGAAATTGTAAGATCAGATGGGAAAAAAGGAATAATTCTAAACCCTTGGATGATATCTTTAGTTTATTCATTAGAAACACTAAAGAAAATTTGTTCAATCAAAAAGGGCAACTAGAACTAGAACTCGAACATACAGTTACCAATTTGTGAATGACTGAATTCAGATTAAATAAAACTCACAGATAACAATTGAAAGACAAGCTTACCCGTTTAACCAGTTTTTAGGTATCCCAAATACAGAATGGGAAACAGCAGGTTCTTCACGCATAGTGGTACAGTCAGAAGAGAAAGGCTACTTGATCATCAAGGTTTGACCAGAAGCAAGGCTCTATCAGAAAACATAATAAAATACTAAATACAAGGATACAATTTTATCACATCCAGTTCTCCCTGGTGACTTCTGATCATGAATCTGACAAGAAACATAGGAAATTACAAAAAGAAAAAGGAAGATTGAAAGATGAGTTAAATAACAATAACATTTCTACCTTGCTAGTCTGCTCCAGCAAATCCTCAATAGCAGCTGCCACGTCAGGAACACTAAAGGAAGGTTCACCATTATCTCTTGGATTGCAATCGCCAGCATTGCATATAGGCTCAGTTAAATGATCTCCAGAAGAAAGCTTTGCCTTCAGATCATCTTCAGAAAGCCTCGTCCTTTGAGTGGTATCTATAGAATGCTGGAGTTCTTGCCTGATGTGGACACCTCTACTACTGACTATTTGACCGGATGCTTTTCTTATATCTTGTGACTGACTCACAAATCGAGATGTACTCTCTCCAGAAAGCCTTGCCCTTTTAGACGTATCTATAGATTGCTGGAGTTCTTGCCTCACGCAGACGCCTCTACTACTGCCTATTTGACCAGATATTTTGCTTATGTCTTGCGATTGACTCACAAGTTGAGATGTCCTCTCTCCAGAGAGCCTTGCCCTTTTAGTCGCATCTGTAGATTGCTGGAGTTCTTGCCTCACGCAGACACCTCTACCACTGCCTATTTGATCAGATGTTTTTCTTACGTCTTGTGACTGACTCACAAGTTGAGATGTACTCTCCCCATATATCATTCCACCAGATTGAGTAGGAAACTGGCTCACAGGGCACAACCCCAACTCTTGGTCCTGAGAAGTTGCTTCTTTAGGGCAAAATGAATTTATTGCAACAACTTTATTCTGCAAATGCAATAATGAGTGAGAGAGAGCAGAGGGAGTGAAAAGACACACACACAGAGAGAGAGAGAGAGAGAGATGTACCTGCCTAACACACTCATAAATCCACTCACAAGTAATGGAGCATATGCCCCATTTGCAAGCAGCTTCATACTTTGGTCCCTTCATGAACTTGCATAACAGATGAGTGACCTTTCTAGTCAATTTCTCAACAAATTTGGCTCCAAGAACAAAGCACAAGTTTCTTAACAGTGACCTATCTTTCTCCTCATATTGTGAAATGCAAAACCGAAAATTTTCAAAACCAGGCAAAGGAACCCGACAGGGGAGTGGGGAATATATAACATGACTACCAACATCAAGCAAGCATTCTGCCTGCAATGGCAACAGTATGATCAAAAACTGTTAGTGAAAGGGATTATTCAATGTTTAGTAACTTTTCCACTAAAGCTAACAAATAAGCGTAGATCAAAACAATGGATTATCAAATACCTAATGACAATCGCTAGTGCTTTCTGAAACTTAAGTTGCAGCTCACATCATTCATTGATTCTAATGGGTGTCATCAAGCACATAAGTGACTAACGTAAAAAGCAAACTCCAAAAACATGTAATTTAAGAAAATAAGGACGGTCATAGGGCACAGTCGTTTACAAATTGTCAAAATGGCCATATCCCACTTCTGTCTTTGATTAATGAATTTCAGCATAATAATCAGCCTCACAAGCAAATTGATAAAGCAAACACGAGAAAAAACACAAACAGCCTTGATGGTTTATCCTCACTTAGACAGCAGTATATAAACCTCCATGACTTAAATTTTGATATGCCAATTGTATCAAAAATAAGGGGAAAACATAACTATTAAAAACTAATGTGACATAGCCTCATGTACCTCCAAGCAAGAGCGGATCCAATGGCTGGATACACAAGTAGTTTGGTGGGTATCTGCAGACCTAACTATTACACCATGGCACTCAACCATGAAATGCACATTCTGTAACAGATCATCGTTGACCACCTCCCCTCCCCCTTCAGTGATCCATTCAAATATTTCAGATTTCTGCCAAAGAAGTGAACAAAAACCACAGGTCAATTATACTGTTAAATAATCTATTTAATATTAGGAAACTTATAACCTGTATCATTATTCAATTTGAATCATGAAACAGTGAAACCAATATTCAAACTGAAGAAAAATCATAATCTGCTGCTAAAATTGAATTTTAAAGTACGTGAAACAATCCATATCAACATGTCTATCACTAAAATTGAGTTTTGCAGTATAGTAACGTGAATTTCAGCTACTTACCCTATCTTCAGGAAAGGATTTTGAAAAGCAAAATCTTTTCCCCTTGAAAAGAGTGTCTGACTCTCTATTTGGAATATCGTGATCACTAGAATCATGCTGTATAGTTGTTCTGCTCTTCTTTGGATCATCCACAACAGAAAATAGATGTTGCTGGGACTGCTTCCCAGTTTCTGTCAGAGCAATGCTCTCATCCATGCCAATTTCCGTTTTATCCAGTCTGTTTTTCCCCAAAGAGGATGGAATTCCATAGCAAGTGTTTGTACTTCCCACCAATTGACCAGAGTCAATGTCTGGATTATTGCGAGGAATTTTACCCAGATTCATAGAAGCCATGCCTACCATTGCTCCTTTGTTGTTGGTAACAGGATCTATATATTATGGATAAGAGGTTATTGACAAAGAAAAAGTGCGTGCAATCCAATGAAACAAAAATACAAAAGGCAGCAAATAGCCATTTTAAAGCAGTTAAGACACCTTTAGGAAGAAGTAAATTATATGCAAGATGCTGCTGAAGAACAGGCATTTCTTTCTTACTACAATGACAATCTTCAATCCAAGTGGTTCTAACCACATGAATAACACCAGAAGCTGCAAGCAATCTAAGTTCTCTTTTCTCTCTGCTCAGGTAGAAAGAAGTTAAGGCATACACAAAAACACATGCAGAGGGAAATAGAGACAGATCTAATTTTGTTAAACACTTACGCCTCTGATGGAGCTCCAACTACAATGTGAGTTAATCTATCACTAGAAGAAATATAACGTGAACCCCCACCTTCGCGTACCATATTAACTAGTTTACGCAATGCAGAAGCTTCAAAACCCACAAGTGATATTCTACAATCAGACAAGTACATATCACCATCTTCTGATTGAGAATCATCAGCAACACAACCATTAAGATTGGTTTCATCTGTGGCTTGCACAGCAGGAGTTTCTGTATCTTCCTCTTTGACAAACAGAGAAGGATCTGAAAACATGGAGGACATGTTTTGTGAGAGTGTAGCTTCTAACTCTGGATCTGAAGACCCAACATGAGCAAATGCTGGCAAATTTGATTCTACAGCCACTGAGGATGGCACATGTGTTGTGTTTCCGATAGATTTGTCTTGGCTATGCTGTGCCACTGAGGAACCTCTCTTAGTTCTATTTACTGATACCGAATTACCCTGAACCCGATAGGACTCTTCATTAAGGCATGCTATTCATAAGAAATAAAATCAAAGTCAAACAGAAATATAACTATGGTCAAAACAATCGAGGAAATGTAGATCAGATATAAAAATAAACATAAAACTCTTACCTTTTCTGGCAACAGACTGATCAAACCATTTTCTACTTACAATATTAATGTGACCCCATCTTAAAGCAACCTCGTATTTATCACCTTTAGGAGCTTATGAGCAGTCAAGGAAACAAATGCATAAATTGTTGATTAAAAGCTCAATCTCTGTCAGTGTTTGAGAAGAAATCCTTTTAAGTAAAGAGGGTCTAGGAAAGAAGAGCACTTTGGATAAGTACAGCTTTTTAGGACACTACAAAAAGTCTATTTGATGAGAATTTGTAGATGGAAGACATTTGGAAGATCCCATCTGCTTCCCTAGGCATGCAAAAAGTGGAAATGTCAAAAGTACTTCTACTTCTTGCCACATAAATTATGCATGCAACAGCTGTAAAATTAAACAAGTCGTTTGTGTTACACAGACTAGTACTGTTGGGCATGTAATTGTTCAACAATTCCCTGAGAAGAGGAACATAAATATCAAAGCAATCGTAATAACCATACACAACTGTTTACTGATACAAAAGCAAAAAAAAAATTAACGTATCCAATACACAAGGCTCCCCGCTTTGCAGGAATCTGGAGAGGTTCATAATTCCAAGTTCATAAAATATGAAAATCATCCAAAAATCAATTACTCAAGTGCATGTGATAAAAAAAAAAATATACTACAAGACAGTCTAAGGTACTAGAAGGAAGGAAAAAAAATATCTGGAAGATGACTAGCAAAGCATTGCAATGGAAAAAGAGATTGGTTCAAAGTATCATCTTGGGGGAAAAACTAAAATCAAAAGTTTAGCTGAGTAGATGTTCTTAATAAAGGAGGAAGAAAGATAAGTAAAGTAATATATTGAGATTGAGAAAGAAACTCCAAGTTTAAAACTCAATCAGCAATTTTTTCCTCACACAACAATGGAAAGGATATATCACAAATCAAATGTGTGCAACTCTTATAAAGATCACGAGAATATTTTCCACCATTTTGTATGATAAGTTTTTCAACCTCTTTCCGCTCATCTGAGAAAAATAAAGAAAGCAGCATTAGGCATGGGCGGAGTCTATAAGAAGTAAAGAATTAACAGATAGCTTACATCATAACCTGCTGGAATTCCAGTAACAGATATAACTAATCCAGAAAATGGAAGAACTTTATACGGCTCTTGGGAGACAACACGATGCTCACTCCAGCATTGATATAACCAATTAACAGTAACAATTGGTTTCTTCAGAATGTTTGAAGCCCACTGCAAGGTAATCGAAAAATTAACTCTCTATTCATCAATCAATTGGCCCATGCTAAACAATAGATGAAGACTTCCTAGATATATTTGGTACAGAAATTAGAACTTGTACTCCTAAGTGAGTCGTCAGCCAATGCCTGTTACAGATATAAGTGTTCACAATATGGGAGGCCCATAACTAAAGATGCCCTATGACTTGCCAACGACTTACAACACTTGCAATGGATAAAAATGTGAGAAATGAAGCAGAAATATCGTTTCCAGTGATACATAAATGAATTTCTTGTAACTACTAAATCATACATGAACATTATTTGACTTCATTTCTGTTACTAAAACCAAGGCTAGATCCAACATTCTGAAATGGCAGCAGCACACTTTTATAAGTAAGTTAAATAAGGCATACTGATTTATCTTCAAAGCTTCTAAGCCTTAACATTACTCCAAGCAAACTTAGAAGAATATCAAACATGTGCAAAAAGGATGACAAAGGGAGAAAGGATGATTATGACTAAGGCACATCAAACGGGAAACAAGTGTGGAAATAGAGACTAGAATCGCATACCTTGTACTTTGCAGCTAAAACATTCTTCACAACAACAAACCCAACATCCAATGATGCATTAGTAATCAAAATTCCCCCCATCGCTGTCACCAACTTTTCTATCTTAACCTGCAACATCATTATAACCAAATTAGGAATATTGCAAGTAGATTCTCCTTTCTGTTGCAAAATGTGAATGCCACTTTCATAATCTCACAGGTTCCAAAATTATAACGGACAGGAAAGAAATGAAAAAATGGATTAAACAACAGCAACAGTAGGAGCTAAAAGTATCCATCAACAGCTTAGAGCGGAACAAAAAGATTTGATGCGGGTCAGATGTGAAGAAAATTCCTCCAGCAGATTCTTTATAGCACACCTTCTCATCCATGTCAAAGCCAGATGCAAGTACTTTAACACCATCCATAGCAAGACAACAAGTGAAGCCTTGTTTAGGAAATGGTCTACGTTCTTTAGCACAGGAAAGCACACACTGAGGACCTACAAAATGATAGACAGCTCTAAAATACAAAATTAAAATGATAAATCAAGTCGCTGGAACAGTGACCGAAACAGTCTGCTTTATCGTCATTTACTTCTTCTTTAAATGGAAGAATATGAAATTATGCATAGACATAAAAGGATTAAAAAAAAAAAAGAGAGAAATCGTACCGAGTAAGTTGCAGGCCTTGGACCTCAAGTCCTCGAACTTCTCCTGAAAGAAAACCTTAAAAATAATAAGCCAAACAAGCAAGAAAAAAAAAAGAAAAGGAGAAGAGGGAGGCATGAGAGAGAGTAGGAAAAGAACAGACGTGATCTGGAGACGAAATAATATGGAAATCGTTGGGGCCATTACGAGAAGGATCGCAGCAGAGGAAGACATTAGCACCGTTGAGCTTGAGAGCGTCCAGAAGGGCGTCGAATACCTCCGGAGGGACCAGGTTCCGAGACATGAACACGTTTGCTCCCTTGAATGTCTTCGCCATTTCTACTCTGAATCAATCTTCTTCAATCACTTGGCGTTTCTTTAACCTCCAGAGACAGCCTTTTTCAATTTAGGGTTTATTAAATATAATAATAAATTAATAATAACAGATGTAGAAGGCGGGAAAGAGTGTTATAAATTTATATTATAAAACAACGCACCCACATAAGGTTAACAACCCCAAGATTAGAATGGACCGGACATGACCGGACCCAACGAGGCCTGCCCACGCCAACCTTAATTACGCCCACAAGGAAAATTAAGAGGAAAGCCGCTCACTCCCTGACCTGATCCAGTTACTAACAACGAACAACAAAAAGCTGTAATGCAATAGGTTAACGTTGCATTAGCATTACGCCGCTCTCTTATTTAAATTCCACAGATAAACCATGCATGCGACCACATTTAATTACAAAAATAGCAGCATTCAATCAGCTAGTCAGAAGAAAAAAGAATGAACCCCTTCCTAAAATTAAGATGAAGTAAAGCAAAACAGAGACCCCTGTGTTACATAAAATTACTATCGTGATTTAAACTTTCATCTACTTGAATTATACTAAGATTGTTGGAAGCTTGAAGGTGCAGGTGCAGCTGCAGGTTCAGGTGCAGGCGTATTTGTAGCCAACTGAAGGTTTAACTTTTGGGTAACCCCTGAAGGCTGCTTCGTTAGGGCTTTTTGTCTTTCTTCACTGGATTGAGGTTGCACCCTCTCCAAGAGACTTTCATCTAATTCCTGTTCTGGCTTCCTCCTAAACTTTTTCTTCGTCAAAGCACCATTGCCTACCACCTTCCCCTCATCCATGGAATTATTATTTAAACTTCCTTTTGGTTTCTCCAGTCTAGGTTTTTCCGTGTTAGGAGCATTCGCTAATGAACTCGGCAACCCAACAGCTGACGTATTTGAATTTGTACAAGGTTTGCTAGCTAAGGCCAAAATGGGACCTCCCGTATCAGTAGTCAACCTCTCTTTTGAGTATTGTGGCTGTACAACTGAACCTGTATCACCTCGAACAGCATCCTCTGCTTTAGGCACCATCATCTTTTTCCTGTTGATTTTATCTTGATCCTATAATCATATATCAACAGAATAGAGAAGCACGGTAAGTCCCTGTAACGCAAGATCCCTAAAGAAAGTAGGAGATGCATGGCCACTAAGGTAATGATGAGAACAAAAGGCCCAAAATAAGAAACTTGTACACACATATTTACCTTCTGTCTGCTATAAATGGCCCTGCGTCTCTCTTTCGCCCTACAAATTGCACGTTTGATCCCATGATTGTCCATGAAACCACTTGGCCACAATTCTGCAAGCTGAATCATGGAGGTAATTCAAGTTACAAAAGCATATTAGGAAAGTTGGAAATAAAACAACCAATTTAACACAAGGTATCAAGACAAAACCTAGAATCCAAAATATTTATTCAAATGGAACCAGGGTAGTTGAAAGGGAGGTAAAAGAAAAGAAAAACAAATGGCTAGACCATATGTTAAAGCTAGTAAACAATAAATCCATTATTTACAGAAATTTCATAGCAGCAAGATAGCCATTTAATTCAATTAAACAAGAAGCAACAAGTATATGGTTATAAAGAACAACCTCAACATACAACTTCCTGACTTGTGGACCTGCATCTTCATCCAGTCCCTAGGATCACAAAAGGCAGGAACAAATAACGCCATCATATAGGGGCCAAAATGAACAAGAGAAAAAAAAAACTTCAGAAAGGGCATTTCAAGCTGTACATCAACAAAGAGGTCATATAGATCACAGATTTTGTCCTCCAACACTGCATCCATGCTAAACTTCTTTTTGAGAGCTCTTTTTTCTTCAGCACCATTTCCCTGAGAGCCAACAGATGCTCTAGCTTGCTGCTCAAATGCCTGAGATATGCAATACTGAATTTAACATTTGCCCTGTGAAAATGTAGACTTCCACAGTCGATCTGATATATCACACCAACCTGGAACACCTATACTTCAATTTTTCTACTGAGATGTATCAAATATGTGATCATGGACTCATATTCTATGTTTTGAAAAGAAATGAATTCATTTATGTGCTATTGTAGAAAATAACCAATCTGGAGTGCTATAAATCATCACGTAACAAAAATACATAGGACTCACAGACTGAGATTGAGAGAAAAACAGCTTTCAACCTAGTACGCACCTAACAGAAAAGAGGGGAGAACTAGCAATGAAAGAGGTGGGAAAGTGATTTAACCTAACCAATTGACTGGGACAAAGACTTTGTAATAAAAAATCCCTAGGCAAAAGGAAGGCCCTACCGATCAATGACTTCAAATCCACTCCACAAGGAGAAAAAGGGTGGTACTAAAGGTGTCAAACAAAAACAGAAATAGAATTCCAGAAGCAAACCTTGGACTCCAAAGTGGGGACACGAGTCTTAACTATCTCAGCAACTTCCTTCTTAATCTGTTGAAACCTATCATCTTTTTCCTGCTTTGCTGACAATCCCATGCTAATCATGACTTTCAGGTTTCTCTGCCATAACAGTAGATTATGTCATGTTAATATTAAGAACTTTAAAAAAGCAGCCATGTGAGCGTCTTCCACTTACATCCACTTGCAATTAAGTATACAAATTATGGAGATGGAAAAAAAACTAATAACCGTAATTCATAGTAATTTAACAATTAATGGCATAAGCATAGCTTAATTTTGCAAACTTAAAACATAGACTGAAACAGTATTACTTGACCTAGAAAGAAAAGGCTCAAAGTTCGAAGAAAAGGAAGAAACAAAGCATTTTCTAGGTTTTGCTAAGACCATAAAAATTCTCAAGAGTAACAAAAGGGCACAGTGCACCAACACTATCACTTCAAAATGTTCACAAAGGAAGGGGCCTCGTTGAATAGTCAAAACACGGATCTGTAAGCCTTATGGATTATAGTTATCCAAACAAACCACCCAGCTATCAAACTGTGAACCACACAAACCGTTATTGATTATATACCTGATATGTTCAAACTTATTATAGAATGACCAAATTCATGGAACTTATTACAAGAAGATCCCATTGGAAATGGTTCAAAATTGTAAGCCTAATGTGTTATCCACAAGAGTCAAAAGAATGGCCAATGTTTAAAATTTTGCGTAAGAAGAAAATGAAGCATCATCACATAATAATTGACATGAAATTAACTAGGGAAAGCAAAAGCAGCAGCATCCAAAACCCATATCTCCACTGTCAATGAAAAATGATACCTTCAGCGTTCTAAGCTGTATTAAGTGACCAAGGCTGCTCATCAGGCGATTGATTAACTCCTTTGATATTTTCCCTTGGCTTGCCTGCTGAACCGTTAGAAAACAAAACTCTTACATTTTGCATCCACATTTCAGGTACAGCTACACCAAATATATAAATGTAACAAACCGCTAGTCTCGCAACTTTAGCAAGTTTCAGCTTTACTTCTCTGGGCAATCTCCTCTTAATTGCCTGAGAGGAAGTATCAGCTTCTTGGTTTTCCATTCCATGTATCCTTGCTGCCATGTTTGTTAAAAGAACAAAAATTTCAACGTGCATGGAACTTTTCCACGTTCAAATTAGGAGAAATGGAGGTGAAAGAATTTCTAGCTTACACTCAGCAACCATCTTCTCTAACTCCCTAATAGACTTTTCAAGCATTGAACTCTTGGGCCTAACAATAGAACCGTCTCGTTTGTGGATGTGAGAATTCTTCTGCAAAATATTGCTTCCAGAATCAACATCACAATGATAGAGGAAATAAGACCAGAAACAAAAGCTACTATTTGCATAACAGGAAACTTATAACCAAATGTATCAAAATCAACTGTGTTATTGGCAGCATAGTATGTAAAATAGTGTATTTCAGATGCATAACTAAAGCAGGGGATAAACACCCATTTCAGTAAATGTTTGACATAACACGAGGATAATTCCACATGAACTTGACGCTATTTATATCCAAAACCAGGCTTCTAAAAGTTTCATATCTGCTGTAGTGCTACTCAAAGTGATTTCTGCATCAAAAATTCAGAACTCCTGGTGCCTTGACATTCTGTATGTGTGGTTGACAAAGAAAAGTTTTGCTGCTCATGCAGGTAGACTAGGGTCTTCTTTTACCACATTAGAAACAGTGTGTGCAATGAAATGAGCTAAGATCGAAACCTAGTATAGTATTCCTCCTCCACAGTAGCAAAAGATCTTTTAAAATATTAATCACACAAATAAATCTGAAAAGTGACTTGTGTGTTGAAACATATGTTCTTAAACGGTCTATACGTAAGCAAAATAATGCTTACTGTGGTCTGCATGGAAATCCTGCTGTCAGGAAGATTAAGGTCAGGCAATTCTCGGATGCCATTTTTCTCTTTTGAACGTGTCGACTGTTCAAGTTCATCAAATTTTACAGGTCTTGCAGATGATGACATTAATTGCTCATGATCAATTTTCTCAAGATATGAATGATACGAAGAATCAGGAAATTCACTTGCATCTTTTGACTTGTCAGTGAGGTTCTTTACTTGGAGGCCTCCTGCTTTTGACTTTTCAATTTCCTTTACTTCTGCCAGGGATATAGAACCATCACCATTTGAAGCTTTCATAATTGAAGATGGACTCATTTTAGCATCAACAGATTTCTTTTTAGAAGAAATTCCAGGTGCACTTGATGGACCCTGATATTTCATATCCTCATGATGTTCACTGGTGACAACCACATTTTGAGATAGAATAGTTGCGCTCTTTCCAGGGCTTGATGCTGGCTTACCAGCTGCAATCTTGCCCAGCTTGGCCTGCTTATTCGATAACATTTGACCGTCATCATTCTCGCCAGCAGCCTTCACCATATCTTTCCTTCGCCTCTTCTTTGGTTGCTGAGTAGGAATAACATTAGGTTCACTTCTTGCAAAAAAAAAAAAAGGAGATTAGACAGGAAACAAAAACTAACAAAAGATGCAACTGCCTAAAATAATGAGTTCTTTCTGAAATTAAATCAGAAGTATAGCTTCATTCACTAAGGAAGCAGCATAAATTGGATATTAAACTCTAACGATAACAAACATATACAGTTCCAGCAGTGAGAAAAAAAAGTATAAGTTACATGAACAACATTTACATACACTAAATAAAAAGATATGTTGTTGATTACTGTCGATGAAACTAGAAATACAACATCACTTGCCCTTACACATCAAACATCTAAGTTCAAGAAGATTGTTAAATATAAAAACTAGCAACATGGAAACTTAATCTGCTCAGCTTACTTATTACTAAATCTAGTTTTGTACCAAATTAGGTAGTCAATGAGGTCTCATATGAGATATTCCGGGTTTTGTTCACTAACGGAAAAATTTAGATGGTTGAGACACAATTCCACCAATACTATGTTGAAATCCACAGCTTGTAAATTTGTGAACCAATGGATAACAAATCAAGAAGATGCAGTTGTACGTTCTATGCACAAAGATTCTTTGTTCTTTGTTCATATGGAAAACACAGATCTCTAATGCTATTGTATGTCTGTGGCAGCAAATACACCAATCTTTCAGTTATAGTGTTTACGATGAAAAGTGACTGCAGCAAAGTTTTCTCTCAAGCATTTGACTGTCACTCTATCTCAAAAGAGTATATAGAGAGCATGATTGAAAAACTAAAACCATAGAAAGATGATGTCATTCTATTGGTACAAGTCCAAGGGCTAACCAATGACCATGTTATGAATCTGTGATCAGCAGAAAAGGGTGAAAGAAAACTCACATGCGTTCAAGCTTTCCCCGATTAACGAAGAACCCGTCATGTTTTATTGCTGAATTATCAACTTCAAAATATTCATCCTGCAGAAAACATTAATTGGATGAACAAAATAAAACCACTTCAATATCCAAATTCACTATTTCAATTTTACATGGAAGGATTTCCATCGAACAAGCAACTCCAAAAGATGAAACAAACAAATAAGATTACCAACCAGCTCGGCATCATCGATGAAAGAGTCTTCTGTATCATACTGGTCATCATCTGGAATATCCTTTAGATCTTCCTCGTCACTACTATCCTTAGCCTAGAAATAGAACACGTTAAGTTATCATATTTCTCATATTCATGTCCAACTTATACATGAATGCATAATGCACATCAAGACAAAAGAGGATACAATGTCAAGCAAAACAATAAACATACCCCATAAAGTCGTTCAATCTTCTCAATCACAGCACTGAAACGATTTGGAGGAGGTGCATCCTTAGCTTCCTTTTCAGCCAATTGTCCCTAAAGAATGTCAAGCACAATTAATCATTCTATACTGAACAAAACTAAACTAGATCAATACAAATTTTTCCCAGCTTCCGGCAAAATCCCCTCAATTTCCTACATTTAATAAGCAGTTAAAAAAACAACTTGCTAATTCATAAGTGCCGTCCAATTCAGCGTCAAACAACAGCAGTAACATCCTTCAGGAACAATTCAACTAAGAAATTTCTCGACGAAATCATAACTCATTCCACAATTAAGTCAAACAAAGGCACATGCTCTGGCTAATACAAATATGCATAGTGTCAGATTAGAAAGGCTTACAGGGGCGATGCGAGACTCGAGGTTGGGGTGGGCGTTGACGGGAGGTGGGTCCGGGGCGTGTACGGATCTACTACTGACCTTATTAGCGTCTTTGATGAGCTTCTTCCAAGACACAAACGTCGTCTCTCCGGGTCGAAGCTCCACGGTGAATATTTGCCGCTCACCTACTTTCACGTACGACGGCATTAACCTAGACGACGACGATGGCTCTACTCCGGTGCCGCTTGCGTCACCGGCACTGCTTTCGTCCATTGAAAAGGCTCACAATTCCAGGTCACACTAATCGAGAATTCGAGAATCAGAGTCAGAGAACGAAAACCCTAATGGAGTAGAGGGCGAGATGATAGTTTGGTGTATCGAGGTATCCTTCGATAGAAGCGTGCGAGGCGTAGAGCTGGGCGGGAGGCCGAAACGGCTTTGATGGGTTTAATTGGATAATTAAAAGGTGAAACTTCTTTCTGTTTCAATTTTCCTGCGTTTTCTTTCCCGAGAAAAAAATTTGAGCAGGGGCAAAGGGTAAAAAGAGGCGGGTCTTAGTAGACCCGATCCGTTTTCTGATTGACCCGACTTAATAGCTCAGATCTTGGGCTTACTTGATATTTTCCTAACTGGTACGTGTTACACCTTGTCTAGTTCACTTGCGTATTTCAAAGACTTGAAATGTGGATGCTCTATGATTTTTTAAACCAATTTCAGAATGGGTGTCGATAAAAGACATTTTAAATTTATATGCTAGTTTTCGCATTTGGGATTAGACTCTTGAATCCGTACAAACCTAACAATAAAATTTATCTTTCATCAAGCTACCAGCAGACCTCTTTTTACTGTTACCTTGGGAGTTCGCATTTATTTCGTTTTAGCAAGAACGTAATTTTTAACGTTTTCAAAATAAAACTTCTTTAAAAGAGAGACTAATCTTTTTGATATTGTCTAAAATCTGTGAGATTGTGTTAGCAAAACAACTCCATTTAATGTGTAGCCCACTTATCTGCTCTGTTTTACGTCTTTAACATGCTGCTTGTCTTGATTTGCTAGCATGTGAACTTTTAGTTGGGATCTCAAATTTTGCACAAGATTTCTGGTTCTGGGTATGGCAAGATATGGATTGTATTGTCCGAAAACTACATCCCTAGCTTACTACTTTTTCTTTAACTTTCCGCCTTTTATCATCTAAACAATGAATTAATTAAATTATTAAGTAAATTGGTATGACTACCTTATTTAAATAATTAAATACTTCAATTGTCTTTTTTCTGTTTACTTCTATTTAGATTTAGTTTATATTTTATTTCAATAAAAATAAAAAATATATTCAATTTTTAATATTAATTAGGTTATATTTTTATTATTGGTAATAAATAAATACTAAATAAATTTTAGATATAAATTAATTAAATAATTTACTTTAAAATTTGATATATTATATTTATTAATATATTTTATTATATTTTATTTAAATAATACCAAAACCAAAATAAGTAAATTTTTATTTATAAATTAATATCACTTATTAATACATATTTAAATTATTAATGAATTTATGTATTATATAAAGATATTTTTAATTTTAAAATATATTTATTAAATAGTTATCAAATATTAATTTTTATATTTTAAATTTTTATTTTAAATTTTAAAGTAGTAATAAATCTTAAATTATTAATTAATATTAAATAAATAAATAATATGTATTTAATGACAAAAGGAACAAAAATAAAAAAATAATGAAACTAGTTTTATTATTTTTACAAATTATAAAAATTGGAAGAAATCAAAATAAAAATAAAAACCAAAAAGTAAAAAATTAAAACAAATATATTTTTATTGGATATTAAATACTCTCCTTATGCTATGTTTGGTTAGGGGTTTATTAATATAATGAAATATTATTTTATCGTTTAAGAAGATGGTTTATAATAGAATGGAATGGAAAAGGAGAGTTTTCTATTATATCTTATTTCATTTTAAACAGTAAAAATGAGAAACCTCCGATTTGAAAGGCTTGTAATGGAATGTAAAATGATAAACAACTTTTCACTATATTACATTATAAGCTCTTCTTTCAAACAATATTTAACTATATTACATTACGAACTCTTCTATCCCTTCTAAACAATAATTTTCTAATATTATGTTCATTTACATTTTATTTAAATCATAAACCATTCTATTTTGTTCAAACCTTACTTCCAACCAAACATAGCCTTAGTGATGTTATAGGTGAGTATAGGGTGTTGGCCGGAGTTCAAACCATAAATTCAATGAATTAAAGAGGCAAAAGGAGAGTGAATTGATTGAGCTTTATTTTTAAATATATTTAAATCTAAAATTTGTTTCAATTTTATTATTTATAGAATAATTAAAAATACAAAATATCAATCAAATATTATAAATTTACGTTGACTGTAATTATAACTTAAAAAGTTAAACTTTATTAATTTGTGTATTAGCTTGGTTGATGTATTGTTGTGCTTATCCACGTCAGTGTGCGCATAAAAAATAAACTGCCACATATTAATTAATACGAGGATAATTGTAAAATTTTAAAGTTTTAAATTATTAAATATTTTATTTATTAAAAATTTACCAATTATTTGAACGTAAAGAAGCTCAACTTATGGTTTGCATTAGCAAAATTAACTATAAGAGTAGAGTTGACCGTAAATTATATTTATACAATTTAAAATGTTTATATTTAATTAAAAATATAATAAAATTAAGTAAACTTGTAAACTTAAAATATAATGTATCATATTTAAAATGTATTTTGGACATAAATTTTCTCTTCCATTAATTCCACAATCACTTTTAAGTTTTTTTTTTGGTACGTGAACACTTAAACAATTTGAGTGAAGGTCAGTAAGTGAATGTTTTGCATCATCTTTCTTTCATTCAACAACTAAAAAGTGATTTGATTTGTTGTTTAGACTCTAAAATCTACATTAAAAAGTGATTAGTTAGGTGAAATTTATTTTTTACTACTTAGAGCTTCAATATACTAATAATTAAAGTATTGAAATCTAAATGTACAACATAGGATTGATGAACATGTGCTCGTCAATAAAATTGTCTCAAATTGCAAGAATCCCTTTTACATTAAATTGATCAGGTGAAGAGCTAAAAAACGAAGTCAGCAACTAGGGACCAAGAAAGTTGGTGGAAATGGAGAAAAATGAAAGTTTCCTGTTACTGGAAAGCCAAAGACATACCAAGCCGATTCTTTGATTATTTGAAACTTAAACTTGAGAATGAGTACGAGTTTACATTAATGGGTTGGGTATAAATTGTGGTAAGTGAGAGTAAGACTCCTGACACTTCAACAATATGACCTGAACTTCAAGGCTGTTTCAAACTCAAGCCTTAGTGAAAAGAACAAAACCTGTAGCACTACAGAAAAAATGAGTTGGGCTTCAAATGACTCTTCCTCTTGCAACTGAGCTAAGCTGATTTGCTTCAAATGGAAAGCATTCTACAAAAGAGCAACATTTTGCTTGTATGTATCTCTCGAGTGTTTGTAAGAGTTCAAAACCCAATGTTTGTAAAAACCTTATGAAAGAAATTATGAAGTTTCAGAAAACGCAAATTTTGCACTTTCAAATCTGCTTGCTTTCTGCTGTCAGAAATTTCTCATCATATCTTTTAACATACACACAATCATAACAACTCTAAATCAACAGTCAGTAAAAGCAAAGAAAAATTGTAAAAACAGATGATGAGAAGAAGATGTTGTTTTTCATAAAAATCGCTGCTATTGTTCCATTGCATCGAGGATGATTGTTTTTGGGCTTTTTCAAGTTAACTCTTCACACCTTTTTGCTTGATTACATCAATGGCCCAAAATGAAAGATAAAAACAGCTAATGAGTAAGATCTTGATAAGTTTCATACTCTCATTGGTTCAGCAAGAGAAAAAGTAAAATTGTTGGTTGATATATCAACAAAAGTTGACACGAGGATTTCCTAATGAGTTAAAGCTGCAAAAGTAAAACAAGGACACAAGATGCTTAAAAACAATGGGAACAAAAACTGATGCTCGACTTCATTTCTTCAATGCCAATTGTTACTTTGACTTTAAATTCCTCAGCTTTGTTAACTTGTAGAACTTCAATTGCTTTAGGTTTTCTTTACTTCAGAAGTTTTCTTCAGACTTCAATTACTCTGCTTCAGGTTTTTGCTGCTCTTGCTGCACATCTTCGGATTCTTCATTCTTTTGCCTTCCTTTGCATGCAGCTTCATCCTTCATACTTGTCTTGCTTTGCTCTTCATTTTTGTTCTGGCTTTCAACTATTTGAATTCTAGATTTTGAATCCAAGCATCTCTGAATTGCTCTCAAAATCATCAACTCTAGCTTCCTTTTAAACACTGAAATTTTGTTCTTCATTCTGCTTCTCTTCTTCACTCTCACTGATTATGCAAACTCCTCCACGAACTTCAGCATGAGAAGCTACATGAAGCAACACAAGTCAACATCTCCTCCTTTGTTTTGTGTAGCCTACATTCCTATCAACTTTTTGAATGATTCAAATCTTCATCTTGGCAATGCCTTAGTGAACAAATAAGCAAGTTGGATAGTTGATCTGCAGAATGCCATTTTAATTTCCCTTTCTTCAATCAATTCTCTAACATAATGGCACTTCACCTTCACGTGCTTGGTTCTTACATGATCAGATGGATTTTCAACCATGGAAATGACAACACTTGAATCACAATAGATGGTTACACAATTCTCCTTCAACTCATCCATATCCTTCAGAATTTTCTTCAACCATTGAGCTTGTTTGGCAGCCATATTCACTGCCACATATTCAGCTTCAACTGAAGATTGTGCTACACTTCTTTGCTTCTTTGAACACCAAGCAAAAACTCCTAAACCCAAGCTACAACAATATCCACTCCTACTCTTACATTCGTTACTTCCAGTATAGCTTGCATCACTAAACACATACAACTCTACATTTTCCCTCTTTCCAAACCATATTCCATGATCAGTAGTGTGCTTAACATATCTTAATATCATTCTAGCATACAAAGCATGTTGTCTTGATGGATTATGGTTGAAACCAACCATTATATTTACAGAACATGCAATATCAGGTCTCGAAGCACATAAATACATTAAGGATCCGATCATACTTCTATAATAAGTCACATCAAATTGCTCACCTAGTTTTATGCCCTCCAACTTCAGCTGATGTTCCATAGGTGTTAACATGCCACTGCTATCCTTCAAGCTGAACTTCTCAACTAACTCCTTTGCATATTTCCTTTGGTGAACGAATATCCCATCTTTCCTTTTATCAATCTTCAATCCTAAGAAATAATTCATCTATCCCAAGTCTGTCATTTCGAATTCATACTTCATCAAGTTTTTGAAGCCCTCCACTAGTTTCTCTTTAGTTCCAATTATGAGCAAATCATCTACATAAAGAGAGCAGATCAATTTTCCTTCTTTATCTCCATTCACATACAATATAGCCTCACTTTTGCTTCTTATAAACCCATTTTACAGCAGGTAGTTATTAATTCTTGAATACCATGCTCTTGGAGCTTGTTTTAAACCATAAAGAGCCTTTACTAGCTTGTAAACCTTCTGCTCTTGTCCTTCTTTTACATAGCCTTCGAATTTCTTCAAGTATACATCTTCATCTAACATCCCATTGAGAAAAGCACTCTTCACATCCATTTGATGCACTTTCCATCCGTTGTTTGCTCCCAACGCCAACAACAATCTCACAGTGTCAAACCTAGCTATTGGAGCATAAATTGCAGTGTAATCCACTCCATATTCTTGTTTGCATCCTCTCACAACCAATCTTGCTTTATGCTTGTTGATAGATCCATCCGGGTTGAGCTTTGTTTTATAAATCCACTTTGAGTCCACTACTTTAGTTTCTAGTGAAGGTAAATCCATCAGCAGCCAAGTGCCATTTTCCTCTATCGCTCTTATCTCTTCATCCATTGGATCTTGCCAAACTCCTTGTTTAATTGCTTGGTTGTATGTCTTCGGTTCAGCTCCAGCAGACATAGCATATTTAGATATCATGTATACATCATCTGGTTCTTCATCTACAGCATTGTACCTGAAATAAAAAATGGGGTTAATTTCATTATAAATCGAGGCCAGATCTCTTGTTTTGTGGGCACTATTCGAGCTTGTATCCTCCTCCTGAATTTATGAGCTTGAGTCATCACTTCCTGAACTAGATGATGTCTCCTATTGGTTCCCTTCCTCTTTATAATTATTGGAATCTCCAACTACTATCACTTCATCATCTCTTTGATTCCTTTCTTTTTCGAAATTGTCAAAATTTCCAGCTGCTATCACTTCATCTTGTGGTTCTTCTCTTGCAACTTCTTGAACAAGTGGTTCATTCATTGGTATCTCAATGCTAACTCCTCCTAGCTTCTTCACTGAATGCTCATCCCATTTCCATCTTTCATTCTCATCAAATTTTACATCTCTAGACACAAACATCTTCTTAGTTTCAGGATTGTATATTCTATACCCTTGGATTCTACACTATATCCCATCATTACTCCTTTCATTGCCTTCTTATCTAACTTTGTTCTTTTTGGTTCAGGAATGTGCATATAAGCAACACATCCGAATACTCTCAATTGATTTACCTTGGGTTTAATTCCAAACCAAGCTTCAAATGGTGTCTTCTCTTTCAATGCTCTAGTTTTCAATCTGATTTGCACATAAACAATAGTAAGACATGCTTCAGGCCAAAAACTCCTAGGAAACTTCATCCCAAACATCATAGCCTTGGCCATTTCTACAATTGATCTATTCTTTCTCTTTGAAACTCCATTATGCTGAGGTGCATAAGTAACTGAAAACTGATGATAAATTCCTTCTTTTTGGAAGTAATTCTTCATTTCATTTGAAATGTACTCCCCTTCTCAATCACTTCTTAAACATCTCAACTTATTTCCACATTTAGCTTTAACTTCTGCCCCCATACTTTAAACATGCTAAATACTTGATCTTTACTCTTCATGAAATAAATCCATGAATACCTTAACACATTATCAATGAACTCTACATAATATCGATTTCCTCTAACAAATGGTGTCTCTATTAGTCCACAAACATCAGTGTGCACCAGTTGCAATTTCTCTGTTGCTCTCCAATCACTTGCTGGATAAGGTAAAATATGGCTCTTCCCTTTTGCGCAAGCTTCACACATGGATTTCAACTTGCTGCTCAATGAAGGCATTATATGAACCAAGCCCTTTTTCTGCATATCAATGACATAATCCAAGTTAGCATGTCCATATCTTCGATGCCATAGTTGAGTCACCTCTTTCAATGAGAGAGCAGCAAATGCTCCATCCACTTCTTACATTTTAATGTTGAAAACTTTGTTAACCATTGGAACCTTATGCACTAGTTCACTTTGCTCATTGAAAATCCTGCACATTTCATCTTCAAAATACACTTTATACTTCCTTTCCAACAGCTGACCAATACTGATCATATTTTGATCAAGTTCAAGGATGTAATATACTTCATCAAAGATTGTATTTCCAGCCTTTGTAGCTAATTCCTCAACCCCCTCCCACGATACTGGTATGATCTCACCATTTCCAATCTTCACCACCGTGTTTATGTTGGTATCTTTCTTCACAAATGCTTCTCTTCTTCTTGTCATGTGATTTGAACATCCACTATCCACTAGCCATTCACCTTCTTTCTCCTCCTTTGCTTCAGCTATGCATATCTCTGCAGCAGGTTCATCATTTTTGGTTTTATGACAAGCTTCCACCACAAATACACTTTCTTTTGTCACTGGTTTTTCTGTTGCTTTGGTGGTTTGAAATGAACTTGGCTGATTGTTTGGAGGGGGTTAGTTTGAAGGTTTGGACTAATTTCTGATGTTTGTTGAGATAATGAGTTGTTCATAGGAAAGGCATTTTGTGACTGTTGGCTTAATGTTTGTGAATGGATCGAATGGTATGGCATTTGGTGGGTATAGGCTGATTGAGATGCATATGGTTGAGTTGCTTGTAGTTGAGGTGTATAGGCTTGAGTCATTGAAGCCTGAGAGGTAAATTGTGATAGATATGTTGCATTTTTAGAATTTGTAACATAATGAGCTTGATAAATTTGTGATTTAGGAGCATTTTGGTAAGGTTGAGGAGGGACTGGTTAACTTGAAGAAATAGCTTGCTTTTGTAAGGGATGAATTGGTAACCGTGTAGCTTTGATACCACTGTGGTAAGTGAGAGCAAGACTCCTGATTCTTTTCACCTTCAAGTTATGTAGCACTTTAGCAAAGATAAGCTGGGCTTCGAATGACTCTTCCAGCAGCAACTGAACTAAGCTGATTTGCTTCAAATGGAAAGCATTCTACAGAAGAGCAACATTTTGCTTGTATGCATCTCTTGAGTGTTTGTAAGAGTTTAAAAACCAATGTTTGTAAAAACCTGATGAAAGAAACGATGAAGTTTCAGAAAATGGAAATTTTGCACTTTCAAATATGTTTCCTTTCCACTCTAAGAAATTTCTCATCATATCTTTCTACATACACACAATCATAACAACTCTAAATCAACAGTAAAAGCAAGGAAAAATTGCAAAAACAGATGATGAGAAGAAGATGTTGTAAAACAGCTAATGAGTAAGATCTTGACAAGTTTCATACTCTTATTGGTCTAGCAAGAGCAAAAGTAAAATTGTTGGTTGATATAGCAACAAAAACTGACACAAGGATTTCCTAATGAGTTAAAGCTGCAAAAGTAAAACAAGGACAAAAGATGCTTAAAAACAATGGGAACAAAAACTGATGCTCGACTTCATTTCTTTAATGCCAATTGTTGCTTTGACTTTGAATTCCTCAGCTTTGTTGACTTGTAGAACTTCAATCGCTTCAGGTTTCTTTGCTTCAGAAGTTTTCTTCAGACTTCAATTACTCTGCTTCAGGTTTCTACTGCTCTTGCTGCACATCTTCAGATTCTTCATTCTTCTGCCTTCCTTTGCATGTAGATTCATCCTTCATACTTGTCTTGCTTTGCTCTTCATTTTTTTTTTCTGGCTTTCAACTATTCGGATTCTGGTTTTTGAATCCAAGCATCTCTGAATTTCTCTCAAAATCATCAATTCTAGCTTCGTTTTAAACATTAAAATTTTGTTCTTCATTCTGCTTCTCTTCTTCACTCTCACTGATTGTGCAAACTCCTCCACGAACTTCAGCATGGCAGCTTGCACAAAGCAACACAAGTCAACATAAGTATAAATTCTTGATGAATTAATAATTGATTTCTTTGGAATTCGATGGTCTAGAGAAGAAAATTTTGGTTAGGGCATGCAACAGTAGTATGTTGTTAAGATCAAGATTCCAGAGATGCCTGGTGGAGTCCAAAGTGGTTTTCATGTTCCAGCTTGTTTTAATATAGAAAAGAGAGAAGCTGAAAACAGGGAGATGTTCGGTTTGAGAAACTTGGCGAGAGAGAGAGACATCAGTTCTTTACATGCTCAACAAGAAACAAAAACAAGTTCCAAAGAAGTATCAAATGATTATACGGTGTGCAACAAATTGCATCCCCATCACCCATCACATCAATCATCCTTGTAGGCTTGGAGGGGTTGGGTTTAGGGTTAGGGAGGGTTTTACTGTTTAAGCCACGGCAACTCATAGTTGTAGCCCCAATGCCCTATACAATCTCTATTGTTCATTGATCTTGACAGTTTTGACTCTGAAAATCATATTCTTTTCCTTAGACAATGGGGCACATCAGAAAACATGGGTTCGCTTTTCCCTTTTCACGCACTCGCACACCCGCACTCACCACTCCTCCCATTATCAATTTAATATGTATATGTGTATGATACAATTCCATGGCAAGGCAAGGGCATTTCGATTTGATGGTTAAGGTTGTTTTCTATGTAATAATCATGCCACATTGTGTCTTTAGTTCCATCACACCAAAACCCTAGACACGACCATCATCAACATATCTATGTTTCATGACACCTGTCCTAGTCTCCCTAGTTCGACATGCACACTTCCATGTTCCTTTCCTCTTTTTCCTCTTAACGTATCAAACTCAACCTAGCTGCCATTGTTGGCCACACAATTCTAGAGAGATTAAAACCCTAAGACCTCCCTAAAGCTAACAAGCTCATCTACTGATTAAATGCCAAGCTTGTTACCGGCTATGGGGAGGGAGGGAGATTAAAAAAGACCAGTGGTTAACAAGGTGAAGCAAGACCAACTAAAGCTAAATCAAGCATCAGATAAAATAGCAGTTGGCTTGGCTTTGTCAATAACCCACAAACATACCCTTCTGTTCTGTACCATAAGGAAAGTTATGTGTCCTCAAACCCTTAATAGTAAGCTTCCCTGTTACTTTGCTCTCTTCAACATCTTTATCTTCCTTTTATCTGTTCTCCACATTTATATTTGAAACACGAGAAAAGGTAAGAGTAGTAGAAGAAGAAGAAAAGCAAAAAAAAAGTGCTTGGTGTGCGTTGAGAGATCATGGGGAGAGGCAAGATTGAGATCAAGAGGATTGAGAACTTAAGCAACAGGCAGGTTACCTACTCTAAGAGGAGAAACGGGATCATGAAGAAAGCTAAGGAGATCACAGTATTATGTGATGCTCAAGTTTCTCTTGTTATCTTTGCCAGTTCTGGGAAGATGCATGAATACTGCAGCCCCTCTACAACGTATATATTTTTATATGTTTTCCTCCTCTTTCTTTCCCTTTGGGTGCATCTCACTGTTCTCTCAGTTCTTCCTTCTCTTTTTCAATTTATCTTAACTCAAGTTCCTGTTGGGAATTTTTTGTTGTTTGTTTTTGATGGTGAAGGTTGGTTAATCTCCTGGATAGATATCATAAGCTGTCTGGTAAAAAGTTGTGGGATGCAAAGCATGAGGTGGGGTTTTGATTCACTTCTTCGCTTTCTCTCTTCTTCGATTTTGTTTCAGCCCTTTTGTCCAATGTTTTCTGTACTGAAGCATCTGGGGTGTCTCGATGCAAAGTGACACAAGATTTCCTCTTCTTTTTTATCATTTTTTTTTGCTAAAAATATGAAAGAAACATGAACTCTGAATTCTATGAACAGATCTACAAATGGGATGTGGACTTCTTTTCTCTCTCTCTCTCTTTCTCTCTTGATGCTCTTTCTATTGTTTTTTGTTAGAAAATAAAAAGTGAAAACGGCCTGAATTGTAACATCTGTGGACAGATCTGGTATTTATATGTTGTTTAAGCTCTTCCTTTTATTTGCAAAAGTTGGAAGAAACTGATAGATCGATCGTAGACAATTCTTAAGCAAATATAAAAGCATCGTCTAAAAACCAAAAGTTCACTGGCAAGATCTCCTCTCTTCTGCCTTCAAAGAGGCTTCACTAGGGTTTCTATATTCATCTCCTTTTGTGATCAATATTATATCATTAATCATCAAGAAATACAAGCTATATGGACAGATCTGCTCATTTGCTTCCAATCTTAGGGTTCCCTACTCTTTTATGTTTATGTCAATATCTCACTGCTTCGTGTAATATTCTCTAAAAACAACCCACAGAACCTCAGCAATGAGATTGACAGGATCAAGAAAGAGAACGATAGCATGCAAATTGAGCTCAGGTAAATCTCTCTTGCTCTTTCACTCTTCTTCTTCTTCTTCTTCTTCTTCTTCTTCCTCCTCCTCCTCTCTCTCTCTCTCAGAGATGTGTGAACTTGTATGTTCACAGGCACCTGAATGGAGAGGATATCACTTCTTTGAACCACAAGGAGTTAATGGCCATAGAAGAGGCCCTTGAAACTGGCCTTGCCTGCGTTCGTGATAAGCAGGTAATAACTATTCTCGGTGAAACTCCACAAATTGAAGTTCTTTGTTTTGTGGGGTATTTAACAAAAAGAAAATTTTCTTTTCCATTTTTTTCCAATTCTATCTAAGCCTTTTTCTGTATAACAGATGGAGTACTTCATGATGAAGCAGAGAAATGTAAGTATACATACATATTTTCCTGAAAATTTTAGAAAGCTTGCAGATTTTCAGAAACACTCGCTTGCAGTTTCTTAGTAGACAGTCATTTGCTTTGCCTAACCACAAACGCTAATTTGCTTGCTTGATGCTTCTCAGGGCAAGATCTTGGAAGATGAGAATAAGCACCTCCATTTCATTCTGGTATTCTTTTCATCTTATACATATGTTTGCTACTTGCTTCGAGTCAAGATATAGCAGATGATCTTGAAATATAATTGCTTTATAATTCTAAGAATTTGTTATTTAAGACTATTACCAAATTTAGAAGTCAAGAACAAAAATTAACACCAAGCTTATATATATGAAATATCAAATATCCAGCAAGAGAAAGAGTTGAGTATTCAGAGAAGGAAGCAGATGGTAATTGAGGAGAATGTGAGAGAGATGGAAAGTTGGCACCATCGTCACCAAGAACAAGGTGTGAGGGACTACAACTCCCAAATGCCTTTCGCTTTCCGAGTGCAGCCTATGCAGCCAAATTTGCAGGAGAGGATGTAGTGATGCTGCTTAATCCGTAATTACTAATTAGTGTGTTTATTATTAATTAAGTGTCACCTAAACCTATGTCTTATTTAATTTACTCAACAATCCTTCTGATCAGGATGATGCACTAGAGAACTGATGTTATGTTAGCTTCTGCCTTCTGCTATGGTTTGTACGGTAGTCGAATACTGAAAACCTTCATGCTTATCTATATATATATATATATATATATATATGCCTTGAGCTAAATCATTTTGTTGAACACATTAACATAGGTAATTTTAGACATTTTTATAATAAATAAATTAAGGTAATGACTGATCAATTATCATTTCAACAGTTACCAATCATGTATTCACCGCTAATGGCATCAATACTGGCTTGGGATATGTTAACGCTCTTGGTGATTTTTGTAGTGCAGTTTAGGGGATTCTCTACTATAGATTTTTATAATTTTAAGACACATCTAAAGGTTTATGTCTGAATTAATATATATATATTAAGAAGGAAAGAATTGGATTTGCTCATTTATAATTAAAAGATAACATATTGAAAACAATTACATGAGTTGACTTTTATTTTAATATAAAGATTAAAATTTAGTAATTAAATACTTTAATTTTTATTTTTTATAAATATAACTTTAGTCTCCAAGTAAGTACGTATCAAATGTAATGAAATTATATATTATAATTTTATAAAATTTAATTAATTAATATTAAAAAAATCAACTCTCACGCATACGTTTTAGGCCAATGACTCCTTTCTGTAATGATTCTTCACACATATGATGGACTTCAATGGCTGAAACTTGGCATGTTTATGGTTCCATCTACATCCCTCCTGTGGGCAAGAGTATTTCCTCGGCATTGTCCCCCATTGCACCATCGTTGCTGTTCTTCAGGGGGTTGCTCAAAGCCGCACTAGTTTTATATTCATCGCCGCGATCTCTGCATGCACATCCTGATCAAATTTGCTTCACGTTTAAACCCTTTCCCACAAACTTGGCAATAGTTTGCGTATTTAGCTAGTAAATCCGCTGCATCCACTTCAATTATATCGTAGTTCTTCATTGATTTCTCTCGTAACCTTTCAATCATATTGTTGTTTCCTTGAAAAAATTCTCTCCTCTCATCCTTATTATGACAAGGACACCCCTATTGTTGTTGCAGTTACTATAGTTCTCACCATGCCACTCTAAAAGTTTCAGAAGAGAAAAAGCTTTGCTCTTTATCTTGACCGATTTTACCTGATGTATTGGCGAAGAAGGTCTGTTGTAACAACTCAGGATCTTGAGTAGTCTTACCACAAGACTGGTCCAATTCATGAGTAATATTATTGTTGCTTGAATTGCCATGAATAGACATCTACTGAAAACTGAACAACATTGAAGAAGCAGTGACTATAATTTCCTAGATCATAGCTCCCAAGCTGTCTAAGGCAGCAGACGTTGACTCGGATTGGGTTTGAACTGGCGACGTGAGGATTGTCACCAGTGATAACCTGATGAGCCTTTTCATTTCTAACTAATAGAGAGGATGTTTCCGATCTATCAAAAATCCATTCTTGAAACTAATTCATCTTACAATTATATAAATTATAGGTGAATCCCCGAATTATTTCAACACCAATATAATTGTTTATATATATATATATAAGAATGAGATGTTGAATTATAAAGCACTGAGAGTAACCTTAAAAAAAAAACCAAATTAAGAGTATTAAAAATAGTACAAAATAAATCATCTTCCATGTTTTTGTTTCTATTTTAGTTTTTGATTTTTTGTTTGTATTTTTAAATTAAAAAAACTTGTTTGAGTTTCTAAGTTTTATTTTAATTTTGGTTTCTTCTAAATTTTCAAACATATGAAAACCATAAAAACTTATTTTTATTTTTTATTTTTTGTCATAATTTGATGTATCATCAATTAAATATAATATGTAATTATTTAATATTAATTACTGATAAAAGTTATGATTAATATAATTAAATTATTTATCTTATTGTAATTTCTATAACGACTTCAAAATTTATTTTTTAAAAATAAAATATTTTAAATTTAATAATTATTTATAAATTTAAAATTAAATTAGTTTTAATAATTAACATAAATATTAATTATAAATACTTGCTTACTTATTAAATTATTTATCTGAATAAAATGTTGGAGGTCTTTACTAATAATTACTAATAAATATCATATAAAATATATTAAAATTTAATTATTTACTTTATTAATTTATAAATTTATCTAATATTTAATTATTACCAGTAATAAAAATATAATTACAACGATCTTATCAATTAAACGAGTTTTTGATTTTTATTTTAAAAAGATAATCGTTAAAAATCATAACAAAAAAATATAAGTAAAATTGTAAGTGCCTGAAACATATCAAATGCTTTCATTTTGTAAGACATCAATTGTAAGGAATATAGAGACATTTTTATAAAAATCATTTATTAAATAGTGAGCGATATATATGTATGAGAAAATGTCGGTAGTAGTAGTACCTACTGTATAACCGACGAGTCTCACGCCAACGCAAAAATGACGTCTAGAACGCTATCCATCAATTCAAGCATTGTAATTAAACACAGTCCAATCAGCAGCTAATTAATTAGATTTAATACATATTAAGTAATCTTGTCTTGAAGTGGGCACTAAAATAAAGGCAACAAATAAAAAAAAAACGCCTGTAATACGTGCCACGCGGCAAGAAGGGGCCAAAAGCCCCAGGAGGAGTTAGTTTTACTCCTCCTACGTATCGCTGTGACGTGGGGCCTGAAACCATTCCCACCGATTTACGTTAATATTTTCAATAAGAAGGAAAAAAACATTTCCTTTCTCATGTTTCGGTTTCTGATTCTTCTTCTTCTTTAGACGACTCGATTAAGGAAAACAGAATAGATTTTCCAATTTGGAAAGAACCATTACTGATTCTTCATGGTGTGTGTGGATTCTAGGGTCTTCTATGGCAGCTTTGACCCAGGTATGTTGCTTATTGCGTTTGGTCTCAATGTGGTGGATTAATCGCAGGGTAGGTTTCAATTGATTTTTTGGTGATTGGGGTCGCACATTGTGTTGGGTTGGTGCGAAATTGGCAAATTTGTTTTGCTTTATGTAATAGGTAATCCTTAATTTGTTAGACGAAAGTTGGAGCATTGATGAGTTCGTGTGAGAATTCTGTTAAGGTCCACGAACCTTTGTTTCAGGCTGTCTCTGACCAACAATGTTGCTCAGAAGTTTGCCGGGATCCTGATCTCGAGGCTTTGCCGTGTCTGGATGGTAGTTGCAATCTTACGGATTGTAGTGTGGGCGCCTGCGGTGTGAGTGATGGGCATTCAGAGTTAGCTCAAAGTGGTAATGCTGATTGTGTTGAGTTCTCTGAAGTTTTGGAAACTGCATCTGTTGACACGAATGTTGTGTT
This sequence comes from Erythroxylum gracilipes, assembly GCA_026413385.1. NCBI lineage: Eukaryota > Viridiplantae > Streptophyta > Magnoliopsida > Malpighiales > Erythroxylaceae > Erythroxylum > Erythroxylum gracilipes. Next base: position 7,187,803 of record JANZLC010000002.1, read on the forward strand.
GGCTGGTGAGAGTCAAAGTGTGGTTGATTTGGTGGCGGGGAAAGGGTTGGAGGATAAATGTGGGCTTAATGGGGGTTATTTTACTGATGGGAGGCAACAGGGAACTGACTATGACAACGTGGAAACTGATGATGAATTGTCTGTGGAAAAGGTAAGTTCTTCAGGTAAGAATGATGAGCTGGAGAACTGTGAGTGGTCTTCAGAATTGATGACTACATATTGCGGTCGACAGGATAGGCAGATGAATGGTATGGAAATCAGTACGCAAGAAGTTGTGGAAGAGAAATCTGATGCTGCAGCTACTATAGGTTCTCATAACTGTGACAAAATAATAGCTTTTCCAGGTTTTGAAATGCCTGCAGAATATATGTTAGGGGATGCTTCACATGAAAATGATGTCAAACAGTACAAGCAAGAAGAAGATACTGCTTTGGTTCAAACCGTTAAGCTGGATATGGAACAGACAACTGTTGATAGGGTAGAAACAGATAATCGCAGCCAAATATCATCTTCTATGAATTGCAGAATGCTGTCTGTTACATGTCAACTGAGGAAGTTTGGGCGACAAAATGATAAGAATGATGATCATGCTTTCTGTTGCCCCTCTTTCAGTAGTATGATGGAGGTTGCGGGAGTGGAGGGGGATTCCTTAGGTGGAGAAGGGACTATTGCCACCAACCGATTTCTGGCTTGTCGGGGATTGGAAAAGTCTGTAGATATTTTGCCTATGACTGATTCAGTAGAAAAGAGTATTAGGCTGGATGGTCATGAGGCTGCCAAGCCTGTTAATTCTTGTTCTGGAAAAGGATGTGTAGAAATAGTGAAAAAGGAAGGTGATCTCCTAGACAAGATAGTGGCTACTCCAGGCAACTTTATAATGTCTTCGTCGGACAGTACATCAGCCTCTGATTCAGTGACTTTTCCTTCTTTGGACGCTAAGTTTATCGATGGCTCAGATATTAACAGTGGTGCAGCCAAGGATGGGGATCCTTTACCTAAGGATATGTGCACTGAGATATCAGCTCACCATGATGAAATACCTGAAAAATCATCAGATGTTGATCATTTAATTACTAGTCAAAATTGGCAGAATATTCATAATGGAGAAGACGTGGTTGATTATCTCTCTGCAGAAAGTAATGAGATGCAAAGTGGTGCTCATAGATGTATCAAAGTATTTCCTTTGCAACCTTGCCAAAGGCTTGTGGAGAATCTGATAGTATGTGATTCAGTAAGCGATTATGTCCAGATGAATGGGCAAAAGGATTATGGTAATGTTGATGGGCCTTTAACAGAAAGCACCTCAGAGATTGTGGAGGAAAAAACTGATTTCCGAGCCTATGTAAAGATGGAAAATTGTAGGCAAACAATACATGTAGACCAAAGCATCAATGGTAAAGATGTAAGCTTGCCTGAAATGGATCCCGACTGTTCTGCTGAGAAATTGTTTTCTTTGCAGTCAGGTCAGTGCTTTGGTGATTTAGAGAAGGAAGCTTCTGACAAATTAAGTGTACTGCTTCCTTTTGGAATTGGTGCTTTTGGAGCCATCGATTCTAGCAGTGTAGATGACTGCTCTATGGGGATAGAAGATGAAGGAATAGACCAGGGCACTCATTTTCATACATCTGAAAAATACTTTCTTGACATTGGCTCATCATCTTCTCGAAAGAGCAGCCGAGAATGCAAATCATGCAAGAAAATATTTCATTCAAGGAGGTCTAGGAACAAAACCAAGGCCTCAAAATCACGTGGAGTCATTGAAATCCTCACTAATGCTGCAAGAAAAAAGAGAAGTTCTTTCTCAAAACCTGCTCGTATCTCTACCTGGGGTGTATTTGGGAGCATTACGCAAATCTTTGGACTAGGTAATGTGTTGGAACCTGATCAAAGTCAGGCTCATGGATCATCTAAAACAAGGACTCGTCAAGGAAGTAAAAAACATAATAAAAGTCAGGCTGGGGGAAGCTCACGGAGGTCCAGGGAAAACCCCCCTGCTTCAGGAAATCGTATTCGCTTGAAAGTTAAAGTGGGGGAAGATTTTGGACAAAATATTCCTTGCATTTTTGTCCCACGTATAAATGATACCTCAGCATTTGCTGATCCTGGTGTTAGCAAGTCTTCAAATGAGCCACACGAGAAAACTGCCTTTCATCGTCCAAATTTAATTGATTGTTATGAAGATAAATTGGAAGAAGAGAGGTCTGAGAAGCACCTTCAGATTTTTGACAATAAGCTAGAGGAGACATCATACACTGCTGTTGTGGATGCTCATCTTGCACATGAAGACTTGGACAACATGGTGGTTAATGAGAAATTATCTCGGGATACTTATTGGGGTTATCTCGTGGTTCCCTCTCATGTAGAAGTTAGAGCACAGGGATCAACACTTGAGAATACTTATAGAGATTTGGAAACTTCCCCAGATTCTGAAGTCATTAATTTAGCTCCTGAAGTCCAAGCTGGTTCTGATGCTATGTCGAATTCCAAAGCTTATGCTACTGCTAAATTTGCTACTGGTGGTGAGAGAGGAAAAAAGAGAGATGCACTTTCCCAGGCTAGTCAGTGCTGCAAGAAAGACGTTTGTCAAGGTGAAGCAAACAAAAACAGAGCTGAGCCTGAAGAGAAACTTGAGGGCCAGCAGAAAGAGAGTGGAGACTTTTACTCTAGCGAAATTCTTACTTCATGCACTAGCCCGAACAGTTCAAGCAACTCATCAAGCAGTGAGCATCCACGGTTAACACTGTCAAGAGGGACTGAACTTGGTCTCTTGTGTGATACTTTGAAGGTGGATATCAGTACTGAAGCTAAAACTGTCAACTGCCAGTGCAATGACAAACTCTTGGATTCAAAGATTCTGCTTACTTCAAATAAACAGAAGGGGCAACGACTTCCAAAAAAATCTGTTGGATTGAAAAAGGTAGGCTATAAAGTGTCTGGTTCTGCCAGAAGCAGAAAAGGAAACAGTTATACAAAGGGAGAAGTTGAACCGAACACAGTGAACCAGAAAAAATTCAGAGACAAGTGTGATTACTATCCCAAAGAATATGAATCTGCAGGTGCTATATCTTTTGTTTGGTATAGTGTATTGTCTATTGGTGTTAACTTAATGCTTTATTGCTTTATTTTTAACTTTTCAGATAGTCTTGGGAATACAGTATCTCAATGGTCATATTTTCTGGCATGAATTATTGTGTCAGGAAATGATACTGTATCTGAAATAGGACAAACTGATGTAAGTGGTAATCCTGCTTGCCTAGGTACAGGAAAGTTGGAAGTGGGATTAAGTGGTGTAAGGGAGCAGCATTCACCCATTGCTAATGCCTGGGTGCGTTGTGATGATTGTCTTAAATGGCGGCGGATTCCATTTGTCCTGGTAGATTCTATCGGCCACGCAAATTGCAAATGGTATGTCCACATTTCTGCTTCTGAGAGATTTTATTATCTGGAAATTTTTATTATCCTTTTTGGTGTTTTCGTGCATTTCATATATACTTCTCTTTTGGATAAGTGTATATATATCTATCTCCTTGTCTTCACTATCCTATATATTGGCATAAAAAAACTTTTTGTTTGTGGTATTTCTTGCATACATTAGAGCATAGTTGACTAGAGTATATTTAACCTACTTAAAAGTTGCCTATGTGAATTTTATCAAATCTGCACTATTTCGGTGCAGTTTTCTGTTGAATGATCCTTGGACCTTGTATTCATTTCTTTGCGAGCTCACCGTGAGGAACTATGCAATCCAAAAATCTTTTTTTTTTCTTGGATAAATTTGATTTATGTAGCATAGGTGACTCTCTCTGTCTGCACTATGCTATATATTGGCATAAACAAACCTTTTGTTGGTCGTATGTTTTGCATGGGTTAGAGCATGGTTGACTCAAGTATATTAACCTACTTAAAAGTTGCCTATGGGAAGTTGTTCAAATCTGCACTCTTTCATTTCAGTTTTCTGTTGAATGATCTATGGACTTTGTATTCATTTCTTTGTGAGCTCACTGCGAGGAACTGTGCAATCCAAATATCTTTATTCTTGGATAATTTTGATTTATGTAGCATATAGTCTTTGCTCATTATATTTTTCTCAGCTTTCAAGATTTTACATTTTTGTGAATGTTTGTCAACATAAACTTTGATTTAACTTTATGTTTCAGCTAGCAAATTCAAGTAATCTATATCTAATGTTATCTAAAATTTCTATTGTTTTGTCTACATATATCCATTATCTTTTATCTTTGTCATTTTTCCTTCCTAAGGGGGAGGATTTTGTCCAATAATGAGCAGTTATGCATTTCGTTTTACTGTTCTCTATAGTGTAATTCTTTTTCATCTGAAGGATCTGCAAGGACAATATGGATAAAGCCTATGCAGATTGCTCCATTCCCCAGGAGAAATCAAATGCTGAAATCAATGCCGAGTTGGGCTTATCAAACGCTGAGGAAGATGCATGTGGTTTCTATTCAGATCATGGTAGATTGGAACCTAATCATGCCACAGGTGTGTAAGATTGCTAGCAATTATCAGAGCAGCATGATTAGATATAAAGTTAAAGATGGGCTTCAGATTTTTATGTAGTTTCCTGAAATGTGGCTTTTCTTTTTAATTTTATTTAGTTTCCAAGGAGCATGAGTTTACGCGTATTGCTACAAATCAGTTCCTACACCGTAAGTGTAAGACTCAAACAATAGATGAGGTTTGAACTTGGCTCTTTTAATTTTTTATCATTTGCTTGCATAATATTTCACTTTGGGTGAACTTAATTAATAAAAATTATCATTTTAGATATTCTTTCTGGGAATATTCACTCATTTTGTTTTGGCAATATGAAGAGAGGTATATGTTTCTAATATAAGTAATTCTATTGTTTCAGGCCGAATTTATGTTTGTTGATTTTTATTGTTGAGCGCATCATTCAACTATAAGTGTTTTCTTTTATTATTATGAAAAGATTTCATGTTATACCGGTTTTTCTTAGAAATAGTTTCTAGTGTTTTTTCAAACCTTTTCATTTGAATTACAATGGAAGGTTTCCTTGGTAACAACTTGTACTTATGCTCTGATCTTTTCCTTAATTATAAATTTGATTTTCATCAAATATTCTTCTATAAATTTGCAGCATTTTCAATATGCTCTAGATTTTCCATTTCTTAAACAGATAATGGTTTGCCATTGCAAAGTATCTTTAGATGGTGGGTTGGGTTGTGGTGACGAATGCTTAAATCGAATGCTCAACATTGAATGTGTTAAAGGTACTTGTCCTTGTGAGGATCTCTGCTCAAATCAACAGGTAACAAGGCTACCTCCATGATGCTAATAACTTCAGTTCTCATATTAGGTGCTACTTTTTATGGATCAATTCCTGTTTCCAAATCTCTTTGCAGTTCCAAAAGCAAACTTATGCTAAAATGAAATGGGATAGATGTGGAAAGAAAGGTTTCGGGTTGCGATTGGAAGAGGATATATCCAAGGGGCAATTTCTCATTGAATATGTCGGGGAGGTAACTTTGCTTGATGTTATGTACCTTGGTGATTCATAAAGTTAAGTGCCTTGTAAGAGGTTGGAAGAGCAAAAGCAAAACCTTGAGCCAAATTTATAGTCGTAATTGTATGCCTCTTTAATCAATGTCTAATGAATGAAGTCACTATACATTCGTGGCTGCATCATCTTACTACTGGTTAACAACAAATTAGTGATAATGTTTTCCAACCTATTGTAATGTTCAGAGTTTGCCAATGGATAATGGTGCTTGTGGTATACTGAACTTGCACGTCGAAGAAACATCTTTTCTATACTGATACGTGATAGAATTTGAAGGAGGAATTTTTTATTGATATCTAACTGATAGACATACATTAGCTTTATATAAAGCTAACTCTAGTACAAAATAGGAAATAAATTTGTACAATTTTGTTAGATCCCATAACTTATGGGATACTCAACCTTAATTTTATGGATGTAATTAATACTAGATTTTATGAACGTATAGTTAGTACCAAATTTTATAGACGTAATCATAGAGATTATGTTTTCACACACTCTGGTGAATAGGCATTGGCCATTCCCAGCTTGGATACAATGCTTTGAAACATTGGGCTGTTTAATCCTTTGTAAATACATCTGTAAGTTGACTATGTGTAGACACATAAGGTGTACAAATCAACCCACTCTTCAACTTCTCCTTGATAAAGTGTTTATCAACTTTGATGTTCTTTGTTCTATCATGTTGTACTGGATTGAGAGCTATATTAATAGCAAACTTGTTGTCGTAGTAGAGTCCCATTGGGCCATCCCACTTGATCTTCAAATCTTCCAAAATAATCTTCAGCCCAAGTAGTTCAAAAACACCTTAAGTCGTTGCCTGAAATTTAGCCTCCAAATGAGATTGGGTTACCACATTCTATTTTTTACTTTTACACGTCACAAGGTTTTCGTCAAGAAAGGTGCAATATCTAGTGGTTGACCTTCTGTCAACAATTGACCCAACATAATCAACATAGTGTATACCTCAATTGCTAAATCTCTATTCCCTTTGAACATAATACCTTCCCCTAGTGATCCTTTTAGATATTGTAACCCTCGATGAGCTGCCTGCAAATGGACCTCCTTCAGATTATACATGAATTGGCCAATCACACTAAATGCATATGCAATATCTAGTTGTGTGTGAGACAAATAAATGAGTTTTCCTACTAGACGTTGATATTGTCCACTGCAATATCTTCCTCTGCTTCAAGTATAATATTTGAATCTATTGGAGTACTTGCTGGTTTGCATACTATTTTACCTATTTCCTTAAGAAGATTTGTGATGTATTTTTGTTGGGAGATAAAAATATTCTGCTTAGAGTGAACAACCTCAATCTCGTGAAAATATTTCAAACTCTCTATTACGTTGATCTCAAATTCTTTAGATAGACGTTGACTTAAGATCTCTTTCTATTTAACATCATCTCCTATCACAATTATGTCATCAACATACACTAAGAGAATCAAGACTCCATTTGTAGACGAGTGTTTAATAAATAGTATGTGATCCCCTTGGCTTTGTTTGTATCCCATAATCATCATAACTCGTGCAAATCTTCCAAATCATGCTTGTGGTGATTGTTTGAGCCCCTATAAGGCCTTCTTCAATCTACAAACAATATGAGCAGCCAATCTCTTCTCATAACCTGGTGGAACCTCCATGTAAATTTCTTCTTCTAGTTCTCCATGTAAAATTGCATTTTTCACATCAAATTGTTGTAATTCCCAACTATAATTAGCTGCAAGTGACAATAGAACTCTGAAAGTATTCAGCTTTGCAACTGGAGTAAAAATCTCTAGATATCAATTTCATTGGTTTGAGTATACCCCTTTGCTACCAACCTTGCCTTGTATCATTCTATTAATTCATCTGCTCTATATTTAACTATGTACACCTATTTACAATTTTGAGCAACCTTTTTCTTCTTTGCAAACACTTGTCCTTTGCTAAATCTCACATTTTCAAGAGCAGATATAGGTGCATTTCAGGTTTATGTTGTCTCACTTCGTCAATTGTAGGTTCAGGTTCAGGTAGTGTAAGTTTTGGTGCAGGTTTAGTAGTAGATATGGGGATAACTGGATGCTCATTTTCTGGCATGAAAATTGACAAGTCAAGTAAGAAATCTTTATCCTTGTCTTCCATTGTTGAATCCCCACTCCTGTTCATGAAAAGTAACATCCCTTGAGACAGAATCTCTTTTTTTTTTTGGAGAAAGAGACAGAATCTCTTTGATCGAGGGTGGTAGCATTTGTACCTTTTTGAGTGGATAAATATCCCACAAACACATATCTTATTGTCTTTGGATCTAGTTTCCCTCAGTTTTGACTATAGACATGGAAAAATGATATGCACCCAAATACTCTTGGAACAAGATTGTTAGTAGTGTGTAGTGCGGCTTAGAAGGTTGAGAGTTTTTCCATGGGACAATTAAATCCTCAGATCCTAGAAGGCAAACGATTTATGAGATGAGTTGCTGTAAGAACAGTTTCCCCCTAAAAAGATCTAGGCATATTGTTTTGAAACATAAATGCTTGAGTTGTTTCTAGGAGATGATAGTTTTTTTTTGGCTACCCCATTTTGTTATGGGGTATTGATATGAGAGGAATCATGGACTATCCCTTCCTTTTTAAATAATCCCTAACATTATTTGACCAAAACTGTTTGGTGTGGACTCTAAATTGGTTTTTAACCACGGAACAAAAATTTGGAAGAACATTACTAACCTTAGATTTGTGTTTGAGAAGAAAAAGTTAAGTGATACGAGTACAATCATCAATGAATGAGACAAACCATTTTGCCTTAGAGATATTAGGAATAAGAGAAGGGCCCTAAATACCATTGTGAATGAGATAAAAAACTTTTATTACTAATTGGAAATGGTATACACTTGTGTTTAGCAAGTTCACACACTTCACAATAAAAATGTTCAACATAAACCTTTAAACTGAGAAAGAAATAAATTTTAATAATATTAAAGATGGATCTCTAAGTCAGTGATGATGAAACTAAATTTTTTCTTTATTGAAGGAAATAAATTATGAAATAAAAGAACGGGGTAATCTGCCCTTAAAAATGTTTGATTGACGAGGTGCTCAAGGTAAAAGAGGTTGTCCTATTCTTTTGCATATCCATCTTCTTCCCCGAATCGTTGTCTTGAAATATACAATAATTTTGATTAACAATCACCTTGCAACATAAATCTTGAGTGAGCTTTTGTACAGAGATAAGGTTTGTAGATGATTTAAGGACATGAAAGTCATTTCTTAGTATTGGTGAAGGACTTGTTTTAAAATCTCCCACACCAGGTACAATTGTCAAAGAGCCTTTAGTTGTAGCTACTTTTCTACTACTAGGATATGGGAAAAAGGTGAAGAAAACATTTAGTGAATGAGTCATATGGTCGATAGCTTCAGAGTTTATGACCCAAAAGTTGACAAAGGTTGTACCTGAGATATTTAATCTAATAGAGAATGAAAACTCACCTGAATATGCCTAAGAGCAGGTAATTGATGGGTGTTTAGGGTTGTTAATAAGTGATCTCAACCTCTCAATCTCTTTTTGGCTGAGATTGCTTAGCTCTTATGGTGCTAATTTACTATTTTGTGCTGCAACAACATGGACTTGATTGTTGCTCTTTAAGTTCTCTCCTTTTCGTCCCCATTCTTTACTTGGAGGCTTCCCATAATGCTTCCAACATTTTTCACATGTTTGGCACGCTTTCTTGCAATAAGTGCACCACAAATTGTCACAGTTTTGAGCCTTTGATTGGCTAGTCTTTTCAGCCTAAAAAAGGATGCTCTTTCTATGTTTGTGGCTGATTTATTGTTGTCACTAGCCACCATAGTTGAGCTGTCCATGACCTGTGGTTCAAGCACGAGTGCTCTGCTACTTTCCTCACTTCAGATTAGTGCCACAATCTCATTAAAACATGGTACTTCCATGAATCTGGACTCTTACATAATCAAATTCGGGATTGAGTTCTACAAGAAAATTGTAGGCACTATCTTGTTTAATAAAGTCTTTTACAATAGTTTTTGTTTTTACCACTTGTAGTGATCAAATAATTGCCACAAAGATTTCAACTAGTTGACATATTCAGTGACTGTTCTGTTTCCTTGTTTTGCAAACTTTGTCTTTACTTTAACTTCATATACTCTGGTTGCATCCCTAGCTTTAGAGAAGGTTTGTTGAATTGCATCCCAAATATCCTTGGCAGTGTTTAAAAACATGCATGTGTTGCTAATTTCAGGAATCATAGGGTTCCTCAACCATGCTATAATCATGGAGTCTTCTTGATCCCATGCTTCAAACCGAGGATCTTTTGGCTTAGGTCCAGTAACTCTAATGTGATTAATCTTTCCTATTCCTTTCAGCACTGTACAAATAAGTTGGGACCAGTTTAGGTAAATTTTCCTATCTACTTCATGTGAAAGCCCTTGCCTTTAATGTATACTTTGGAGTTCTCCAGGTTGTTGAGATTGAGCAGCCTCCTCTAATTGGGATGTAGCTGTTGTCTGCAACTTTTGACATCTCCAAGGACTAAAAGTTTTAGTTTAGGCAATTAGGGCCTTTCACATGATGTAGAAATAACCAGCAATGAAGTTGGCAAGAATACTCTATTTTGATATCGAAAAAACGGAGTACAAGTAAAGGAATGGCTAAACAACTGAAAGTTTCGATTCTAAGAAAACCTACAGCTTTTATATCATGACAGAATTTGAAGAGGAATTTTTTATTGATATCTGACTAATAGACATACATTAGCTTTATTTGCACTAGCCTTAGCACAAAATAGGAAATAAATTTGTTCAAATTTGTTAGATCCTATGAATTACGGGATACTTTACCCAGATTTTATGGACATAATTAGTACCAGATTTTATGGACATTCTTAGGAAATATCTATAGTAGGGAGAGTAATATCTATGTTAGGGAGAGTATGATCTCCCTCTTTAGTGTGTGATTTCCTATTTATTACTAAGGTTTTCTTTTCCTGTGTAATTACTTCTATATAAATGATACAAGGGTCTTGAGTATTCATCAAGCCCTCTGTTTTTTTCACTCTGTTCTTCACAGGCATAATCCCAACAAAATCTGGACATAATCGTACAAATTATGCTTTCCCATAATATGACCTGAAGATTGAAATCTATTTCTAATTTTGGACAATTTTTAAAATTCTCGGAAGTATCCAGTGGTAGATTTAGAACAACATTAGTGTGTAGGGAATTATGAAGAGCCATGAACATTGCAAGCTCTTCTAAAGGTGCATTGTTCATCTTTTTGCATAAATTGCTTTGGAGCAATTAACCATTTTTCAAAGATTGCTTATCCATGTAATTCAGGTGCTCGATATCCATACCTACGAGGCACGGCTGAAAGAGTATACTTCTGAAAATCACAGGCATTTCTACTTCATGACATTAGATGGCAGTGAGGTCAGAATAAGTACTATTTTTGTTTATTGACTCCTCTTGATTCTGAGTTAATTTTGCTTTAAGAAATGGCAGTCTGGTGGTTTAGATGTTACGAGTAAACTGGGTATCTTATATGGTAGTTTTTACCTTCTTACTTCCTACTTGGTCAGCACTATTAAAATGGTTAATTTGGATAACTGCTTTAGTAACCTATGAGGTGTTTATTCAGCTTGGCCTCTTCGGATTTTGGATATCGTGATACTGTTTCAGTGATTGAAAACATTATACAATTGAAGTGGACACTGCATTAGTAATTATTTGGTCTGATCAAATCACTCCTTTTACTGAGCATATGCGAAATTGACAGGTGAGATCAAGTTTTGGAAAAATTTTCCCAGTGCCATTGGATCATAGAGCATAATATTAGATGTTGAAGAATATCTTTTACTTAATTTTATTGGCCTATCTAAACCTGCCTAGTAGTCTTTGTACTTATGTCACAAGAAATCCTATTCTTGTAATGCCTAAGACAACTTTTTAGGAGCTTTCATTTATTGGGTAGATTGGGATATGATATTTGCATACCTTTCTCTTGTCACTGATTGCATTTATGGGTAGAGCCTCCTAAAATCTTAGACTTGTTTGTCATTCCGTTTAAAAGATATATGCAGAAGTATTCATTTTATAATCATTTTCATATGCCTTGAAGAAATAAGAGGAGCAAGTTGATTTGGCTTTCGAAGTTTTGTGTACTCAACTTTGTTGTTAATAATAACATAGTGCATTTGTGCTTTGAGACTTGTGTGCACATAAAATGACTATCTTGAGTTTATTTTCAATGGTTCCCTTGCTTTACGATGAAGACATGGAGAGAAGATATTACATTAAGTTCAAGGCAGGTCAAGTGCTCTAGGATCTTTGATGTGATTGCGAAAAGAATGGCAGAGCAAGTACTTTGTAATACATGTTCAATGTTGGCCATAGCCTAGGCTGGCTAAATCTCAGCTTGGCTTTTGACTACAAATCCAACTCTTAGTTGGAGCCTACTATCTGGACTTCCTTAAGGTTTTGTAGGTCTGCATTGAAGAATTCTGATGCTCTTTCTGTACTTATCATTGAAAATGGGGATTCGTAATTATCTATGGTTCTTTTGTTTCTTATACTTGAAGATGATGTTACATATTTGTGGTCAAGATACGTTATTATCACATAATATTGTGACAATCTGATTGTAAGTAGATTATATAGATTAGATAGCATTATCTTAGGGATAAACATTATCTTAGGATTATCTCCTGTATTTGTATAGATCCTCTATCCTATTTGGTATTCCTATTCATGTATATATGTACTACATTCTCTAAGAAATATAATATAGAGCAAAACAGCTCTTATTCACAACATTTCTGTTAGGGCTTCTCTTTTGGAATTCTTAATGTTTATCTGATGAAAGCATGATGTGTTTCCCTAGTTTTCTCGTAAAGCTTGTCTAATGCCCCTTGCTCTCAGTTTTCACTCTTACTCTTTTCTTTCACTAATTCTGATGTAGTTATTATTGCTTACTATAGTAAAAGAAATTTGGCGCAAGTTTAAGAACTACTTAATTAGTTTAATTAGCTTGTTTCCATTAAAGACAACCAATTCATTTTCCTATTTAGGGCCTAGCTAAAAAGGGAGAAAGACACAAACGGTTGTATTATACCTCAACATCACCAACTCTAGCACAGTGATGAACAACCGACCCATCCTCGGTCCCTCCTTCATCGGTTTCATCTTGTCCAAAATTATCTGCAGAAGTGGCTGCTTCTCCAGAAATTGCAAGACCCATTGCATCACCCAATTTCTGCAGAACATCTTTATCATTCCAGTACCTAAATGAAAAATAGTTCCATCAATTATTAGAACACTAAAAAAGCCAAAACACAAATTTTCATGACCTGAAAGTAGGACTTGTGATATCAATAAGTAGAAATTTCTTGCCCAATGTACTTGAAGTATTCTTATTACCAACCTCATCATTGCAGGCAGACCACCAGTCTCTATCTCTTCTAGAATAGGCTTTAAAGAAGGATCTTCTCTCAATCGTGTCATCCTTTCCTCAATCTGATCTTTGTGCGAAGGATTTGAAAAACTTTCAAGCATTTGAGACATTGAAGGATCCTGAAGGAAAAAAAAAATCTTATGAATCAGGTGAACTTTCATAATGCATACACATAAAATTAGAGACCACGCATCCAAACATAACAAATAATGTGTCTTGCAAACGATTGTACAATGCATGTACTTGTTTTGAAATCAAGAGTCTCCAGATGTACACACACATAAGCAGACATAAGCATACAATCATCACTATGTTTGATGAAGGGGGGTTAGAGCAGCAAGTTTCAACAAATTAGGAACTAAAATACGGTTGATTTCGGCTGGAACAATTAGGGTATAATAACACCTTCTACAATACAAAAATTAGAATGCGACGATTTCCTATATTTCTCTGGCAATACCCTTATTTATATATTCTTACAAGAAATTGTGGACAAATCATGTATATTGATTAATTGACTGATCGTATTTGATTAAGTTTCCTATTATATTAGAATATCCCATAAATCATGGAATTAGAGAGTTCCTCACAAATTATGGGATTAGATATTCTATTAGAATTATTAGTTTCCATTTATAGGAACTAGAATTTTGTATATAAGTTATACTTGGTATAAACATTAGAGATATGCAAAAAATAGTCTCTATTCAAATTTTGAAATGGTATCAAAGCCAAGTTAGGCTCTTTGAATCAAGTTGTTTCTAGAATATATTGTTGCAAACATATTTCTGCTTTTCTCTTTTGGTTCAACCTTCATTGCTGCACCCTATTTTTTTTCTCCATTTCAGCCTTCATTGTTGTCTCCTCCCTGTTTTATCTCTCTCATCTTAGCCTTCATTGCTGATAATTGTGCTCTAAAATAGAGCATTTCTTCCAGCATTTATTGTTGTAAGGGTCTAAGGATTGGCGTCCTTGTAAAGAGAGGAAAATGTCAAAAATTGAAGAAGCAAGCAATATCATTACTACAGAGTTGGAAGAAGTTGCTCAATTCCAGCAGTTAGGGGAATTAGCATCACAAAAGCCAAGTAGTCTTAACCAAGAAGAGATTCAAAGAGTGAGATCTCTCATAAACAGCCACAAAAAGCCTCCAAGTACTTGATATTTGGCACATGTAGCTAAGTTTCCATTTTCCTTTGGATTAAATGTCTCAAACACAAACTTTACCAACTCTTGAGTTATGAACTCAAGAGCTACAAACCATATGACCCATTTATCCAAATGATTCTCCACCTATACTCCATGTCAAAGTAGTAGAAAAATAGCCACAGTCGATGGATCTTTAACAACTGTAGCAGGTGTAGCAAATGTCAAAATAAGTCGATCAATAACTCTAAGAAATGTTCTTCATGTTCCTAAACTATCAACCGACCTTGTTTACATTCAAAAACTCACCCAATATTTATGTTGTCATGATTTTTTACATAACTCATTGTGTTTGGGAGGATGATTGGACTCGTTAGAGAACGAGTGCCCCTATTATCTTGAAGTACCAAGTCAGTTGAACATAACTAAGGGCAGATTATCCCACTCTTCCATATCAAATTCTGCTACATCCAATAAAGAAAAAAATTTTCTTCACCATTATCAGTTACGACATCCATCATTTCAAATTATTAAGATTATGTTTCCCTCTTTATTTACAAATCTTGATGTTGAAAATTTTCATTGAGGTACATGAGCTTGTTAAACACAAGCGTGTGCCTTTTCTAATTAGCAATTAAAGGAGCTCTATTCCTTTCTATCTTATTTATAGTGATGTTTGACTCTTTCTAATCCTTTTGGGGCAAGATGGTTTTTTTCTTTAATTGATGATTATACTCGTGTTACCTAGATTTTTTTACTCAAACATAAATTTGATGTTAGTACCATGCTCCGAAATTTTTGCTTCATGATCAAAAATCAATTTAAGAATAATATCAAAAGGTTGAGGATAGATAATGCCAAGGATTATTTCAATCAAGTTGAACGAATTAGCCTCTAATTTCTATATATTATTTCTCATAAATGACATAAATACTTATAGGGAAGATACGCAATAGTTCTGTTATTCAATCCCTTGATTATTGCCTAGAAAGAAGTAAATAAGATCCCATGAAAATAAGGACTAGAAATGGAAAAGATAAAACGATATTTTAGGAAATAAACTATTGAGCAAATAAGGAAACAAATAAACTAATAAAACTGAAAATATTCTTCCAACACTCCCCCCTCAAGCTTTTGTGAAAACATCTACAACTTGTTTGCTAGTGGAAATGTGAGCTAGATCAATCAAACCAGAATCTACTTTCTCCTTTATGAAATGACGATCTATCTCCACATGTTTAGTTAT
>JANZLC010000002.1:7210286-7220979 GCA_026413385.1 Erythroxylum gracilipes
GGGACAATATGCCTAACTTATGTACCAACGAAGAAGCAGACAGCAGATGTATTTACCAAAGGACTTCAAAGACAAGTGTTTGAAGAATGTATCAACAAGTTAGACATGATTGATATCTATGATCCAACTTAAGGGGGAGTGCGGTCAAGATACGGTATTATCACATAATATTGTGATAATCTGATTGTAATAAGATTATATAGATTAGATGGCATTATCTTATGGATAAACATTATCTTAGGATTATCTCCTATATTTGTATAGATCCTCTATCCTATGCGGTATTCCTATTTATGTATATATGTACTACATTCTTTAAGAAATAAAATATAGAGCAAAACAACTCTTATTCACAATATTTGTTCTATTTCTTTTTGCCCAGTGGTTTTTCTTTGCGCTCTTTTAGGTCCAAATTATCATTTTCTTCTTATTATATCACTATTACATATAAGTTATGTGTTTCTATTTCAGATTATAGATGCATGTGGCAAAGGCAATTTGGGGCGTTTCATTAATCATAGTTGTGACCCCAACAGCCGTACTGAAAAGGTGAATCAATAGCTGATGTAATTTATAGTTAGATCCTTTCATCAAGTTCTTTTCATCTCCAAGTACTTCCACCTTGGGGTTATAGCGAATGTTTGCTATTGGCTAATTAATATTCTAAAGGAAACTTTGGTATGTGGTATCAGCTCATTAATTTTGTTTTCTTTAAGAAGATCTTTACTTTATTACTCAAAACGTTTTTTTTCCCTATATTGCAACAATTTTGTACCTAACCTAAACCTTTGTGAACAGTGGGTCGTCAATGGAGAAATTTGTATTGGGTTGTTTGCATTAAAGGATATCAAAAAGGTGCGACAGCTTATGCTATTTGATTCCATAGCTTGTCATTTGAGGCTGATTTATTGTACATTTTAGCTTACTGCGTTGCTTCAAACCTGTGTAATGCATAATCATGAAATCCATAGAATGCAAAACTTTTTTGTTGATTGGGTCATCTAACTATTTAACATTTTACAACTGTGTGATCATTTGATCCATTCTCAGTTCATGACGAGGTTTAGGATAGGAAAAGATGAGTTTAATTACATGAAACGATTATCAATCCTCAACCAATATTTTTCTCCTTGATTTAACATGACAAATGCATCATGTAGTTTTTGTGCAGATGATAATTACACTAATGAAGCATGTAATATATGGAAAGCCATCAGAAACATGGTGTGTTCAATTAAGCATGCTCGAGTGCCTTATACCATAATTGTTAATGTTGTCAAATTTAAATTTGATCGAGCAAGATGCTGTCATCTTTATTCAGCGCTGAAATTGGAATTTATCATTTCGTTTCTATATACTTATACTCTGAAAAGAACTATATTAAGGTGTCTTCATTTTTACTGCCTTTTTAAGTAGTTTAAGCAATATGTAAAGAAGTGTAGTTTACTGCAGTGTATTGGTAGTTACATTGCTTCATGCCTTTGCCACACACCTTGCTTGAACAGGGTTGATGACTTCTACTTGTGTTTGCATTGTTATTTTAATTTTTAAAAGTATGGACTTTTTGTCAGGGTGAAGAGGTGACATTTGACTACAACTATGTTAGAGTATTTGGAGCTGCTGCAAAAAGATGCTATTGTGGTTCACCTCAATGTCGAGGTTATATTGGAGGTGATCTAACAAACTCTGAAGCCGTTGAGCAAGTTGATTCAGATGAAGAATTTCTTGAACCAGTGATGCTTGAAGATGGGGAACCTGAAGCTAGTCTGGAAAAGAAAATATCTAGAATCAGTTTGTTTAAAAATTCACATGTACATGTTTCAGAGAGTGTATTCAAAATCAGGGAAGTTCCAGATAAATTTCAAAGAATTTCTGAGCAGATAGAGGTTGCAACAGAGATGAAGGATTCTGTAAACACATTGTCCAGTCAACTTGTGGAGCTCCCCGACGACGGAGAAGATATAATGGGAAAAGCAACATTTTATATTCAGAAACCCATCTTCATGAATGAGACTACAAGCAAAACTACCTCCCCCATTAAAAGGCTGGAAGCATCTCCTAGCATTGCTGACAAGAAATCCAAATCTAACATGTCTGCAGAAAAGCAAGAATTTGTGAAATCTCGTTTTCTTATTAAAAATTCAAATCAGTCTAACATTGTTAAGAGAGGAAAATCTAATAGTAATGTTCCAAATATGGACAAAGGTAAAATTATGTCGGATAAATCTCGCTCTCTTTCCACAAGGCCAAAAAAATTAGTGGAAGTTACATCTAATGGCCGCCTTGAGGCAGGTTAGAACCTTCTTTTGCTTGTGTTGCCATGAATAGTGCTTTGTGCAAATTATTTCCTAGTTAGTATGATCTACTGCTTGCAGTTGAGGAGAAACTCAATGAGTTGCTGGATGCTGATGGTGGAATTTGCAGACGGAAAGTAAGGATTAATATTTTCCTTCTCCAATAAAATGCTTAATGTTGATTTGATTGACTGAAAGAACACAAAAGTCTTTAACTTTTTGACTCTGATGAGAAGCGTCTCTCTCTCTCTTTTGAATTTTACTTAATGCATGCCCTTGACTGTTCAAAGCCAGAATGCTTATTAATGCACATGGTTTCAATATTTGATATTAGAATTTTTTTTCTTAAAAAATCCAGGATGCCCCTAAGGGTTACTTAAAGCTGCTGCTTCTCACCGCAGCTTCTGGCTTGACTGGAAGTGGTGAAGCAATTCAGAGGTAATTTTATGTCTTACTTCATATGACTGTGGCTCCTGATGGGGGGCAACATTTTCTCTTTCTTTCTGCATGACCCTCTCAGGTGGTGTAGCTCTTTGCTATGATTTTATGGCGCTTTAACTTAAAGCCTAGTTTTTATTCTACAGCAATCGTGAGCTTTCAATGATCCTTGATGCACTTCTAAAGACCAAATCAAAAGCTGTACTGGTGGATGTGGTCAACAAAAATGGTAAGTTTCCTTTGGTGTTTTGCTCATTGGTTGATCACACTTCATTAGGTGAAAAGATGTTTATCACTTGCTTAATATCTTATGTTTTTCTTTAGGTTTGCGAATGCTTCACAACATGATGAAGCAGTACAGGAGGGACTTCAAAAAGATCCCAATCCTCCGCAAACTTCTAAAGGTGGACATACTAGAACCCGTTTTATAAGTGTGATCCTTAATCATACCCTTGGATGTAGTGATATTTAAACATGTTCTGCATGTGAAGAGGTGTCAGATTTATCGTGCAGGTTTTAGAGTATTTGGTAGCTCGGGAGATACTTACAACTGAGCATATCAGTGGAGGTCCTCCCTGTCCTGGAATGGAAAGGTTAGAATGTTTTTCCAGTTTTTGTATAGCGAATGCTAAACCTGATGTGTGATTAATTGAAATTCTCCACTTTTCTTTTTTTCTTCCCTTCCCCTGGTTGGTGCAAAGATTGATCCTTTAATGTTTTTATTTCTCTTTTCTTTTAGAATCTGCATAAGACTGGATAAAAGAGATTTCACTAGCATTTGAGTATTTCTCCTTGCTGTGAATTAAATGACATTCCTGGAAATGTGAACATAGATTCTGTACTTTCTTAGCTGTAAACCTTGGCTTGCAACTAGGGATGGCAATGGTCAGTCTTGCCAATTTTTTAAAAATAATTTGTTTAAAATTAAAAATATAAAGCAACTTATTTTTTTTTAATTAGATCTGGATCTGGGTTGCTCAAGCTCATGTTTATCTGATGTTCAATTTTTTAAATAAAACGATGTTATTTTATTTAGAATAATTAAGTTTCTAGTCAGTCTAAACTTAGATCTGACCATAGACCAGCTCATTAAAATAACTAAATTTAAACTCATGTTCCAAAAATTGCCATCCCAACTTACAACCACCTTGTTGCATCCACCCACTGCCCCGTGATAAAATAAAATGAAATGCTGGCCCATCTTTTTTTGTTGCCAATGGTCAAAAGGAGGCAATTGGCGATGCAAATTCTTTCTGTTAGCATTGTCTTCTATAGATCCTTTACTACTTGTCAGGAATTCTTCCCTTACTTGGTCTTCTTTAGATCTTTTTCTAATTTTCAGAAATTCTTTACGTTAGCATTGTCTTTTGTATATCTTTTACTAGTTTTCAGAAATAACTGCAGTATGTTGCAGTATATACTGTCACTTTTATGGACTGCATCTGACATCTTTGTCTCTTTCATCACTGTCATCTGGAAATTGACTGGTGAATTTTAAATTAGAATATATGGTATAATTTTATTAGAGATTAATACATCCGCTATTTACCTTCTTGTTGAATTGAACAACTTTCAAGATCTAAGCCAAGAATAATGATGACCTTTTTATCATATTACTTCTTTTGCTATTAGTTCATGAAAAGCGTGATTTATGCAGCTTTATGAAGTCAATGCTGTCACTGACAGAGCATGATGACAAGCAGGTATTTTTCAGATCTCTTCATACCCAGTTTTTAGACTAAGGACACCTTTCCAATCATCCTTCATCTAGGTCCATGTTCCATTTGGATTTTAAACTTCCTTAAAGGATTATAATTGGAAATATAGTAAGTTGCCTTACAATCTAAGATAAAGATGTTATATGCGAATTTGAAGTTCCAGAATCAGTAGAAAGCCACCGACTTTATGATGAGGCTAATGGTATAACATAACACAATTTTTTTTTAATGTGCATCAGCCATTATTGGAGACCCAAAAAGAATGTTGCAATTGTTTTTCAAGTCCCCTATAATTTCACATTCATCTAAGAGGCTCTTGTAATTTGATAATTAAATGAATAGGTGTTATCGGCAATGTTACAGATGCTGGCAAAGCAGCTCCAAATATCTCAGAAACTAATCTTGGTCTACAAGAGATATACACATTGAAAAGAAAGTCAATTCCCTAAATTAGTTTTCTTTTATTTCCTATTTAGATATTATTATTGATATTTGAATGCTCTTATTTAGGTTGTTTAGGAGTGCCTAATTATGGCAAGTAGGGTTCAAGGGTTAGGGACTAGCCGACCCTCAGTTGTAATATATATATGAACGTTAGTTTTATATGGAAGAAGAGAAGCAGAATTTTGATTCGAGGTTATGAGCTCCTAATGTTCAGAGATAGCAGGGTTCTCTCTAGCAAGCCCTTAATTTCAATTCAATGTAAGTTGAAAAGGTAGAAACTCTAACAAGCAAGGGTCTCCTTCTTTATTTCCTATAGTGAATCATAGACCCATAACTTGATCCCAGACATAGATCCATTAACAATAGGCCATTTACATGATATTTTATTTCGTTATTTACTAAAATTATGATTACTATACAACAAAATGAAAACTGTAAACTATTAATCAAATATGTTAAAATAATTAATTGACATTAAGTTTTACTATAAACAGCATATTGAGAAAATTAACTTTATACAGAATATTGAGAAAATGACTTATTTGAGGCTTCTTTGATGAAACTGAGACTGAGGGGCTTTTTGAAAAGCAACGAGGTTACATTCTAGTGTGATTAAACTCAGGTTTTTAGGATTCTCTTATGTGGCTCATTTGTGCGTGCAAATACATTTTCGACAGAGTTAAAATTATTACCTGATGACTTTATAATTATTTTTGTTTCTCTCTTGGCTTGTACTAGTCTATTTTTAACAATTTTAGTTTATCTGAACAGGTTCATCAAATTGCAAGAAGTTTTCGAGATAGATGGATTCCTAGACATTTAAGGAGATTTGGCTGTATAGATAGGAATGAAGCAAGGATTGAAAACCGCAGAGGTCTAAACTGCCGTAGGCTACCACCATATGATCATTGGCATGACAGGGTTGAAAAACCCATAGAAGCATCAAATGCTGTTGCTGAAGCAAAGATAGAAAAAGTTGCTGTTCCTGAGTTTGTACCTTGTGTGGATGGGGTTTCTAGAACGCGTAAGCGCAAAAGTAGATGGGATCAACCAGCTGAAGTAGATTTAGTTTCAAAATTCCTTCAGCGTGACAAACTGAAGAACGATTCCTGGTGGATACAACAATTGGAGATGGGCAAACAAATGCAGGACAATGTTGACAGAGTGACTAGACAGGGTAATTATTGCCCTCATTGTGTTCACAATTACAATCTCCTTGTTGAAAGTAGCGATGCTAATGTTGGAAGGAAAGTTATCCATGAGGATGTTCCACCAGGATTCTCATCTCTTGTTGAATCAGATGGAGAGGCGTTGAATGTTTCATCATCCTGTGATCTTTCTCATCAAAATGTTTGCTATTCAAAGTGTTCTGTTGATCGAGTTATTGGCTACCCACAGAAGAAATTCATTTCTCGTTTGCCTGTCTCTTACGGAATTCCATTACCTATAATGCAGCAATTTGGTTCACCCCAGGCTGAAGCTATAGAGAGTTGGGTTATTGCTCCAGGAATGCCGTTTTTCCAGTTTCCACCATTGCCTCGATTACCCCATCAGAAGAATAAAACTTTACCTTCATCTTCGCGTACTGTTAACTCCATGACAAATATTGAAGCTCCAGAAGGGGGAGAAGATGAGAACTTTGATTTGAACAGTAACAGCCTGGCACAACTGGTATGAACCAGTTCGATATAGGCATTCCAGGTTTAGATGTCCATCAAACATTCAAACATGCAAGGGGAAATTCATATGACTTGGGAAGGAGATCCATTAGACAGCAGAAGTGGGATAAGGCATCTATGGTGCCTCCTTGGGTTCGGAAAAGAAATGGATGGGGATCCGTAGGGAACAATCCAACAGGTGGAATATGCAGCTCAGATATAGGAAATAATGCAAATTAGCAAAGAAATTCATACTGTTCACAGCCTGTAAACTTTAGAATGGCAAAAGGCGGCAATTATTATAATCAGCACAGCAGAGCACCTACATGAGCGTTGCTTTTAGGAAACTCTGAATAGCTATTGCATTTTCATTTTCCGATTTTTGGAATGGAAAATTCATTGATTTTCAACGTTCCAGCTCTTACGCCCAATTTCTATGGCTGCCGTGAAACTGCATACTCCATTGTGGCAATAGGATCACCTGGATATTCACCCCCGTCTGTTTACATCCCAAAGAGGTAGGTAACTAACTGTGTTCTCATTCAAGAGATTATACAATTGATGGAATAAAATATGAAAGCCCTTTGCTGGCTACAGAAAATAGAAACTTATTCTTGATCAGTTGGCATTTAAATTGTCGCAAATATCTTGGGAATATTTCTTGTATTAGCACGATTTTGAGTACATGTTTGGATATACACCTTATTTATGATATAAGCAATGAAGTTACCAACAACATCTGACTGAACTTGAAGTTAGCTTCACTGTTTTCTACATGGCTTGGAAATATATCCTTTATTTTCACTCACCAAAAGATCAACTACACAATGTGAACATATCCAACCCAGCTATTCAAGCTCAAGCATCATTGTATAACCCCTTCTTATATAAGCATTAAAATCCCTAAAAGAAAATAAGGAAAGTAGTTACTTGTATTTTCATGTGTTCTCAATGTACACTTTAGCAATCTTTTTCAATATCTCTTGAACAAACTTCTAAATCGAATAAAGCACCAGGTTCTCAGCAATGTCTTGTATTTCCTCCACCCATTAAAGTACTTCCCAATCACATTTTGGTAACTAGGTCTCTGCTGCACCAAACTCCAGTACCGAGCGATGCTTGGTCTACTAGCTATATATTGTTTTTCCAAATCCAGGAGCATCAAGCGAGCAAGAATTGGAATAAGCATAATATCTGCCATTGAGAACTCTTCCCCAGCTAAATATGTTGTTTCATTGAGTTTAGTTTCAACTTCATTAAGAAGACTAACAAGATGTTCCTCACTTCGTTCCAAAACTTCTGGGTCTTTTAGCTTGTCTTCAGTTTCATATGCCTCTCTTAGCTTCTTGTGGTATGCACTTGCTAGATCAGGTGATTCCGCCATTCGAGCCATCACCACTCGCCTTATGAACTTGGAAGCATCATGTCGGTACTTTTCTGGTACATGGGAAAGTGTAAAAAACTTGGGTTTCCATGCTTGTATCTTACGCATCCGTTCTACAACTTCTCTGCTGCTAATGGATGTCTGATCAGCACCAGAAGACACAACTGCAATTCTCTCTATGTACCTACAAATTCTTTTGGAGTTCAAAGCCTTGCCTTGTCACTAAATGAGATGCTTTAGATATCAAAAAAAGGGATTATCATATTAAGTTACTTCAAATGTAACCACTGAGTTGCCATCCTTTATGTGACGTAAGTAGATTCACGAGTCAACCTAAATTGAAAGAGAAAGGGAAACTATCAAATGAAGATTAGACATACAGGATTATCTCGACAGTGTCGAACATGATGTGGGCGCCATTCTGAAAAACTGGGATTTTTGCACTTGGATTTATTCTGAAGAATGAGGCATCCATGTTCTTGGCTGTTATGGGATTGACATGGTGAGATGTGTAGTCGATGCCCTTCTCTTCCAACGCTAGCCGTACCCTCTGACTGTCCACAGAGTATGGATGGTGATATAGCTGCATGATTCAATTAGCAGAAACCAAAGGGCTATTACAGCCTGCAAAGTTAAGAGCTTTCATTTTGATTTTGAATTATCTCGAAGCTGGACATTGTTACAAGAGAGTATTTCCTGTTCGGAAACAGAAAGATGATCATCGTTCTTTATTGTACAGTGTTGAAACGAATAGATTGAAGCATGTATCCGGTGCGAGAGATTAACGAAGTCAAGACAAATATTCATAAGAATCCAAATTTATCTATGACAACCACATTTCAAGAGATGTGGAAAACAAAAAATATGTACATGAATTGTGAGGTTTAACCCTCTTACTGCCATCCTCCTAGGGTAAATTTATCACTGTGGTCATAGACAGATAAATGTAAGGAATCCACCAGATACAACAAAGCCCACCGAAACTATGAAAAATCATTGTTTCTACAATATTTTAATGTTCATGATTAAAAGATTGAACTTTGTTTTCATGCATTTATTTAGTAGGTGTTATAGTTTTCAATTTGGAGATAAATTCTATATCCTTCAACTGGTACAGCTACGGCTCTAATAAATGCTTACATGACCGTAAACGTCTTAAGAAGCCTAAAATTGAAAGGATAATCATTTAAACACATGAAAGTAGGTTGATTCATCTAACCATGATTTGGCAAGTCCTTTTGCAGGAAGTAAGACAGCTGATACTAAAAGGGAAGACAAATTCTACATAGCATATTATGCACTCAGTACTAGACAGAAAGTATCCTTGTATGCATCAATTGTTTGACAAAAAGAAAAGTAACTACCCGGCCTTAGAAAAACCAGAAGGCTTCCAGGTAAGTAAGAACTCTTTATTTCCCCCCATTGAATCAAATGAGGTGATTTCAAACGTGAAAAGGATTGGACCAAGGACTTATTCGATAGACTAGTGACAAAAATCAACAAATGGGCTATAGTCACTTGGGAAGATTCTACTGTGAGCAATTCATAATCTGCGCACAAGCTAAAGCTCATTATCTTCGCTTGCTTAGACTCCTACGACAAGCAAATTGCAGTTATGGGGATTAAACGCACATTGATGGAGAAGATCATCGAAAAACAAACAACCGAATTCATGTAAACTGTCGAACCATCCAAAACTTGCAGAACTGCCATTGGATTAAACGCAGAAATAAGTTGAATAAACAAGAAAGAAGGAAATTCAAGAGAACAAGTTCAATAAAAAAGGCAGTCGAAAGAAGGAACGTTTTCAGCATCTACAATCAAATCCAACAAATAAGCAACAATCCAAATCAGCAAATAAGAAAAGTAATATAAAGTCCCAATTTCAGACTACGGCCTGTTGAATGAAGGGACTTACCCAGAAGACAAGACTGGAAAGTTACGGAAGACAAAGTGGTCTGAGTAACTTCTTCTACTCTGCTGTTTGAGATTCGTGCGTACACATGAAACAAAGGGCATTCGAACTCCAACCCCGCATAACAAAATAAATACCCCTTAAAAGCGACAGATAAAAAAAGTGGGTTGAAAAGGCCAAAAGAGAAGTGGTGACACACCAGAGAAGAAAGCTCCAAGGAAAAGGCAAACAATAGTTTAAATAGTGGCTTTCAAGTTTCTGGGGACAGATGCTAACTGCTTAACCACCGTAGTCACTTGGGATTAAGTTGTGCTTCGCTGTACTTACTTTCTATTACGGTTTTATTTGAGACTTTTTTGTAATAAATACTTAATTATGTAATGTAAATAAATTAGAAACCATGATAAATATAATATTTTGATATTTTCATTCATACCCGAAAGGCACACAGAAAAATTATGACACCAAACTGGCTAATTGGCTATACCAAACTGGCCAACTGGCTATACCAACTGGCGAAACAACTCGTTTGGATTAGACTGTCGACTACATAAAGTCTGATTGAAATTATGTCTACCTTAATTAGATAATTGATACATACACTAGCCAAAAGCTTCTAATGCACAAATAATAGCATAACTTACAGTTCATTATTGGCTTTTTTCTTGGAGCTGTCTTTCTATAATGACTAAGAACTTGGAGCCCCACCAACCGTATTATGGGCAAATCTTACCAAGAAAAGTTAGTTTACTGGGATGAAATGTGTACAGTGTACCTAACACTAATAACATTACAACAATCCTATGCCTACAATTCTTGTGAGAGAGAGGCATCAATGTCTC
>JANZLC010000002.1:7230871-7241736 GCA_026413385.1 Erythroxylum gracilipes
TATAAAAGTCATTTGTTATACATTACATTCCATTCCATCCATCTTCCAAACAATATTTCACTACATTACATTATGAATCCTTCCATCTTTCCCAAACAACTTTTTACTATATTACATTCAATTCCATTATAAACCATTACATTCCCTTCCATTCCATTACATTTCATTCCATTAATTAACATCCAACCAAACAGGGCCTAAAGGAATAGGAAAATGAACAATCAGGACCTTAATTTTAGTAGCAAACCAGGAGAGGGAAGATTGTTGGGTCCCAAAAATGAACAATCAGGACCTTAATTTTAGTAGCAAACCACGATAGTAATAATGGTGGGGACGAAACGCCGCCGTCCCGTCCCTTTTTCCGTCCACGTTCTTCTGCTCTTCTTTTAAATTGACCCATCAAAAGTTCATCTGAAGAAGAAGAATATAAAAAGGACTAGGTAGGATGAACCTTAAGTTGGTATGGAACTTGTGATTTGATTCTCTATTTAATGAAATTTGATTGTTGATTCATTGCGATTCAATTATGTGTTTTAATTCTTAAATTAATAAATTTGAGATATTATTTTAGTGTATGATTTCAAATAATTGAGATTGAGAAGTCCGTTTGTTATAAATAAATCTACCATAATTGACATAGTTTGACACAAATCTTTTAGATTAGGGTCAAATTTAATAGTAAAATTCATGAATCGATTAATGCAATATTATTTTATCAATAATAAAAATATAGTTACATTTATATTAACAACCAAATAAGTTTTTATTTTTATTCTAAACATAACTTAAACAAATTTGATTATTGATTTGTTGTGATTCAATTATGTGTTTTAATTATTAAATTAATATATTTTGGATATTATTTCAATGTATGAGTTCATATTATTGAGATTGAGAATTCCTTTTGTATAAATAATTTTATTATAATTGAGATAGTTCGACATAAATCTTCTAGATTAGGTCAAATTTAATAGTAAAATTTAGGAATCGATTAATGCAATCTTAGGAGTTTTAACTAGAAAGAGATCTAGTTAATCAATCGAGAATTAGTTGTTAATAGTCTTGACAATTAATTAACATAGGATAAGATTTTCTTGGTCCAATAATCAGTAATTAAATTATATAATAAAGGGTTAATCCTTAGGAAATCTTAGGGAGATTCACTACCTAGGTACTTATTATTTGATATTAATTAATATTAGTGTGATATGCGTTCTTGTTCATTATTATGTTGAACTTTAGCTTAGTTTTAATTAAACCATCATCTTAATTTGTCAGTTAGATAATAGAAAAGAGGTTATTACTAGGACTTATAATCTATGTATGATCAATAATTGATATTCACTGACGTTATACTATAGTTCGATGTATTCACTTACCTGTAAGTGATTTACAGAAATCATCCAAATCAATAAACTTTTGGAAATATAAGATGTTTTCAACTATTTCAAAATTCTAATTTAATGAACCTTCTCAGTAAAATTTATATATTAGATAAAATTTGAAGATAAATTATTTTTTATCAATAAAAATTAAATATTTTATTAAAATAAATAATTTAATAACAATTTTATTTATAAATCTATAAATTATTAAATTAAATTTTATTTAAAATTTTATATATTTGGAACATATTTTAAATTTTAAATTATATTTATTAAAAATTATTAAATTAAATTATTCATAGTCTTAGATAATGAAATATATATTTTAAATTAAATTATTTATACTTCTTAATAATAATTAATATTAAATAATATATATTTTAGTTGATACTAAATCAGATTATAAAAAAACAAAAAATTATAAACAATTTATATAGTTTTCATAAATTATAAAAATTAGAAGAAGCCAAAACAAAAAGCGGAAATTAAAAGCTCAAATTAAAAGTTTTTTTTAATTTGAAATCAAAAATCAAAAAAATTAAATAGAAAATATAAATAAAAACAAGCATAAAGTGAATAGTTCATCGTTAGTTTTCTACATTTGAAGGTATTTTTCAATTCCTTTTCTTCATTCTCTATTTATTTTGTTGGTTTTTCATTCATAACAAGGTGACGATAAACACCAAGACTTCGATGTAACATGGTAATTTGTGATTGCCATATTTGAGAATTAGTTAAGTTCGAAGGATACTAAACTTGAAAATTGACGAATAGATCTGATGACATGAAAAAATAATCTAAACACACAAAGAGTGTGAACGAAGACCCTATATTTTTTCATTGAATTTTCAGAGTATGTATACACATAATTATAAAGATTTACATGAAATGAATAAACAAGGACCAACGAACCATGTCATTCAAAAATATCAGACCATGAACGGACCCCATCTGTCTTAAATGCAGATAAGCTTCTAAAGAGATACCTTAATGTCACCGGCACATACAAAGATAAACCAAATACGGTCACATTCAATTAGGACCTCAAGTATCTAATTGTTGTCATAGTGATGTATAAATCCTGTTCATCACTGCTTCAGTTCCTCTGATTGTAGTTTACTAGTAGGCCATCTTTAGAAGATTTTGTGCTCGGTGCCATAGATAGTAGAACCAAACCAGTTGACAAGTCCATTCACTTAAAATATGGTTCGGTGACTAACGAAAAGAGGGCACTTTGCATTTGGCATCCCTTCTAATTTGAGATCAGGTCTTCTGTTTTTTTTTTTTAAAAAAAAAAAGAGAAAGGGTTTGTTGGGAATTGTGAGTTTACCCTTTTTTCATGACAAAATCAAGTCCTTGTTTCAAGCCATTTTCCTTGCCTTGCCTTGCGAATACAATTTATCTATGCATTGACTTGCATCATTGAGTAAAAAGGAAATACTCATATTAAAATGAGATGATTAAGGGTATGTTTGGATGTGGGTGGAAGGATGAAAGGGAATGGAATGGAATGGTCTAAATGACTAAGGTCATTATTTGGGAGTCTATTTTGAAAATCCAAAATCTAATATTTTGTGACCTCCCAAATTGGGGGGTCAGGGATAGAATGACATAGCTTACCTTCCAAATCCTAATTTAATGACAAAAATATCCTAAAAAAATTAATGAAATTACAACAAACTTGTCTAAAACTACCTATAGGAGTCTAATAAATACCTACGCGGCTACATGTTACTACATCCATTGTGTTTCTTCTTCAACTGACTTTTTTCATTGAAATCGAAGGATGTGTGTTTTATCCTATGTTATGTGTTTGGGAAATTTTATTCATCAATGGATGTATACTTGTTTGTTCATCAACAAATGTGAAGAGAGTATAATGTGCTATTGCTTATATAGGAAAATGATAAAACTATATTCCGAGCATCCTACAATTTGAAATGCTTTGGAGTTACTAAAATAGTTTCATGACGTTATGCATATTTTATTACAAGGGTAATTTTGGAAAAAAAATAATACAAGTCATTCTATTCCATTTATTTTTAGTATCACTTCCAAACAATGGTCAAAGGAGTCCCTCTCTTATTTTATTTAAACTTCCAAACAATGGAGTGACCCATTTCATTTCATTTAATTCTACTCTATTCCATTCCGTTCCATTAATTGTCATTCTATTTTATTCCATCATAACCTCCCAAACATACCCTAAGAGTATGGATATCGGATGATGACAATTTGTGAATTTGTTATGTATTTTTTTTATTGAACTACAAGTCTATAACTAATGTTGCATATGCATTTGCTGCATCACAAACGTTGGAGAGGAACGTACGTAATAGCCATAAAGCTTATGAGAAGTTATTTACCCCAATTCTCGAATTATATATATATAAATCTATAGGGTTTTGAGCACATGAATTCCTATGGCCTGCAGCCACCGACAAAACTCATGTTGGCCATGCAAGAAGGCTTAGGTACTTGGATAGTCTCTATCTTTCAGATTTCAGTTTGTCTTTTGTCTTAGGTAAAGGAATAGGAAAATGAACAATCAGGACCTTAATTTTAGTAGCAAACCAGGAGAGGGAAGACTGCTGGGTCCCAATTTTCACATTCATGTACGATAGTAATAATGGTGGGGACGAAACGCCGCCGCCCCGTCCCTTTTTCCCTCCACGTTCTTCTGCTCTTCCTTTAAATTGGACCCATCAGTACCTTCCTCTTCAATAATTTTGCAGTCAAGTCCACTTCCGCTTATATATGTGTGTTTGCTAACTTTTCAGATGAAATATACAAAATGTTGGATTCTCGTAATTTTTAAACTACTATTGAAATTTTTCTTATTGTAATTTACAATATTCCATTACAGAATTACAAATTTTTTTAAATAAGTGGGTTGACATAAATAGCACATACCTTCGTCGCTTAACCAAGTAATTAAGGGTTCGATCCTTAAGAATGCAACAAACCAATATTCTCTCGGTAGAGGGATTAATCCTTAGACTAATCCTTTTTAAAGTCAATAAAAAAAAGAATTACATTTTTTTAAAAATAACATTTTCTATAATTTTATGTTATAAAACTCGATGGCGTTGAGCGTGTATTGTACAGTGTACAAGTCACGTTAATCTATACTTGCGATTCACCCATTCATCGCCGACCAAATTAACGAGTAATCTTTAGATAACTTAAAATTAGAGAAAGGCAAACACAGAGTAAATTGCAATGTGTATCTTAACAACGTAATCGTCTTGTTCTATACCTTATGTTAGTGCTTATCCGTGAAACGTGGCAACAGTACTCATTCATGCATCACAATGAAACCTGCCTTTTCGATGTCATACAAAATATTCTAAAAGTGGTTTTTACGTAATCATTTTTTGGCATAATGATGTAATTGCGGTTTTTGGCATGAGAAAGTTGATGTAACATGTTTGTAGAAGTTATATAAAAAAACAAATTAAGAAATAAATTAATTATATCATATACTTTAATATAATTTATTTATTATATTATAAAGAAAGTGAGTTTTAGAGTAACTAGTAAGGTTAATTTTTTGTGATCAAAAGGTCACAGTTCAAGTCACGAAAATAGCTTATTTGTAAAATGTAAAAAGAAGGTCACATATAATTAATATCTTTCTTTCAATTTTCACAACGTCTTTATGTATTGGAGTAATTATTAAAAACTTTAATATAATTTATTTAGAGTGTGGAGTGTTTTCAAGAATGGACTCAATTAATGCTTAGAATAATTATAGGGGGGAATGACATTAGTGCTTAATAATGTTAATTAAAGAATTGACCGAATTGGATTAAATTGGGGGTGTTGCTTGTACTCTATTCCAAACACGACCTTAAAAGCCGACATTGATGTCATCTTAAAAAAGGACATTTGAGAAAGAGTTAGCACAAGAGGAGGGGTTGTTGAAATTGAATTTTGTATCGTTACCTAACTCCTAGTTCTAATCAAATGCGTATTCTGGGATTTGGGATTATCATTGCCGTGAGAAGTCCTACTTAATTGAATTACTAGATAAGTAAGCATTACTTGGATTGCTATGTTCTAAGAGGATACGGAAGTTGATCAAGTTCAGAATTTTTGATTAAACAAGGCAGCTGATAGTTCGTTGGATCAAACCTATTGTGATAGAGAATTCTGGAGGTTGACTCATCTAACTAATCTATAATTCTATACTTTTTGATTAATGCAAAATCATGGATATAGAGGTCAAATCCAGGCTTGTATGAAGTACAGTAAGTTTTATGGACTAGCTCATGTCTATGTCTCCTTTCTTTTTCTAGTCCGGTTTTGCGACCTCCAAAAGCAAACAGCCAAACTGACGGTTAAGCCAAAATCGTAACCTCTCTCTGTAAGTAATATGAACATGATATGATCTTCAAGCTCTGCTTACTAGTTGGCGACGAAGACACTGGCAGACGACGTTAGTATCTGCGAAGTGGAATAACGAAAGTGGAGGAGGTAAAGAAATGAAAATGTTGCAACCTGGAGAAGATGATATGGCGGGCTGTGGTGGCTCTACGGTGATTGTAGGCGTGAAACTTGACTCCCGCAGCAGAGAACTGCTAACTTGGGCAATGGTTAAAGTGGCACGTGCTGGAGATACTGTTGTTGCTGTTCACGTTATTGGTAATGATGGTAAGTACGAAGAAAAACCAGAAAGGTGATGTTTTGTTTTGTTGGTATTTTTGTGGTGGTTTTGGTGATTTTGAGAAATGGGTTTGTGTAGAAATATTGGATAGAGAAGGGAGGTCCTCGCTTCTTTCGCTTGTCAAGGCTTTTGACTCTGTTCTTGCTGTTTTTGAAGGTTTCTGCAACTTAAAACAGGTTGGTCTATCACTTGAAGTTGACCTGTTTCACTCTTATTTTTGCTTTTGCTCCTCCAAATATTCTGCTTGGTTATTGACAAAATGCTGATTTTGGTCTTTTGGTTCAGATATTCAACAAGTCTGAGTCAACTAAGCTCATAACTACATAAATTATTTCTCGAAAACTATAATAAATCAGTACCTTCATGTTTATCAAATGCATCGCTTTGTTGCTTCGTTTTTGCAGGTGGATCTCAAGCTCAACATATGCAGAGGATCTTCTGTGCCGAAAATTTTAGCGAGGGAAGCAAATTCTTATAAAGCATCAAAGCTAATAGTTGGAGCTGCTAGGACTCACTGCACAATCCGGTGGTCGACATGTGTTGCCAAGTATTGTGCTAAAAAGCTATCAAAAGATTGTTCTGTTCTGGCTGTCAATAATGGGAAAGTTTTGTTTCATAGAGAACGGTGTCCGACTAATCCTAGTGAGTGTTGACTGCCATGGTTGATAATATCATCTGGATTAGAGCTTTATTATTTGGTTCTTTTAGTCTTGATGAGAAATTAACTGTCTTCTAATCTTTTCAGGACGTGAAGATGATCGTCGCAATGGCATACTCGAAGCATTTCATAGATCAATTTCACTGAGTAAGAACATCAAAGTACTGAGTGATACTGCAGTCAATAAAGCTTCAAAGTGTGATCAAGGCCGAGACCAAAATTTGGAGCTGGCCTTGATACAAGGTAGTTCAAATAATTTGGGAAACATGATGAAGCAAAGTTGTTCTAAATATGTGAATATTTCTTGTAACCAACCTAAAGAGGACTCTCATGATAATGGAAATCGTTTTAAGTCTTTAGCAATTGTCAGAGTGCACAAGGCAGATGCTACTTCGAGTTCGAGCTCTTTGATAGACAAACAGTTACCTGAACTGAAGCCTGGTTGGCCATTACTCCGTTGGGCATGTTTACCTGATTTAAGAGTGTCAAATAGATCTTCTGTGAGTCACATCTCTGTGGTTCAGTGGGCAATGAGGTTACCAAGTCGGCAACTATCATTATCCTCTGCCAATTTAGATCAGAAACAGACTGCTTGTAGACTGATGGAAAACGTATCCACTTTAGATGGAGAAACTGGTGCTATTGTTCCAGTTGGTACAGAGACAGTAATATATCCACCATCCTCTGACCACACTTCGAAAAGCCTACCAAAAGAATTGGAAGGGCTTCAAGAGAAATACTCAGCAACTTGCAGATTGTTCACATACCAAGAAGTTCTCTCGGCCACCTCCAATTTCCTTGCTGGTTTGTTTCTTTTTGCAGTAATCATGCTTCAAACTAATTTTAAATTAATTTTTAGGATTGTTTTGTTTATTCATTTCAGAAAATTTGATTGGGAAAGGAGGAAGCAGTCAGGTTTATAAGGGATGCCTTCCTGATGGCGAAGAGCTTGCTGTTAAAATTTTAAAGCCATCTCAAGACGTATTGAAGGAATTTGTTTCGGAGATTGAAATCATTACCAGCTTGCATCACAAAAACATAATCTCACTTCTGGGGTTCTGCTTTGATGACAAAGATCTTCTTTTGGTTTATGATTTTCAATCAAGGGGAAGCCTAGAGGAGAACCTTCACGGTAAGGCAAATAGACATTTTGTTATTCATTTAATTAAGAAGAAGATGAGATCAGATATCCTATCAATTAGGGAAGCTGCTAAAAGGCTTTTAGTAATATTCAGGTAACAAAAAGGATCCTCTTGCATTTGGGTGGCGTGAGAGACATAAAGTGGCTGTAGGTGTAGCAGAGGCCTTGAGTTATCTACACAATGACATTGCTCAGCCTGTGATCCACAGGGATGTTAAATCTTCCAATATACTATTATCCGATAATTTTGAACCTCAGGTATTGTATTTTGAACCTTGAGCTTTACATATGATGCTTTGACGTATTGAATTTAAAGTGGGGAGGCTTCCTGGTATTCTCAGCTTTCTGACTTTGGATTGGCTAAATGGATGTCGGGCTCAAACTCCCACATGGTGTGCAATGATGTTGCAGGGACCTTTGGGTAATGTTCATGTTCTCGAGTGTTAATTTGATTGTTTATTGAGATTCAACACAAAGCCGACTTCTCAGAAACAAATGTGATTGCTGCAGTTACTTGGCTCCCGAGTACTTCATGTACGGCAAAGTAAGTGAAAAGATTGATGTCTATGCTTTTGGCGTTGTAATCCTTGAGCTTCTTTCTGGGAGGAAGCCAATAAGCAATGTGCATCCAAAAGGTCAAGAGAGCCTAGTTATGTGGGTATGTCATTTATTTTTAGGGAAAATTTAGTTGTAGGAATTCGAATATTGATCATGTTTCTAATAATTAACGATAATTCATTATTTAGGCAAAACCAATTCTAAAAGGTGAAAAGATTTCCCAGTTGTTGGATCCAAGTTTGAGTGATAACTGTGACCCTGATCAGATGGAGGGAATGGTTTTAGCTGCCACTCTCTGCATAAGACGATCCCCACGAACCAGACCTCAAATGAGCATCGTGAGTACTTTGTTAATTTCGTATTCATTTTGCTGCTTCGGGATTGTAATGTGTTGTCTAACACCCTCCAAAACATTGACACTAAAGTGTGATTCCTAAGCTTGGCTCTAGTTTCATAGCTGGAGAAAATTAAAAACTTAACCCGAACAGTAGACTGTTGGTTGACATTGATCAGTGGTCACTTGGAGATGTTAGTCCTTGACTCGGTTCTTCTTTTGGTCAATCAAAGGTTTTAAAGATTCTCCAGGGTGATGCTGAGGTGATCAAATGGGCAAGACTGCAAGTTAATGCAGTAGAAGAATTGGAGACGCTAGATGATGAAACCTGTCCTCCTTCCAATCTCCATTCCCATCTCAATCTTGCTTTGCTTGATGTGGAGGATGATTCACTCTCAATGAGCAGTATTGAGCAGAACATGTCTCTAGAGAACTACTTGCAAGGCAGGTGCAGATGGAGTCGATCTTCGAGCTTTGATTAACCTTCTAAAATATTGGCAGGCGCAAGCGCAAGTTTGAATCTATTAATTACGTGCAAATGTTGTAGAATGATTTCGGTTCTTGCATATGTGTTCGCACTTTGGTTATAAATGGGTGTGTTGGATGAGAGGTTGTCTATACTGTGCCCTCCTCCCTCCCCGTTACTAGTCCAAAGTTTAGTTCCAATCTTCTTGGGACAGTTTTCATTGTTTATTCTTAATTTTTTTTTGGGTTACAATAAAAAGAGACTAAATTATCTCAGAAAAGAAATATCACAGGCATCAGCCCATACAATCAAGGAAAGTGTTTCAGGAATATCATCCCAAATTTGAAAAGTTGAAGCAATGCTATGACCCAATTTAGCCAGATACTCTGTTGCAAAATTACCTTTACGAAGCACATGCTTAATATAGCAACTCCAATTCCTCGCAAGTAAAGCTTGAATATTCATAATTAAAACAGACAAGGGATGTGACGAGATAACACCACAGGTCACCATCTGCACCGCCTCTATGCTATCAGACTCGACAACGATTTGTCGAAAATCGTAATCCCACGCAAAAATCAAATCATATCGAATGGACCATAACTCTCCCACCAAGATAGTTGAAACACCAATTCGAAACGAATATCCCCCTATCCAACGACCAAAGGAATCGCGCAACAACCCCTACCACTAGTTAGCCTAGGATTAGAAATAGAACTGCCGTCACAATTAAACTTCACCCAACCAGATGGTGGCGCAGTCCAACCGATCCAACGCCGCACACCCTGACGCTTTGATGTTGAAACGAAAGTCAGGGACACATCCATTGCAACTTTAAAGACACAACCATTCAAATGTGCTAAGGAAAGTAACTCCTTTTGAAAGACCAATAAGTTCCGAGCCTTCCACATCCACCAAATACCTGCCAAAAATCAATGTGCCCAGGAAAAACCAAAAGGACCCACATTATGAGCATAGAGATTCAAATCTAGCCAATCAATCAAATTCTCTACAGTAAAAAAATTAACAGGAACATCCCACTGCTGCCACCATGCAACTGCACGATTACAATCATGCAATAAATGCAAAGGAGACTCAATAGATAAAGAGCACACGCCACACAAATTAAAAGTAACCAAACTCCGTGCGAACCTCAAAGAATTAGTCGGAAGACATGAGTGCCCAAGTAACCACAAGAAATGTTTCAATTTCGGTAGACCAGCCACCTTCCACAACCAGGAAAAATAAGACGAAACAGAAACATTGGACACCTCTTCCGAAAGAAGTGCTTTATAAGCTGCTCAAATAGAATAAGCACCATTCAGAGAAAAGCTCCAAGACAGATTATCCTGCACTGTAGTAAACAAAGGCAAAGGAATTGCCTGAATAACATCCCTGAGATGCTCTGGAATGGCAGAACGTAAGCCGGAAAAATCCCAAGAACTATCATTAATTATCTGCGCTACCCGAAAATGTTCTTCCCCTACTGTCAATCCAACCATTTGATCCACCAGGAGACCTGTAACACCCAAATATCCCCTGGGAGGATATATGGATGACACCCAAGACAGAACAAACAAATCAAAACATTTCACACATGCAGTTTTAAAATCCAAGATTAACACACATATAATACATCTCAGAATTTCCAAAG
>JANZLC010000002.1:7249042-7278290 GCA_026413385.1 Erythroxylum gracilipes
ATTCATAAAATGCACACCAAACTAATGAAAATGCCTTTCTTTATTTATTCATAAAGTCTATACTTATGAACAAAATGATCTAAAGGGGATTGCCTTTAGGGTACTACTCTAACAGACTGGTCTGCAAATTACATGGGAAATGGGCCAACGTTGAGTGCTAGTAGAATGTGATTCTAAATTGGTGATGGGAGCAATTCAGGAAAGAGTCGAAAGTAGCCCATCACATAACCCTCTGATTGAATCTATATTTTGCTGGCTACAACGGGAGTGGGTGGTCAAGTTGACACATGTTTATAATTATTGTGCTGACTGATTAGCAAATTTTGCTCATCAATTGCCACTCGGTATTCATGAATTACTGTATAGTCCTAGACCAATGTATGATCTTTTATTTGCGGATGTTGTAGGAGTAGCATAGCCCCGTTGGCTTAATATCAATACATAAGGTTGTATAGCCCCTTTGGATTAAAAAAAACTAAAGTCTTTGTTCAGTTGGTCATCTTTGTAAATTATCAAGTGAATAGTAACTCTAATTTTTATAGGAACAAATCTTCTTATCCATTTATCATGTGCTACCATGTGCCTAAGTTGTCTTAGTCATTCATTACAATAAATTGGATGGATAGGATTGCTTAGGCACATCGACGAGGGAACAGACGATTTCCATCTTGAAGAGTAGGCTAATGCAATACTCTGTAATAGATGACAGTGACATATGAAATGTTCTTGGGCTCATTATGACCCTATTTGGCAAACAACGGATTGCATTATCTGTTAGCTGATTCTATCAATTGTTAGTTGATTCTATTAGTGATTAGTTGATAGTTGATTATATTAGCTGATTTGACCAATAAATAACATCAGCAGTTTATTAAAGATGTTTGATAAAATTAGCTATTTAATATTTACTGTTGATATGTAAAATGACTTATGAGGGCATGATTTAAAAAAATTATAAGGACATTAATATTATATTTCTTAGTATTTCATTGAATATTTTTATAAGGATTTATATTTAGATATTTAATTTTAAAAAATTAAGTATATAACTTTAATAATAATAATAATAATAATAATCTAACGTTAAATTCTCTATTAATGATGCAGTGAGCTACATCATATTAGTATTTTTATATAATATATATGAATTTTATTATTTAATAAATTAAAAATATCTATAATTATAACATGACACAGATACGGTATATAGTAGTTATATACTAAAAAATTAATTTGATTTGACTGTTCAAAAACTTAATATTATTATTTTTTAAGTGTAAACTAATATTATAAAATTAGATAAAGATTAAAAAGTTTAATTAACTTTTTTATTATATCCTTCCAAATTATTGACATAATTGTATGATTAAAAAAGTCAACTTTAAAAATACAGCAAAAATAAAGAGTAAAATAGAGGGTAATGTTGTTATTAGGCAAATAACTAACTTCAAAATTTTATCTTATAAAATATTTAAAAATTATTTTATTAGGGTTAAATAAACTATATAATAAATCATTCATTAAATACATTAATGATAATAACTTTTTAAAATGATAAAAAAGAAGAAGTTAATTTTTTGTCAATAAAATGAAAAAACTGCGATAAGCTGTTTGACAAATAGATTTGGACCTGAAGCTAATAAGGCTAAGAACCACAGGTGGCGTTGGATTAGAACCACAGGTGAGAGCTAAAACATGGTATGAAAATGGATGCCTGTCCGATTCGTACTTGGGAGTTAACAGAAAGTCACGGCCCCTGCACCAAGTAAATGTTAAAAGTCAAAATCACAAACAAACAAACGCATACCCCATAAGAAGATACCAGAAAGACTGTAGCAGGCGATCACAAAGATCAAATCGCCGATCAATATTTACGAACCCGAAGGCGGGAAATGGACCCTCGCCCTTCTTACCTTCACCAACATGCCCGGTACTACCAGCCCCGCCCCCCGCCTCCTCAGCCGCCGCATCACCCTTTTCCGGAAAGCCCTAACTTCTTTGTCCCCCAACACCGCCCTAACCCTATCCCAAGCCCTATTCTCCTCCCCCAACCATCTCCTCCCCCTCCTCCGTTTGGCCACCATCATCACCGGCCTCCCCATTTAAGGTACAATTCTGACGCCGTCAATCTTGATTATCGCCTCAGACCTCGCCCCGACTTCAGTAACCCTCCCCGATCGCCCGGTATTTTGCATCCCCAATCCTTCACTGATGAATTTCCACGTCGAGTTCCGGAGTTGGTTCGGCATAACCGCTCGAATTGCCGTGAAATGTCGCCTAGGGTTTCCACCGACGGTTGGACATACCCTCCGGTCGATCTTGACCCTCAGTCTTACCGCCTTCAATTGGACCACCAGCCTTTGTCTCCGATGGGGAAGATTAGGCGTGAAATGGATGGGAATTCTAGGATCACAGAGGAGCGTGGTTTTCATGTGGAGGATTGTCATCGTCGTGGTCAATTTGGATGGAGTGCTGATAGATCTTCTAGGGATTTCCGGACATCAAATGATTTTAATCACGGTTCTACTTCTAGGGATTTCGGTTCGAGTTCGGGGACTTACGAGAACAGGCACGGCTTACCCTATCATCATGATGAGGTGATTGAAAATCAGAGAAGGTTACATGATATAGAGGCGATGCGAGATGCGCGTGAGTTTTTGATTAAAGAAATTGATGATTGTAATGCTAATCGTGGGAGACGTGAGCATTATAGGAACGAAGAGTTGGAAATGCTAAGCAGTAAAGGAAGTAGAGAGGGTAGTCATGACTTTAATCGGACACCAAGGAAGCAAGTGCCAAAGAGGAGTGCTTTGCTTAGGATTCAGAAACCTAATCATAGGAATAGAGAGGGCGAGAGAGTGCACTATTCGGGTTATATTGATGATACCAAGTCTAACTCTTTTCGGGGGAAAGATCATAATCTCCATTTGAATCAAATGATGGTAGAGGAAGTGAGAGAAGGAAGCCCTGTCCAACTTGATGTATCTTTCAAGTCCAATTCCCTTGTAGCCAAGGCGATAGTGACTCCTCCTAATTCTGGGCGCATTCCTTCGACAAATTTGACACCTAGGAAGAGTAAAATGAGGCATGCACTGGCACTAACTAAGGATTTTTCAAGTTCATCACTTGCAAATTCCAACGATAGTGTTGAAAAGTTGGATAGTTTAACAGGTATTCCAAATGATGTACCCAGTTCTGACAAGATCATAAAACAATCAAAAGAAAAAGTCACATCTTGTCGTAGTAAATGTAATGATAAGATTTCTCATTCTGGTTCTGGTGTGGCCAATGCTTTTCTTGCAAAAGGTAGAGTTATGGGATCTTCAGAGGGTCCTGTTTCAGGCAAAGGTGGAAATAATATTTCTGGTGCACCACCATCATTAATCGTTGCAGGGAAGAAAAAGACAGTGAAGAGAGCTATGAAGAAAGTTGCAAACCCTAGTTTGAGTTCCTCAAATTTACGGCCAGCAAAAAGATCTAGGGAATCATTGAAAGAAGATAGTTTTGCCAAGGATCTGCCTGATCCTTTGGAGCCTGAAGATGGTACTGTTACGGTTTCAATTGATGCTAAAGCTTCGCAGCATTGTTCAAATGGAGTTGCTGCGAAATGCAGAGATTTAAAAGAGGAGGCATTTGTTGAACATACGGTGTCAGAAAAAGTTGTCCCTGAATCAAGTAGGTTAGGTGAACCCAAATGCAAGAGAAAGAAGGTTGAATCAACTCCTTTACTGCATTCTGCAAGTGGGGAAGAAACCAGATTATTGGAGAATTTAGGAAGTATTAATTCTAGTGCAGACTTGCGTATGAAAAGGGATACTTTCTTGCTTGAGGACAATCCTGCTAGGGAATCCCCAGAGGTTTTGCTTTCTATAGAAGAAAATGCTACCTATGGTTTAGTAAATTCTGAGGAACCTAAATCAAGTAATACCACTGTGGGCCTTGGCAATGAATTATTTGAATCCAAAGAGAAGACTGTTTGTGATATTGAGGGTAAGAGTGATGTTCATAAACAGACTTGTACAGATTTGACTAGTTCATTGGTTGAGAATGATATTGTGGACCAGTGTGTAAACGTGAGTGTTCCCATTGGTAGGGGTGAAATTTCAAATCCATCAAAGCCAGATACAGCTGAAATTCAGCATGATGCCTCATTTGCGGAATGCTTTGAAGAGAAAGTAGATTCTGTTGTTGGTTGTAACACTAGCTGTACTAATTCAAATAATCATAAGTTTTCCAGGTATGAGAATGTGGATACTATTAGCGAGAAGCAATCTCCATCTGATTCATTATCGGTTAAGAGTATGACAGTTGGAGGTATGATTTCTTTATGTGGGAATGAGGAAGATATATCAGATGTTCAGAAGAATAGTCAAAAGTTAGAGTTTTCTAGGTCAGAGGTAAGTGACGGACATGTAGGTCCTCAAAATATAGTTTGTTCTGTGAATTCACTGGATACCACCTTGAGATTATCTTGTAAAGATCCTATTCCAATTGAGCGTATAATTTCTAGTGATACGTTTGTGGATGTTGGTTTTCGCCCTCGTAAAGAAAATGGTGTTGATGGTATGCATCAGAGCAGTATCTCAGAGTCTGAGATTTCAATTAGTAGCAGTGTCAACATTGGTTCAGATGAGCCTTCACCAATGATAAAAAAGAAAAGAAAAATCTCTGCATCACAATTGGAATTCACCAGTCCAATAGCATCCGATGTTAATAGACAATCATCAATTGTACCTTTGCCCACTTCATGTTTTAAAGTGCCCTTTAGTTCTGTTGGTGGTCAAGAACAGCCAGAAGAGGATAATACAGCATCTTGCATGGATTCTACTTCTATTATGTATCTAACTGAAAAGGAGACCCCCTTTTTGCCTGATAATACTTCAAGTGGGAAATATTTGGATGCTTTAGTTACAAATCCCTTCAGAGCGGTTCCTTCTTATCCACTTGTTGAATTGACTGATCCAAACGTGCCATCTTCCCTTCCATCAGATTTGAAAGGTGAACAGATTACAAATGCAAGTCCAATTATGTCTGACTGTAGCCATCAAAGTGGTTTTATGGATGTAGAAAGTATTAATGGAGAAAATATGGACACAAATGCAGCAGAAGAACAAGCTTTGGTTGAAAATGGAGCTACTCATTGCAAAATTTCTTTAGAGCTTCTTAATCGAGAACTAGATGAAAGATTGCCCAGTACAGTTTCCACTGATGCAGAGAACGAAAGTTATGTTGGGGAGAAAACTGATTTGTATTTTACATTGAACAACTTACCCAAGACACTGTCCAATGTGGCTTCCCTTGAAAACTTGTCTGATGTCCCAAGCACCTTAATTGACCAGAAGCCAAGTGAAAGGATTACTGATGGTGATATACTTCCTATTGAGGAGCTTGAAATTGAAGGTGGCATTAAATTAGCTAGGCCTGGTTCATGTTCACAGAATGCCAATCTGTCTTTAGGCTCAGATCATATGGTGGAAAGTGGTCTCTCACTTTTCAAGAAAAGAGGTCCTTTGCAATCACATACTTTCAGTAGTTCTTCTGCACAATATACATCAAGCGGAGAATTATATGGGATGAAAAACCAGCTTAGTCACGCAGCTTCAAGAGTTTATCCAGGTCGCTCCTCTTTTTATACAAGTGGTTCAAAAGGTGTGTTGTCTTCAGCACAAAGCAGAAAACCTAGAACATGGCGACGAATTGATACAAATACTGCTTCTGCATCATCTGGAAAGAAGTCATTCTTGACCAGTGTTTCTTCACTGAGCCAACTACCTACTAGAATTTCTAAGTCTCAGACCACCTCTTACATTCGCAAGGGTAATAGTCTTGTTAGAAAACCTAATTCAGTTGCTTCTCAATCACAAAACTTTCATGGTTCAAATTCTGTGCAAAAGCTATCCTCTTTGGGTACAAATGAAGTGAAGAAAAATTTTGGATCTGACATTAGAACAGATCCAATTACTGGGAAAACAGGGGGAGCAAATGCTCTGTTTGAGAGGCCGAAAACTCCTCCATTACCCAATATCTCAAAAATTCCCGGTCGTTCTAGCAATTGTGTGGGAGATATTGTTTCTTCCCTATTACCAGAGCCTCTTCACAATGTTTCCCCTCAAACTACATCAGAGCCTATAAAATCTGCTAAGACTAATGATGCATCCAAGTCTTCTGAGGTTGTTTTGAACTATCCAGAAACCGGAATTGAAATTGTCCAAGTTGACAATCTGGAGTCAAAGAGTGAGCTAGTTGATGGGATTATGACGTCTTCACATGTCAACAACACAAGACTTGTGGAGCGAAAATTGAATCATGTAGTAGCAACGTCAAGTGCCTGTGTCCCACCTATGCACGGTGCCTATGATAACACCATGTTAACTTCCGATGGTTATTACAAGAGAAGGGAAAATCAGCTAATTCGGACTTCGGCTGAAAATCAAGTCATTCAGAAGATCAATATGGCTGACAATCCCAATGCTGATGGACAAAGTGCTCTTAACGTTGGTTCAAGCAGAAGTTTCAGCAGGAGAACATCGCGAAAGGGTATGCTTGATGATTTTGAAGATAAATAATACATGGCATATAATTTGTATGTTTGGCATGCTTTTGTTGCTTATTCACCTTTTCCTTCTTAAATTCTCTTTTTCCTGTGCTTGCAAGCCTAGTTACCACTATAAAGTTTTACAAATTTATAATCTCAATAAGTTGCAGGTGTGCTTACTGAAGAATGGTTATTAGGAGCAACTCTTTTATTGTTGTCGTGTTAAATCAGTTTACTTAAAACAAAATTCTATGCTCCCCTTTCTGCTACGCTATTTCCCTGAAGTCTAAATGTGGATATAAATGGAGATTTTTCTTGTAGGATGTTTATTTAATTCGAGCAAGTTTGGTGTTTTTTTCAATGCATTTGTAGCGAAGTCAATGTTCATGTACATGCACTCTTCAAGTTGTTTGTCTCTTCTTTATCTTTGCTTTATCTGACGTAAGTTTGTCTTTATGAAAAGAGAAAAGTACCCTGAAGATCTCTTTTCTGCTTCTTGTATACTATCCAACTAGAAAGCTTGATGCAGCCTAATTAATCAATCTACTATATAGTGACAGCATGATATTCAGGTCCTTTTACTAAATATACTCTTGATGAATGAGAATGAAGTAAGCATAAACATCCTTTTTGAATAATCTAATTTCATATTATGATACTATTACTGGAGAAACTAATACTACTTTGCTGTCCTTTTGCAGTTGGGCTGAAGAGCCGTAAACACTCAAAATTCTCCTTGGTTTGGACATTGCATGGTGCAGAAACATCAAAAAGTGAGGGAAATTTGTTGTATCGGCAGAAACCATTGTTTCCTTGGAAAAGAACAACAAACTGGAAAAGTTTTGTGCCAAGTTCAGCTTTGGATTCCACTTATGGTCCCTTGTGTTCAATGGGGTATCTATATTGCTTATA
The DNA here is from genome assembly GCA_026413385.1 of Erythroxylum gracilipes. NCBI lineage: Eukaryota > Viridiplantae > Streptophyta > Magnoliopsida > Malpighiales > Erythroxylaceae > Erythroxylum > Erythroxylum gracilipes. Next base: position 7,256,490 of record JANZLC010000002.1, read on the forward strand.
TACTGTGCTTCATTTTTCTGTAGCTTCTTTTCGTCTATCATTTTTGTGCATCCTCGAAACAAATTGTGAGACATGATGGTTCTTCATGGTAGAAAATTGCTGTTGTTGAGAAATAGGGATACAGTCTACACAAGATCAAAGCATGGATTTTCACTTCGAAAATCAAAGGTTCTGAGCGTTGGTGGCTCTAGCTTAAAATGGTCAAAATCCATTGAAAGACGTTCAAAGAAAGCAAATGAGGTTAGTTGTGACAAAGACATCAAAATAATCTTCTGCTACTGTTATATTCTTTCTTTGACTTCCAGATCAACAACTTTGAAATACATATGATAATTTATCTGCAAGTGGATAGGCTTCAGGTTCTTTAATCTTTCACATTTTTCTTATATCTACAGGAAGCTACCAGGGCTGTTGCTGAAGCTGAGAAGAAGAAAAGAGAACTAGGCAATGCTGCAACTGTTGTTACAGGGACAAAGCATAAAAACAGTTCTTCTAGTAAGTCAGCTCATGAAATGCTCCCATTAGGCTGTTATATTGGGGTGCAGAGGCATATAGATCTTAATTGTGGTTTTAGGATATAGTATGGACCCCAATTCCTTTTGCTCATAGTAATACAACAAATTGCGATTGCAGGAGAACGCATATTCCGGATTGGTTCTGTCCGCTACAGAATGGATTCCTCAAGACGAACTCTTCAGAGGATACCAAGTGGTACTAATATTTATATATCTTTGATAATGCTTATGGCGTAGCTATAAAGATTTTTTAAAAAAAAACTTCTCCTTGACCTCCTTTTCTAACTTCTTGGAATTTTTGGGGCTGCTTCTGTTTGCAACATTCTTTATTATATAATTGTGATCTTCCTCCTACTATGACATGCATTACTTGTTTTGTGATCCATATTATTTTTCTGTCATTCAAGGTCTATATGATAGCATTTCTTGCAACATTTCCTTGAACAAATGGACTGTACTGGGGGTCAGTTGCTTCCTATGATCTTTGACCTTGAGCTGAGATCTCAGTTTTGGGATTCATGGTCAATCAACTTTTTCAAAGGAATGTTTTTCTTCATTTAGAATTGAAAATTATATCCATGTCCTGAAGCAGTGAATGTTCTTTCTTTGCTGTTGCTTGTGGGTGTAGTTACTTGGGTTGCATCTACTTTACTAAATTGGTCTAACAAGTTATTGAAAATTTTGAAATGTAGGCGACGAATCACCATTAACTGCAGCTGGTCAAAAAGACAAGGATGGCAAGCGTACATATGTCCCAAGCAGATTAGTTATTGGAAAGAATGAGTATGTCCATTTTTGCGTTGCATGCCTCAGTGCTAGTTGACCAGCTGATTTGGAAGTATAGTAGATGATATGGTGTTTTTACTTAATGTAGTGACTGTAAATTGATTGGCAGGTATGTTCGAATCGGCAATGGTAACCAGCTTATTAGAAATCCGAAAAAGCGGATTCGCATTTTGGCAAGTGAGAAGGTTCGGTGGAGCTTGCATACTGCTAGATCACGATTGGCTAGAAAACGGAAGTATTGTCAATTCTTCACAAGATTTGGAAAATGCAACAAAGATGATGGAAAATGCCCTTATATTCATGATTCATCCAAGATTGCTGTCTGTACAAAGTTTCTAAATGGTTTATGTTCCAACAACGACTGCAAATTGACTCATAAGGTTTATAAAATTTGTGCTTATCTATATTGAGCGATGGCTGATCTATCTTTGCTACTGATACGAATGTGATTATGTCTCTACAGGTCATTCCAGAAAGGATGCCAGATTGTTCTTACTTTCTGCAAGGTGCCGTTTCGAATTTTGGGCTTATTGAACTTATTGGTTTAAATGAGTAATAATTATCTGGCTAATTAGCTGCAGGTCTTTGCACCAATAGAAGTTGTCCATATAGGCATGTACATGTCAATCCAAATGCCTCTACGTGTGAAGGATTTCTCAGGGGCTATTGTGCTGATGGCAATGAGGTATTGACTTATTCTGACACAAAGTTCTTTATGTTATCTTTCTGTTGTAGTAACTTATTCAATTGAAAATAAATTATGCTAGGTAAGCCTCGATGGTGATGCTGGCAATATTTAACATATTTGTTAGTATTAGATGCTAACTGAATTGATTGTTAGCCAAAATATAGAGTATAATTCAGCTTTGAAAGTGGGATACGTAGCCCACCTTTTTTTTACTACCGCAATAATGTGATGTTTTGTCTGATTAACCTTTTCCGTAATATATATATTATGAATTTTAAGCTCAGACATTATAGACTGCAAAATTTTGTGATATAAGGAAACAAACCAGATCTTTCCATATTTTTTACTTGATTTATTTTTCTTTGATCAAGCTAAACACTTTCCCTAGCTTTTTATGCTATTTCTTCTTGGAAGGTACTCTGCAAACCTCAAGTTTAGATCATAAGTATTATTTTGTGATCTTCTAATATTTGCAAGGCGATGTAGAAATGGAAAATCCTGTTCTTTTTTCCCCATCTAACTGACAGTAAGCCCTTCCATACCCCATCTGCAAACTACGGGTGAGAACAGGGCACTGCAACTTTGGGCATATGGCCGACCATCGTGTATACTGCTTATTTGAAGGCTTTTTTGGGGGGTGGGAAATGGGTGGCATGGCACAAGGCAAAATCATGTTTTGATGCTTTTATATATATGGCTTTTGTTCTTAGCATTACAAAATTTATTTTTGTTATGTTATTGTTAATGCTCTCTCGATCTTTCTCCAACTGCAACAATTTCTCACAAACTTGTGAGTATGTAAAATGGAATATAACTCTGCAATACAGTGTCGGAAGAAGCACAGCTATGTCTGCCCCATTTATGAGGCGAGAGGATCCTGCCCCCGAGGGTCCAAATGCAAGCTTCACCATCCCAAGAACCGAAGTAGGGGAAAGAAAAGGAAGCAATTGCAGCAAAAGAGTAATTCTCAAGGCCGATACTTTTGTACGATTAACATAAATGGATCTGAGCCTGGAATTGTTGTTTCTGAAAGGCACTCACTGCTAGGTAATGGGAGCTCTACTGATTATATTAAGCTTGACGATAGTGATGTAGACATAGAAGAGAATGACGATACAACTGAAGGGCAAACAACATTTAGTGAAAAGAATGCGACTGATTCAGTATTAGATCTTGATTTGCTTACTAAACCAATTCGTATAATGAATATCTGATGACTGGTGAGAAATCAACAAAACTAATGGGTGGCGGAGGAATTCAATTTGTAGTATGTGGATGTGGATTGGTGGTTGAGAATTGACAAAGCTCAAATAAAGCTGTTGAGTGAAGGAGAAGTTCAATTTTGTTGTATGTAGTGCTAGTCAGGTTTACTTTCGGCTGGTTTAGATGGCGTTTCTTCATCATTTCTTCTTGAGAAATGTTAGGCCTGGATGGAATAGTCATAGTTAGGATATAAGTTGACAGATTTTCTCTTCCTTTTCATTGCTGTATGCAAAAAGCTTTTGCTCTTGTTGTTTCAATGATCTTGTATAGGAACAATTTATCCTGTATCCATTTCGTACAGTACATTGTATAAAGCTTAGAATTAATACAAGTAATTTTGACAAGCATCTAAATTATGTTGACTGAGTTGAGCACATAGAGTACATTTCTTGCAGTATATTCATTAAAGCATGCTCTGGTTATGTATGGGTTATTCGTTGGTCGTGGTGCCTGTTGAGTGGGTGGAGGGGATTGTGGTTGGCTTTCAACAGTTTTGGATATTTGGCCCCCGTGAACAAAAGAACCAAAAAGAAAAAAAGGGCATTAAATTAAATGTCTGGAGAAGTTTGTCTGTCACCTAGGACCAGGATTCTTGAGATGTAAAATGATCAAACATCTGAAAGTAAAGTTGTACTACCAGAGGATTTAGTTTCTGCAAAGCTACATTCTGATTTAACGCATTTTCCGAGATAAAACCTTCCGTTGTATCTTATTACAGCTTGTGGACTAAAATCTGAATCTTGAATTATGGGAAAATGATGTTCTGACATAGAGATGGAGAAAACTTTATGCTTGGTAGTTGACTGTCAGTTTTATTACTTCAGTTCACGACATCCAATTAAACAAATCGATCTTGTCAAAGAAAAAGAAAAACAACAAAAGGTACGTCTGATTATTCACCTTGGACGTTCCAAGATCTCAGGAAGTTTAAAAATTTTAGCTACAAAGGAACAAGTTAACAGAATTTGCATTGCACCTCATTGAACTGGCATCAACTGATAATCTCAGCATCTTCATCTAAAATGGCTTGGCCAAACCTCTCCACAATGAGGTGGCTCGGATGCAGAAGAGAGAGTAAGAAAGAAAACGCTCTTCTCCATTTCAGCCCAACAGCAAGAAATACACCTTATAATTATCTTTGGAACTCCTCTTTAAAAAACTATATTTCAACAAAAATTCCTTTTATAGAAAAATTAAGGCCTAGAAACATAAATTTAGTAAAAAAATGCTTTATCTACAAAAATCAACTAAATAATATAATGAATGCAAAATACAAAGGTAAAAGACCAGTTAAACCCCAAAGGAAACTTAAGAGCAAGGGCATGAGAAGAGCAGAGAGCATGGGGGAAAATGGCCGAGCAGTGTCACTCGGCACGTCAGAACCTATTCTGCTTACATTGACCCTTGAACATGGCAGTCCGATCAGAAGCAGACGGATAAGCTTGCCCTATTATTTATCTCAGAATTGGCTTGTGTGGCCTGATTACACCTGCACTTCGGCTTACTCTTTACTTCCAGGAGCTGTTAGATCATTATGAGGTACAATAATGTCCAATATTTTCTTTATGATAGCTAATCAATCTATGTTCTAGGCCTGGAAGTGGGATTAAAGCTTTATCCGCTTACAAATGGCAAGACTTAAAACTAGCCATCCACAAATTACTCCTCCATGGTTCAAGGCAATATGAACTTGATAGCTATTGAGCTTAGTTTTTGTTGTTTTCACCTTCGATGTGTTAAAAGGACCCCGGAGCACTGCCCTATAGTTATGCACAAACTTCCCATCTGGACCACAGTTTCATTGGACTGATCATAGCGCGTGTTCAGAAGCTTCGCTGATACGGAGGGAGGCACTCATACACCGGCAACCTATCAGCCTGTTAGAAGATAAGTGCAGGACCATCCTCGTACTGAACTTCTCCAAGGCACGTAACACTTGGTAGAAGTGTTACTTCTTCTCACTGCAGTAGCATCCCACAGATGCACACGTAAAGCCAAATATCTAGATTACATTTTGCACTTATATTATAATATTGATCGGAGGTTGCAATGGATCTTTGTTTCAAGCGGTCGACTAGGGTGCACCATTGACATAAGGCTGATTGATTCAGACATGGAGTACCACATCAGGAAGCCGTTTTATAATATGAGCAAATCAAATACAACATAAACGCGATGCGAAAGACCTGCATTCTGCCTCTTGATTATGATCAGCTTCAGGGCACAAAGTTGTAAGATTCATGCTTATCAGAAATTACGAAAACAGCAAAATAGGCAAACATTTAGATGGTCTTGAAAGTGTCAAAATTTGGTTCGTGACCTGTTCCAGCATGCAACCAAAAAGTTGAAGACTAAACAGATGGTTAGCAGTAGAGTCGAGCTACATCACTGTTACATTCCCTACAGCTGATGCAGCACATGAGTGTCTATCCTGAAATTTCTTTTCTTGTTAGATTTAGTAATCTAGTCATCAGATATTGAAACCTGGACTTCCAGATTAAATCCTAGTTACTGAGGCAGCGCTTCCAAACATGAGAAATCCAACCATGGCTTAAACACTCCATTATGAGCCACGCTCTGCAAGAACACGGACGAGAAAGTGCCATCAATAATTCTTGTCTAAATAAAAAAGATTACAAAGAGATCTTTTTTTGAAAGAAATTACAAAGAGATCTTCAAGGAATAAGCAGAACGAGTATATAGAAAATAAAGTTCATGGTCAGGATTTGGACTTTCTTTCTGGGGAAGCGAGTTGTGTAAGCAAGTGAAACCAAGTACCAGCATAGCATTGTAGATGTTCTTGGGATATACAAGCACTGTACTTAAAACTAATTCATGATGAAAAGCCAATAATCAACAAGTTAAGATTAGCATTTTTTTGGATTCCATGCTACCAGGTGATCCAATAGGTTGGGCCATTGATATTTTATTTTGGTGCATTAATGGGTTGCTATGATGATTTTCACATAGTTATCAGCACCAAATGACATGATAATATGCAATGTAAAGCAAAAATACAGCTGTATGACATAAAAACTCACCTGCAACCAATAGAAAAATCCACGCAAGAGGTTCAAGACCTTAGGCTTATTATTTTCAGATGAATCAATTATTGCTGCAAGATCTACAAGGTCATAAAGAACACTGTTTTTATTTTGGCTGTAATGGTGCTTAACTAAAATCATAAGAGATAATTATGCATTCAGCCAATGTAATAATAGATAGCAAAATCTAATGGAAATGATGCATGTGTTTTGATTCCAGCACAAAAGACTATTATGATTCAATGATGAACCTGTCCTAGGACTTCCTAAAACCTAACCTGTTGGCAACAATGATGATTTTTTTTAAAAAAAAAAAGGAAAAAGGTGAAGGAATTATCAACATAATATCCAGAATAAACATATTTTGGTTGTTTGATGTTTACAAAAACATTCATTATTGAGATAAACACTGATTAAAATAGCAATACCACGATGTTGATCTAGATATGACTTTCCAGGGCCAGGAAGTTGAAATTGTTTTGGTCCACTACGCAATTCTTTGTCTCGGACCACCTTCCTTTTGATGGTAGCTTCATTTAAAAGATCTTGATACTCCTTTTCATCAAAAGGCTTTTCCAGGATTTCCATAACTCCATCTCTAAACCGCAAACAACTTTTTCCACTGGAATTTTCGATGCCCTCATCACTTTCAACCTTGCATTGCAAAACAGTACAAATAAGAAACCAACTTACTTAAAACATGAAATGAAATCTGTTATAACAATAGATAACAACTTGGGGAAGGAAAAGGAAATAGGATAAGAGGAAAAGTTTGAGGAGGAAATGATACATACAAGTGTATATTTTGAGGTCACGAATGGGGTATGAGGATCATCAGAGAATGGATCGAAATCCACTACAATCACTTCTGAATCTACTGAACTCTCTTCGTACTTTTCAAGTACCACTTCTTTCCCATTTTTAGGTGCAAACACCACATAACTCCCTTCTTGTCTCACACAATTTAAAAAGTTCCTGTATGTTTCATCTACCACATCCATATTCTCTTCATATTCAATCTTAGAATTAACAGAACCAAGAACCCTTGCACTGGACCCATTGCTGACATGGTCATTAAGTTCAGATGAAATTGGATCCAATACAAACTTTTTCATCTTTTCTTCAACCACTAAATTTTCTGTTACTCTGGTACGACCACTCCTCAAAACCCCTTGAGTTCCCATTTTATCTCTTGTTTTGCGCTCCCTCTGTTGTCTTTTTGATTTGTATCTCCTACAGCAGCTCCGGAAATCTCTTTCATCATTTGTTTGTTTACTGGCCTGAAAAGTCCCCATTGCCTTTGGATTCTCTACAGTGCCACTTTCATATTGCTCATTACATGCTTCATGACCGACAATTTCCATTACCCCATTAATCGTAGGAGCCTCAAGAAAATAAGAATCTCCATTTTGTCTCAGCTTCTCAATGTACATTTCATAGTCAGGGTCCATATCATCACCAGCATCATCATTATGACTATCATCATGATCAGCATCATCAGCAGCAACCATATCAATGTTTTTCATGACCCCAGAACCAATAAAATCACCAACATTTTCAGAAAACGCAACTTGCATAAAGCAATTGTCAATAGGTACAGCATTACATGTAGCAAATGGAGGAACGTAGGCAACATTATCATCAAAAGCCACATCACGTACAAACCCACCAGTATCAACCCCCTTGTTGGTATGACTATGCTCTACAATCTCAGTAACAACAACACCGGTACTACCAATATTTGATGTAGCCCACTTCTGAACATCCACAAGATTGCAGAAACATCCACAGTCAATATCCACCACTTCTCTCTCTTCTTCATTATTATGGGTATGCCCCCCTCCATTTTCGTTGTGAATACTACATTCCTTGGCAAGCTGTTTGGAATCCAAAGCACTGCAGAACAACCCGTGGTCAATATCCAACTCTTCACTACTAACTCTATTATTATGCGTACGTTCTCCTCTATTTTCATCATCGATGTGAGAAAATTTGCTTATCGGGGAAGTACTTGCAACTTCATGAATTTCACCCACATTGGCCCTGGGACCAACATCCTCAAACTTTCCTTCTTCTGCGTCAACATCAGTCTGGTCACACTTAACTGAGGGGATTTTGGTTGGAGCTTGGTCACATTCACCCAAGGACTGGCTGAAATCAAGATGGGCGTGGTTTTCACCGCCATCATCATCATCGTCATCAAGTAGAATATAATCAACTCCTGCAACTTTTGCTAGAGCCATATTACAATTACTGAGACGATAATTTCGTTGTGAATGCAGTTTAGAACTCTGCGCAACGCTCCGTCTCCTCAACCGCCTTGCCAACCTTGGATCATCATCCTCAACGTCTACAGCTACTTGTGGCGGCGGATCACTGGCTCTGTTCTTCTTTCGTTTCATCCTCTCCAGCCAAAAACAATAATATAAAGAGAAAAGACGCAAATTTTCTTTGAACACTTCCGATCCTTGGCCAAAAAAGCTCCTGCTTTAAAGCAAAGAAAAGAACAACAAAGAAAAGGCACCCGTAAACTGCAACATTAGACTAAGTCACTCATACATATCATGCAAAAAGAAGAAAAAGAAATACAATCTTCCCATCCAAAAACAGCATGTCGCATGGGCACCGAGTTTAGAAAATCATGAATGATGATATACAAAAGCACAAATCTTTTTCCTTTTTGAACAGTCACATGCTCCCATTATTGCTTTATTTAACAGAGAACTGAGGGACTGAAGAGGCGTTACTTACCCGCCAAAAACAAAAAAGGAAAACTTCAAGCTTTAACGAACAAAGCCTGCCTAGTAGTCGTAGAAGAGAGAGCACGGTTCCAGTGGAATTGGAGAGTGAGTGACACCCAGATTTTCGAACTATAAGACACAGACAGGGACAGTACTAGGATGATAGAGGGAGAGTTGAGGAGTGGAGGGTTTATTCTATATGTGGACCCCACTTTGACCTTCCCTATCGTTCCATCGGACCCTCTTCTTACCCTTTCATCTCCATTCACTCTAAAATAGAATAGCAAACATTCTTTTATCAGTATTGGAAGGATACAATTTCTGTCAACTAGATTCCCTTTCTATTTTTATATATAGTTGTGATTCCATATATTAGGCCATGATCAGCTTCGAAAATTTGGATAAAATTCAACCTAAATTACTTTTTATTTATCAATTTATATTACTATCATATGCAAAAAAAAAAAAACCTATTTTTATCTTCTTTTTGTTTTTGACTCTTACGGAGTGGAAAAAAAATATGAATATTTTTTTATTATTTTTTATAAAATCAAGAGTGAATCTTATTTTTATGGATAAGCTTTGAGGAGGTATCCTGAGTCCCTGACTGCCCTCGTCCAGGGCCAACCTGCTTCTAGACTCCTAGTATTTACAAAAGTAGCTTGTTTTTCATTGGCTATGATAAGATCACTATATCTCTTAAAAAGATATTTTATAAGAGAAAAGATTATTCTTTTAGGCTAAATTATTGGGGCCTTTTATCTCTGAAAGAAAAGGAGATTGTGAGTGAAGCATATTCTTGAGTTGAGAGATAAGAATGTGGCGTAAATATTAAGGGAATAATAAGGAATTTATAATATAGTTCCAACAAACAAGCTTAAGTTACCAAGTTGTCCTAAGTGTGGGGGCCAATCACAACTAACGGTTACTCCTGCTCCTAGTATTTTTCAGTTTTATATACCAACACGACACGAGCACTACACTACATGGGTTGAATCCAGAACTAACTCAATCGAGAGATCTCACGTTACTTGCTTCCCTTCTCTCTTCTTCTTCTTCTTCTTCTTCTCCTCCTCAATCTCCACCTCTCTCTCCAATGGCTTCCCAGCTAGCCCAAGCTCTCGCCAATCTCACTTTCACTGACATTCCCAATCTGCACAACAACCTCCACCTCCTCTCCCCCCAACAGGTAACCATGTTTACTCTCTACACCACCGAACTTTTTTTTTCTTCTTTGTGTTGATTGATTTTTGCGACGGTGGTTGTCTGTAGGTTGAGCTGGCGAAGATGCTGGTGGAGATGGGGCAGACTCATTTGTTTGAGCATTGGCCCGATCCTGGCGTCGACGATGACCAGAAGAAAGCTTTTTTTGATCAGGTATCCTTTTCCACATTCTATTCATTTTACTTCTTTTTTATTTTTCCTTTTTGCGCTTACGTTTCCATTTGGATTGTTTTGTTTGTTCGTTTTCTTGTTGTCATATAGTTGGTTGGATCTGCTAGAATGGAAATTGTGTAGTGAGATGGCGTGTTTGTGTTCCGGAAATATGAACCCTTTGATATTTAATCTTTAGTTAGCTGTCTTAGTTTTTTCTTTTTTTTAATAATTTTTTGCCGTCGTTGAATTCTCATGGAGGTAACACTAGATTTTCTTGGGTCTAGGTTCCATTAGAGGAAAGCAAAGGACAAACAAATGACTTACTTACAAATCAGATGTTAATTACATTTCCGTGATAAATAGTCTTTTTTCGTTTCTATGTTGTAATTGAAAATCAATATTGTATATTGAGTTGAAATTCAATCTTTTGAACCTGAAACTAACACTTCTACATTCTTCTAACTACATTTTGATTATGTGAAAGAAAGGAGAATTTGTAGAAAAGGTTCCTAAATAGAAATCTTCCACGAGCAACTTCTAAACTCAATTTGTTTGTGGAAGGTTTGTGGTTCAGTTGTTATGATTCTATAAATTCGTGAATCAATGGCTATGCTTCTATTTGTCACTGCTGCAGCTGATTGTTTTGCAGTGAAAGTGAAACCCCATTTGCTGTGTTTGTGACTATTCATATACATATTATGTCTAGGTAGCTCGGCTCAATTCAAGCTATCCTGGAGGTTTGGCATCATATATTAGAACAGCTAGGGAACTCCTTGCTGACTCAAAAGCTGGAAAGAACCCTTTTGATGGCTTCACACCTTCTGTAAGTGATTGGATTTCTTGTCATGGACTTGGTTTTATTTTTTCAAAGGGTTGTTGATGGTAGGCCAAGAAAACGCTGCATTTTAAAACTGCTAATTTTGTTGGCTAACTATGGATTTCCAACATTTCAGAGTGTCTTGCTGGTGTTGTTTCCGTTGTCTTTAATTTTTGTAGCCTTTGTATACAGAACTATACCTTTCCGGATATGTTATTTGGTAAAGAATATGAACAGCATAAAATGGACAACTTGAACCTTATATGATTGTTGATTTTGAAGGTCCCAAGCGGTGAAAACCTGACTTATGGTGATGAGAACTTCATCAGGTATGAGGAGATAGGTGTCAGAGAAGCCCAAAATGCAGCATTTGTTCTTGTGGCTGGTGGACTTGGGGAGCGTCTTGGATACAATGGAATAAAGGTGACTAGTCTGTCTTACATTGCTTGTGTTGTTAATTTACTACTTCTCCCATATAGTACTGTAAACCCCTGCTATTTTTTTCTCTGGGTGGAAGTTATCTATCAACTAAAATAAACTTTTGCTGGTTATATATTTGTCTGCATTTCCATTCTGTTTTAGACATTTTACTTTTCCTTTGTCTCAATATGATCTGCGCATTTGCTGTTTTTTGCTAACCTGTAATTCCCATTGCTAATTCATGGGCGTCTTCACAGCTTGTTTTTCTTTGACTTCTCTATGCTGTACAAATAGATTGAGAAGTAATCATAAAAATGGGAATATATCCCCTTGTGCATTGCTTCACATATTATTAGAAACTTATGCATGACAGGTGGCTCTTCCAGCAGAGACTACAACGGGAGCATGCTTCTTACAGCACTACATTGAAAGTATCCTGGCTCTTCAGGAAGCTAGCTTTAGACTGAACCAAGGTTCGTGCCCTAGACTGAACCATATGATATTTCATTATGGTTATTTTGATGCATAGTTTGCTCTCAGCATACTCTTCCCCTGCCATACAAAAAGGGAAAAAAAAATAGGCAATTTATTGTAACAAATTTTGTTAAGTTGGTAGAAGTGACATTGTGATTCTTTCTGTAATCTGATGCTTAGTTGATCCTTCATATCGAGTGCATGTCTAGCCTAATTTTGTCATCTTTGAGCTTTTTTAAAAATTAGAATTGGTTTAATCCTTTATGTCTTATGTTTTACATTTTCCTTAGAAATCATAGGTTGATGATTTCACACTAAATGCTTGGATCTTTAGAACTAATTGTATTTTAACTTGCAGGAAATCATCAAAAGGAGATTCCGTTTGCAATTATGACCTCAGATGACACCCATGCACATACCTTGAAACTTCTAGAATCAAATGCTTACTTTGGAATGAGACCATCACAAATAAAACTTCTTAAGCAGGTAAGGGACTATCCATTACTTGACAGTTTGTCAGTGGCTAATGACAAGATGTGTCTAAATCAAGTGATGACTAAGCATTTCTCAGGAAAAAGTTGCATGTTTGGGAGATAATGATGCTAGGCTGGCTCTGGATCCAAACAATAAGTACCAAATTCAGGTAATTACCTGGTGTATTTAACAATCTAATATAGAAAAAACTTGATGATATTGTAACCTTTTTTTTGTCTCCTCTTAACTATTTTTCCGGGTGTCACAGACGAAACCTCATGGGCACGGCGATGTGCATTCACTTCTTTATTCAAGTGGCCATCTCAACGAATGGTACGAAGTTTATCTGTATACCCATTGTAAAAATTAAGGACTTTGATCATGCTTTTTCCATTGCCTTCTTGACCCTGCTTTCACATCTTGAATTACTGTGTAGAAACAATTTGATATTGTATATATGTAACCTGGAAACCAATTGATTGTTCGCACTCACATTGCAACTTTTGTGTTTTGTCTTTGTTGACAAGCTTGCATGTGTATGTAGTCATCATGTTGGATGACTTTCTTAAAAATAACTATTGCTTTTTGTATCAATGATTGACCACAATTCTATTTTTTAATCATTTTTCCAGGCAGAAAGCTGGTTTAAGATGGGTTTTATTTTTCCAAGATACAAATGGACTTCTATTCAAGGTATATGATTGTCGAAATGCATCATGACATGTGGTTTGCGTCCCTTACATTTTTTGCTAGAGCTGCATTTTATTGAAAATTCAAAATCTTACTTTTCTAATTTGACAAATGTCTAGGCAATTCCAGCTTCAATAGGTGTCAGTGCTTCCAAAAATTACCATGTTAACTCGCTTGCTGTTCCTCGTAAAGCTAAAGAAGCTATTGGAGGAATTACCAAGCTTACTCATACTGATGGTACTTTCTGTTATTCTTTTAAAGAGATAACAGCCTTGATCTTTTTTAGGCAAATAATAATTGTTAATGTTCTCAAGTCTATCTTTCCTCCATTTTTAATGGGTTTGTGAAGGCTATTTTTTTTCTTTTAGGTGTAAATTTTCTCTCTGTTTCCTCTCTCAGGGTAAGGGTGGGGATATTTTGTCACTTAATTGCCATTCACAATTAATAAACGCATAATCTGATTACTCAGGGAGGACGATGGTGATAAATGTTGAATACAATCAGCTTGATCCCCTGCTTAGAGCAACTGGTTATCCTGATGGAGATGTAAATAACGAGACAGGCTATTCACCTTTCCCAGGAAATATAAACCAGGTAATCTTGAGCCCGGTATGTTTTTAAGTTTTTCTTTATGATAATGCAGTAAAATCATAGGTAAAATTACTGTTATTTGTAAATTTAGTATTGAGAGATGAAGTTACTGTAATTCCTTAATGAACACATCACTTGTGTATTCCCTTGATTTTGGCAACTTTAAGAGAAACAGAGATTAGTGCACGCAAACATCAATCACCAGTCTTCCTTACAATTGCAATAAGAGATATTTAAATGAAATAGTTTACATGAAATTGTAACGAAATGAGATGCAATGCTGCAGAGGGTAAAACGTATCATGCAGTGTTTATGAGAAGCAGAAAAAGAAATTTCCTTAGAATGAACATCTTTACTGTTCACAGAATTTTGGGATTCGGACATTCAAACAAGAGCATAAAGACTATAAGGCACTCTGAAAGCATGTGAAACTGATTTTGGCTCAACTTTCTTTTGCAGTTGATTTTGGAACTTGGGCCATATATTGAAGAGCTTAAAAAGACAGGAGGAGCAATAAAGGAATTTGTTAACCCTAAGTAATCTTTTGTTCTATCACTTGCTATGGTTATTTGGCTTGGCCCTTCTAATTTTGTGTAACCAAGACAGAAGATGACATGATGCTAATATTATCATTGAACGCTTGATCTAACATGCAAGGTTGTCAAATATCAAGATCAAGCATATGCTACTACCAAATAAGAAAAGTTTACTCTTGGTCAAGTCATGACTGTTATTCATTCTCAATGCAGGTACAAAGATGCCACCAAAACTTTGTTCAAGTCTTCCACTCGTCTAGAATGTATGATGCAAGACTATCCAAAAACCTTGGCACCATCAGCAAGGGTTGGATTCACGGTAATGAGGATAGAGGAGTCTGGCTTTTATAAAATTTGGTTCTATTCTTTTCAGATGATTAAGTAAATACTGTTCTCTGCAATCAACTAATTGGCTGATTAGGTGACGGACACATGGCTTGCTTATGCACCAGTTAAGAACAACCCTGAGGATGCTGCTAAGGTAACAATTATTCGGTGACACTAAGTTCTGATTAAAATATGCGAGAACCTAGCACTTTAGATAACACCCTGGCATACCAATTAAATACTAAAGGTTGTAAGTTTCAGGAAACACTTGACTACTAGTTTTCATATATTTGGTACCTAAAAGAGGGAGAGTTCCTCTGTCAAATCTTTTCTATTTCCTTCCATGTTGGGCCAATGGTATAAAAAAAGTCTTCTTGTTGAGCCTTTCCAATTTTCCTGGATAGTGTGGCTGTAATTTGTGATGAGCAACCTGATCTTAAAAAGCAATTCCTTCCCATGCCTGTTGGTTGAGTAGGTTTAGACACATATTTTACAAGGGAAGTTATCTGATTGAAGTCCTTGATTCAATTTCCATCTTGATTTTGCTTTTATTTGAATGTGCTGAAGGTACCAAAGGGGAATCCATATCATAGTGCAACTTCTGGAGAGATGGCCATCTATCAGGCAAACAGTCTCATTTTCAGGAAGGTAATGCTCCTCTTTTATTTTCATATGTTATGCATTGAATTCTATGCTTATATTTGCTCTTATAATCTCAATTTGATTACTTGTTAGGCTGGTGTTAAAGTGGATGATCCAGTCCAACAAGTGTTCAATGGTCAAGAGGTAGAAGTATGGCCTCGCATTGTGTGGAAGCCAAAATGGGGACTCACGTTTGCAGAGATTAAAAGCAAAATTAGTGGAAATTGCTCCATTTCTCAAAGGTCGACCATGGCCATCAAGGGCCCTGACATCTTTATTCAAGATCTCTCCTTGGATGGAGCTCTTTTGGTTGATGCTGTTGAAGAAGCAGAGGTAAATGCTAGCTGCTAAGTAACTAATTTTCAAAGATATGTCCTTACTACTTCAATAGTCATTTTCTCCGTTGAAGTCCATATAGAAGTAAAACAGAGTCCTTTAAATGAAACATGACTGAGCAGAGGAAGCCTTTGTAATTTCGAGGTAAATTTTAGCTGCTAAGTAATTAATTTTTGAAGATCTGTCCTTGCTACTTCAAGAGTCATTTTCTCCGTTGAAGCCCATAAAGAAGTCAAACAGAGTCCTTTAATTGAAACATGACTGAGCAGGGTAAGCCTTTGTCATTTCTAGCAAACCTCTTTCATCGCACTTTTTCTATGGAAACTTGCATGTGGAGCCTCTGATCTAAAAGAAGGAAAGACCATTATTTGACAGATGGTGTACCAGCAACTCATTTAATCTCAGTGCAAAATGAAATAGCGTTGCACAAATTTGTCCCATATTTTCCCATCTATCATCTCCTATCCCTTCAACAATTTGTTTTGCTACTTTTTCGTGGCAGGTTTTATGGATTCTCTCATATGACGGATATCGTTCTAGCTATTAGAACTTAGCTTTTATAAGTCCAATACTCAGTCCCGTATTGATTTCCAATTTATTTTGGAACTCATTGATCTTTTGGCACTATTTTTATCACTGCCATCAGTGGCTGCATTCATCTTGGTTATGATGGTAGCGTAAACATGGACCATGTTTTGCAAGCTATGCAAATAGTTTATGGTGAAACCAATCACCGTTTTCAACAGGTAAAGGTTGGAGGTCCTATCCAGAACAAGGGTTGGATCATTGAAAATGTAGACTACAAAGATCGTTCATGCCCAGAGGAATTAAGGATCAGGGGCTTCAGATTCAAGAAAGTTGAGCAGCTGGAAAAGAATTACAACGAGCCTGGCAAGTTCACATTGAATGCTTGAAACGGTCAGTCCAAAAATGATCTTTGTTTGATGCACGAATTGAAATCCAAGTGAAGAAATAAAAATTTCCATTAATGTCGATTGAACTTAGCGTGGGTCAGGAGTAGTTAAATATAAACAATGATGTAGCTGTGGTATAAACTTTGGTATTTCTTTTTCATAATTTTCTTAATAATTATTCTTCTTCTGGCAATAGGAATAGTGACACACAGTGTATATGTTTGTCATAAATAAGTTTTCGTCCACTGAAACAAGGAGCAACAGCGCGATGCCGACTAGACCAGCATTGTGATGACCTGTCGAAATAACAATGCTCGTCACTGTACTCTTATGGACTTGCGTAGTTCGGTTTTCTTTAACTGCGTTGAAAATGGATCAATCTCAGGTTTTGTGAGTGAATTTGTTTGCAAATTTTCAAGCTTACACGTTTGCCATGTTCGTGCTTTTATTTGGAACTTGCTACTTTTTCCGCCGAGATGACTAATAAGTTCAAATAGAAGTAATGAAAAGTAAAGGGGTATGAACATATCTTCCATCGAGTTGTTCTGCAGCGTTGAAAAACCATTACCAGACGAGTTTACTATTGCTCTCACGCTTTTCCTTTTTTGTCGGTTAGACTTTTGACTGGATTGTTATTGTACAAAAGAAAAGGTTATAATTTTTACCTTAAATGTGGGCATAGTGAACAACATAATATTATTTAATGTCTTCTATTTAAATGAAAGAGAAGATCTTGCCGTCCTAATGCTAACGGTGTATTTTATACGAGTAATAATTAACCTAAGGAAAGTCTTATGTTTGAATCTGTCGGATGCATTTGGAGAAATGACATACATTTGAATAAAATCATCTGTGGAGGTCCCATCCAATGTAAATTCAAGAAGAGGTTCCTTCAGAATTTTCCAATTTCGTTGAGAATAAAATATAATGTCGGCTGGTGTTTGATATAGATATTTTGTTAATGTATTTGCGATGACAGAAACAAAAAGAAAATCAGTAACATTAGACCAAGATAAGGGATATAAATTCGTACATGTTACAGTACAATACTTGAGAGTTCCGACAAATGAAAATCCCACGAGTCTGGAGCACGCAGGATTCCAACGCCTGAACAATGTAGTAAGTATAATTTTGTCTTTCTATATATAGATATTTATAACGATCGAATGCTCTACAAACACAATCATTCCTTGCTAGTATGTGTACGACAAACAGAATCCATTGCAAGGAAGAAGGGTCAGGTCATTAATCAATACGGAGACCGTTTCTGTGGACATGCTTCATTTTCCGGCACCGGCCACGCTCTCTTGGGACATTCGTGACTAAAATAAGGTCCAACGCAGCTTTCAGAATGTCCAGAAACATGTACAATGAAAATGACCGTATTACACGCGGAAAGTTTGTATGAAGCCAGCAACCTTAAAAAATAGTTGCAACTGTCATGTAAGTTGTAACGGCATGATATTTAAATGGTAAGATATTTTATGTTCATGTTAATCAATCACCATCTAATAATAATTTGAATTATGGTAGATGACCTTAGTCTTTGATTCAATTAAATGGTACAAAAGTTACTTCTTATTAACTTTGGTTGGTAAGAAAGTAAAGTGAATTTGGAATATAATTCATCAGAGAATAAATCTATGAAACATAAAAATATTCACATGTTTGAATACTTATAAGAATTCTAATAAGAAAGTTTGGTGGATTGTCATTATAATGTTTGGTATGTAATAGTATTTCATAAAATGTAACTTAATGTTGACTTTTGTTTCCAATTATATCCCTACAAATCGAATAAAAATTGAAATCGTTAAATAAGAAAAATATGAACATGAAGATTGTCGATTGAAACTTCTGAACAAATATATTCAAAATTTTACTAACAGGAGAACAATAAGAATAGTTGAAGACAGTATTACGTGAAATGGTAATTAGTATTAATCAGTACCGGTACAATACCGTACCAGAATCTAATATGGTACCAATTCTAATACAGTATTCGTAACATTAGTTGAAGAGGAGATAGGGTCTTATAAAAGAGTTGTCGTAGAGTTGAGAGAAAAGAAAAGGTTAAATTGGTTAGCATATTTTTTAGATTACATTCGTAAGGAAAGTAATCTAACTACTTAAAAAAATTGAACCAAACTTGATAATATAAATTTTAGAAAAAATATTACTTTCTCGAATAAGAATCCATGCGAAGCAAACAATGCCTTAAAGTTTTTTATTTTTCAAATTTCAAAAATCCTTATGATCATTTTCAGATAGATTGTAAATATTAATTAATCAAAAGTTTTGGATGGGAAACAGATTCCGTATTTAACCTCCTCTCCTTTTAATTTCCGTGATCAAACTTCTTCACGAGAAATTTCCTGGAAACTCCATATATATACTTCTATGCCAGAAAAAACTAGAATGTGGCATCCATGTATAAATAGCGCAATTCATGACACCACAAGAACCGAATCAATAAGGGAAGTTATGGTCTTGGAAATCTTGTCAGATATGTCTCCTCTCAACAACACGGACTTGTATAGGATTTTCCATGAGCTTGACAAGAATGGAGACGGGCTTTTGAGCTTGGAGGAGCTGAATTGGCTTCTCGAGAGTATCGGTATCAGTTTTAGCCTCAAAGATGTGGAGTCCTCCGTCGGAAAATCAGTCCTCAGTTTGGACGACTTCGTGGCTTTCTATGAATCCATAACCAAGAAAGACGACGGCGACGACAGGAACGTTCACAATGCCGGAGAAGGAAGCAAAAACGTGGAGGACAGCTGTCTTGCAATGGCGTTTGACGTTTTTGATTTGAATGGAGATGGGGTCATCTCTTCTCAGGAGCTCCAGAGCACGTTGTTAAGACTTGGGTTGTGGGACGAGAGCACTGGCAAAGATTGTCGAATCATGATTGGCTTTTACGACACCAACTCAGATGGTGTTCTCGACTTCGAGGAATTCAAGAACATGATGTTGCAGTCTTAGTACCTACAGACTCTGTCAGACGAAATGCAAATGGTTGTCATTTTGAACGGTTGAGGCTTTGTGTATAATCTCTTGGAATCCACATATATGATTTGCTTGACTGCTTGTACAGACTCATGTCTCGTGGTATTTTCTCTTCTTGCATTCTTTTGCCGGAGAGGTTTTTCCGGGATTCTGGACTGAATTCAAAGAATCAAAAGTTTCAAAAGTGGTAATTTTGATATGCTTAAGAAAATGAAACTTAGTTTAGCAATTGGCATGCCATTTAGCATGGTTTTAAGTTAAATTCAACCTTATGTGATTAGGAGAAAGACAAATATTTAGTCTTGTTTGGCAACCAGCGTATTGATAACAGATTAATATAATTGATTTGACTAACAGATAATATTAGCTGTTTATTTAATGTTGTTTGATAAAATTAAGTATTTAACATTAGCTGTTTATATATAAAATGACTTATAAGGATACGATTTAAAACAAATTTATAAGAACATGAGTATTATATTCGATTCTTCATCCGTATAATTTATTTTATCATCCTATTTTTATGTTTACTTTCAAAGTTAAAAGAAGACATATGTAACTAAACGATAACTCTTTGTATATTCTAATTCTAATTTAATATTAATTTAATTTTAAAAATTAAAATTAAAAATAAAAATAAAAAAATAAAATTAAAAATATTAAATGTAAATAATAAACTTACTATTTCTATCTCTATTTTAGTGATTTGTAATAACTTTTGAATATAATAATTTTTTAGCTCCTTAATGTTCGGTTTGGTTATTGTCTCTGTCGATGGAGACAGATAACAAAACACAAAAATTTTGTGCCTTGTAGTGTTTGGTTACTGACCCAACTTATTTTTGTTCTGACTCCAGATTACAAAAACATATTTTTTAAAAAATTTAAGATATATGTAATTATAAAGAGAAGAGCAAAATAATGTACAAGAACCGCAAGCTACTATATGCGGGACAAAAAGGGGAAAATAGCCGTTCAGGCCACAGTCAGTGGAACACCATTGTCACAAGAGAGCAAACCACAAAACAGCCAATAACAAGTTACATCTAAATACTCCAGCACCGTCTCATTGCCAAATCTAGCCACTCTTGCATACCATGCCCGATGATGACCTCCCTGATCATGTTAATAATGCAATCCGCCAACTCATATTTCTGCCGCTCTATTTGTTTGTAAAGTCGCCTGTTTCTCTCCCGCCAAATATGATAGATAATCATCTGAAAGGAGGTTCTAATCATGAGAGAATCACGCCTTCCATTATTGACTGCGCGAATAATTTCATTGAGGATCTCAGGCCAGTCATAAGAAGAGTACAAGACATAAATTTTTTGTTCCTTTCAAAACTGTGGGATAAGATTTCATGTCCCTGTAACAGAAACAAAATACATAAGCAACTTCCAAAAATACTTGTCCTCCTAAGAATTTATTTGCAAAATTGAACCTTTTCTTAAAACCTCCCGACCCATCTGATTTGCTTCTCTCTCATTCTTAGTCTCTCACTTTCTAATCTCTCTCATTCTCGTTCTCGTTCTCGTTCTCGTTCTCGTTCTCCTCTCTAGTGGCTCTCTTCAACTGGTGACAACCGGTTCTTTTTCCTCCACGCCACCACTGCACGCCCCCTCTCTAGTTTCCACGCATCGCCACTCACGGACTCATCGTCACCACATACAACCCAACCATTTTCAGCCTCCACTGTATGCCCACCAGCGTCCACTCTTCACCATTGTCCACTGTCCATCGTTGACCGCTGCCTGCCACTACCGCTTTCGGAGTTAACAGTCGCTGGATCTGGAAAAAGTCCAGATTTAAACCTGACCCGAAATTCCAAACCTCCACATACGTTGATAATTTTTTGGGTGCATTTTTAATTTTTTTTGCTTAATTGCATTTGTGAATATTAACGATATGGATGAGTTGATTGAAACTGAATTGTTGGAAGTGTAAGTAGGAAATAAATTTTGTGAATTTCTAACTTGTGTTGGGTTGGAAATTTGGAGTTGAATGAATGATGATTTGGGTTGGAAATTTGAATTAAGATTGATGCACGGTCTTAACTTTTAATTTTAATGGAATTGGATATTTTGAATGCAGTTGATGATGTTGGTTATGAATCATGATTTGGTTTATTCGCTATGCATGAATTGAGATTTTTAATTTTAA
>JANZLC010000002.1:7285757-7323960 GCA_026413385.1 Erythroxylum gracilipes
AACTGATGTATTATGGCTTGAAATGCCATTAAGGCTTTGTAAAACGCTTCATTTTGTTATTAATGACAATTGCCATGAGATTTGAAGAAAAATGTATAGGATATGTTTTACTCAATTGTTGATTGGGGTTAATTTATAAGAATGGCATGTAGTAGTATAAGCTCAAGTTCAGGCTTCAGTATCCGATGTTGGGCTTCGGTAATGGGGTCCAACACGTTACATGCAAAATCTGGGTCTAGGAGCTCTAGACTAAACATACATATTAATCAAAACTCGAATGTCAAGTTATTCACCTTTTAAATTGTACACACATATTAATAATTCTTTGATCATTCAAACTCTATAACTACTCCTATTTACTTGTTTATGAAAAGTCAAGCTATTTACAAGTTTGGAAGGTTTTATTAGAAATTTTTTTAAAAAAATCTTTGTAATTTTTTTTTTACATGGACCTAGTCTTTTACTTGGAGGCAAACATAGGTGATGAATGTCAATCCGATTACTTGACTAAGTCATGTTTTTTTTATTAGGCTGCTTGGTAAAAACATCATTATGGCCTTTTAAAGTGGAGGCACACATTTGTGATGTATGTCGATCCAGTTATTCAGCTACATCACGTTTTCAACTGGCCATTGGCTCTATTCATAACCTGAAGGCCAGCGGAATAGTTATTTATTTAAAATTTTAAAATTAACCAACATTTTTTTATTACTTACCTTGTTGCTTAAGCTACTCGTTTTCATGAAAAAAAAAATTAGCAGAGCTACTTTAGTCAAAAGGCTTAAAATTATTAATAAATGTGACAATTTAGAGGGTGACAAACTCATACTAAATCCTAATTAACTTGCATATTTGGCCAGCCCAATTCACTAATTTTGCGAGTTAATGACTTTTCACAACCTAATAGACTATAATCAAAATTAAATCAATTTCAATTCATCTAAGCCATTGACACATTCAAACAATACACAAAATGCAACTTAACAAACTATAAATTCACATTCAAAGCAAAACACATAACCCTTCCCATACTTGAACAACATATTATCCTCAACTGAGGAGGAGGCAAATAAACACGCATGGCACGAAGAAACATAAATTAAAGTAAAAACAAAAATAAAATAAAGACTGAATTTAAAAAGAAAAGGTTATCAACAAAGCCCCACGGTGATGGAGGCAAAGATGGTGTTGGAGGTGGCAGTTGGATGCCTTGAGCCTATTGTCTTATCTTGGAATTGCTTAAAGAGAGTGGGAGAAGTAGTGATCCCAGATTAATTCAAATTACTAAAGTTTTATTGAAAGTTTAAAACAGCGCTAACTAAACCTAACAATTTCAATTGAACTACTAAACATGCTAATTTATGGTCATTAGCTTGACTTTACACTCATAGAGGTGTCTTAACTGTTCAAACAAAAGGAAATCACTTCCTTGTCCTTGGGAATTGCTCCTCTAAGATATAGCTTGCAATGATGCCCGTAGACCTTGAAAGTTTCCTTGTTAGCATTTTCCAATTTGAGGTATCCAAGATCGAAGACTTAAATAACCGTAAAAGGTCTACTCCATCGAGGTTTTAACTTCTTCAACCATGAATTATATAGCAGAATTGCATCTCCTACTTTAAATTCCTTTTGTTTAAGACGAGAATCATGTCATTTCTTTACCTTTTCCTTGTAGAGTTTCATGTTTACGTACGCATTATAACGAAACTCCTCAAGTTTGTCCAGTTGCAAAAGTCGCTTTTCGTCTGCTGGCTTCCAATCAAAATTTAACGCTTTTATCGCCCAGTATGCCCGATGTTCTAGTTCGACCGACAAATGACAAGCTTTTACGTAAACAAGCCTATAAGGAGTTGTTCCAATAGGTGTTTTGAAAGTAGTCCTATAAGCTTATAAGGCATCGTCTAACTTTATTGCCCAATCCTTCCTGGAGTTGTTCACCGTCTTTTCCAAAATTCATTTCAGTTCCTATTTGACAACTTCCACTTGGTCACTAGTCTGTAGATGCTAAGGTGTAGCAATACCGTGGTGCACTCCATATCTTTTTAAAAGGGCATTAAAAGATCTGTTGCAAAAATGTGTACCTCCATCACTTATTATCATACGTGGCACTCCAAACCGATTGAATAATCGTTTGATGAAATTTTGCATCGCCTTTCCATCATTGGTTGGAGATGTCACTACTTTAGCCCATCACGAAATAGAATCCACTCCCACTAGAATGTACATGTTTCTCATTGAATATGGGAAAGGACTCATAAAGTCGATACCCCATACATCGAAGACTTCCACTTTTAAAATGTTGGATAAAGTCATCTAATCTCTTTTGGAGATGTTACCTATTCTCTAGCAATGATCACATTGTGCCACGAAAGTTTGAGCATCCTTAAACAATTATGGCCAATAAAATCCACTCTCGAGTATCCGAGCTGCCGTTTTGTTAACTCCATAATGTCCATCATATTGACCTTCATGTCATTGATTTAAGATGCCCAACTCATTATTAGATGCAAAGGGAAGAACTTATTTGGCCAAGGAGGATCTCAAGAAATTCATCTTTAATCACTTTAAAAATATAATAGGCAAGATTGCGTTATGACAATGGAGCAGATAGGGAGTCTAACAACGTAGTTTTGGAAAAAGGATGTGGAATCTACACTTTTTAGCCTAAATCCTAAAAAGTACTAGAGACAATATAATTTTGTTACAAGAATTACTTAAGGATTATCATAATAAAAAAGGACAACAAAAGCTACATCATGAAAATATAGATGCATAAAGATTTTGAATCAATTGCATGGAACTTCATCTTAGAGGATATGGAAGCTCTTGGATATCTTGGCCTCTTCATCAGGTAGATCTAGATGTGCATCACTACCACATCTTTCAGCATAATAGTTAATGGAGAAATAACTCGAATTTTCAAAGGAGGGATATAATTAAGACAAGGAAATCCTCTCTCCTCCCATCTAATTATAATATGTGTTGAGGCTCTCTTAAGGCTTTGATATAATCACATTAGGAAAAAGGTAGGTTCACATCACTGCAAATGTGAAAGCTTAAAACTCTACTGCTTATCCTTTGTGTATGGTCTCATTTTAATATGTAGAGCAAATGAAAATTCAATATAAATCCTCATAAAAATGATGCAATAATTTGTTAACCTAAGTTGCATTTATATGTTAGGAAGAAATCCCACCCTAGTTGAAACCTTAACAGATGTAGTTGGCCTAAGCTTGAATTTCCCCTATTTAAATATCTTTTTGCCTCAATAACTACAAGAAGGCTCACCAATAGAGATTTCCAATCTCTGTTTGATGCCATTTAAAAAGTAATAGGAAGTTAAAATAAAATGCACTTGTCTTATGCTGGGAGATTACAACTTGTCTTACCAGTTCTGAATAATCTTTATGTGTACTGAAGTTCTTACCTGAGCCTGCCTTGTAGCATTATCAAGACAATAAAGAGGTTAATCAAGAACTTTTTATGGATAAGATACCCTAACAAATTATGCAAACAAAGGTTAAATAGAAAGTGTTGTTGTCTATAAAGAAGTAGGTAAATTAGGGATCAATTTTATTAAAGTTATGAAAATAATTTGAAATTTTCATATTGACAAAGATTTTATGAGTTAGATTGATTCCTTCAAACTTCATCAATGGAGGAAGCTTATAAAATCTTAAGCCTCATAAAAACATGTCTTATATATTACTATAAATTTTAAAAATTAATAGTACTATGAACCAATAGATGAAATACATAATTGGAAATGGAAATGCCACTTCTTTCTGGTTTGACACCTAACACAATCTTGGTCCTTTGTTCAATCTTCCAAACTTCTACAAATTCAGGTTTAGAATTTTAGTTTATGTTAAAGTCAAAGAAGTGGTAATAAATGGATCATAAAGTTGTCACTTGAGAAAATTCTTGTCTATTATGGCCAATATGCCTACTTACAATCCCAGTCCTATAAAGGAAGACTTAATAATTTGGCCTGCGCACATTTTAGGTGTGTTTACAAACAAAACTTCCCTTAATCTACTCGATTACTTCATCTTCCAAGGTTGCCTAGAGTAAACTAATATGGGACAAAATTTGTATCCCGAAAGTGTCCTTTATATTATGGTTAGCTATGAAGTAAAGGCTCCAAACCAAGGATAGACTAAGAGACACTTCAATCATCAATACCTATTGCCTCTATTAACAGGATCAAATGTCCATCAAACTTTTGTTCTTCCAGTGCTCTTATTCTTATAGTTGTGTGGGGACAAGTTTTGCACTAGTGTTAGCATATTTGCATTGAAGAATACGGGGAAAACATCATTCAATAGGCATGCAAAGATAGATACAAGTCTAAAAAGGATTTAAAACTTTTCAAGATTTCCTTTAGCTACTTTGTCTGTGCAATATAGAGGAAAAGAACTTGAGAATCTTCTAACATATGCATCTTAACACAAATGCCCACTTTTAGACCTTAGGAACTAGATAAGAGGGGTTGTACTAGTGAAAAGGAAATGGAATCCAGATGCGTGATGTGATGAAAAGTGTTTGGAATCTATAACTAATGAGAGTCCAAGATGCAATATCCTTAATATAAAGCAAAAGGATATTGATTCCTAGAATTCTAGTAGCTAGTCCTTGAGATATCTTCTTGTTTTGGGATTACAAGATTATGGAATGTAGGTTCTTTATCCCATTGTTTGAACTCGGATGTAACACTTTCTACAGTAATGCAATTATCCCTTTGTTCTTAAAAAAAAAAGTTATCAATCAAAAGAGTTTATCCTTTTTGTACCAGAGAGCTTAGAGTATATTATAAAATTACCAATTACCTATTCAATTAATAGACAACAATAACAATAACTTAGTGAAAGTCCCACTTACACGTAAGGTTTAGGGAGGTCCAGTAGCATGCAACCTTATCTCTAATTGGTAGAGAGACTATTTTTAATAGATCCACATAAAAAAGAAAAAATGTAAAATATACATATACATATTAAAATAATAAAAATATAAAAAAGAAATAGAATAAATAATACAAGCGATATAGAACAAGGTAAAGAATAAAATAAAATAAAAATAAGTAAATAAATAAATACACAAATAAGAAAGAAGAAAAGTAAATTAATCAATCAAACAAATTATTACAAGAAAATATTTAGGCTAAGTAAAAAAATGTTTAGGCTACACAACAAAGAGGAAAGTACTACATATTAAATATTTAGGATAAATGCAAGACATAAGACTCGAAGAAAAATATTTAAATGACCTATAAGAAAGAGAAGCACCTCTTTATATGATTCTTTACCTATATTCTAGTATGTCAAAATTCTTTATTGACGGTCATGTTTTTGGTAAGTTCTAGCAGAGTTATGTCATTCTTCATCACCTCCTCTAGTTCTTCTTAGGCTTACCTTTTTTCCTTGTACAATCTTTAAATACAATCTTCTCACATTTTCTTACTAAAACATTAAGATGTCTTCTTTAAACATTTTTAAACTACCTAAACCTTATCTACCTATTCAATTAATGACCTGCAAAATTAATTTCTACATAAAGCAAATTCACAATTTGTTGTTTGAATAAAGAGGTCTCAACATAATGTGTTGCAACGATAACAAATTGCAAACATGATGACAGCCGTAACATTCCACTACTTTTTTCAATTTGCACCTTCTATACTTTCTCAACCATCAAGTTAGTTCTTCTACCAAAAATTTGCAGTGTTGCGGGTCTACTTCTCATAAAGGGATGAGAACTGAGAGAAGATAATCCCCTCCTAATTTTAATGTTTAAAATGATTTATAATAAATAGAATTATATGCATAGTTAATATACACATATCACACATGTTTTTTTAAGGAAATTATTGATATATTGTTATGGTTTTACCTAACTTACCTTAATTTGATACTATAATTAATTTTATTTAATATGTTGGGTAATTTTAAGCAATATTAGCTTTGGAAGTAATTTTTACCAACAATCAAGGAGGTTTGTGGGAAGTTTGCGAGAACAAATTTTTGACAATCAACCAAGAAAATTTTGACAATCTAATTTATAGAATCATGAATACAATATGTTTACTGTTTTGCCTAGACATTTTATTGATAATTGTTTGAATCGAATACAAATTAGTATTAGGATAATTTAAAACTAAATTAAATAATAATAAAAGAGTAAGACTCGGTAATTAATAAATCGTCGTAAGAAGGATATGTTCGCTGCTCGATAAGTACACTTATCTAAAGTTGACAATATTAGGGTGGACGATAATAATGGATATTTCAGTCCAAGACAACCTCAACCTGAGGGAGTAGTTGGTGTCACAACAAAAAGACCATGGATGCGTGAAATGCAGTCGCTCTATGAACACCAAGACACAATGGAAAGTAACGTCTAACCATAAATATTAATATTCATAAAACCATTATTTGTCGGTTGGGAAACAACAAACTTGTATTTTGATTGTAATCAACTGTACATAATTCAAAGGCTAGAGGTCACTATTGCTCTCATCCGTACAACGAATTAACCTTAATGTGCCCAAGTACAATTAACAGTGACAGGGACAGTATCCTAGCTAGAGTAGAAGTAAGACTGCTTAAACAACAATTTGTACCTGAGAACTAATTTTTATAACAAAATCAGTTCGAACGGCATTAAAAGAAAATTCTAGATGGCTTCAAACAAACATTGCAAAACCACCCAGGAAATAATTAGGAGTAGTGTACCTTATATGCTTCTGTAACTCTGAGTATTAAGTAGAATTATTTTTGGGTATAACTAGGTGGAATAGTGGTGGCGCAGATAGAGGAACAATGCTGTTGAAGCAGCCATAGCATAGGGTAACACAGTCCACATTCCCTGTATGACTTAACAAATTAAATACCACTTCTAATTAATAAGAAGTAGATGAAAAAGTAAGCTACATTACCACAACTGTTGCAACAGTGGCAAGAGCAAAGACAGGGCGCTCCCTCAACAGAAATCCAACCCCCAGCTGAGTTCAGAAACAAAGACGGTTGTATCAGTTATCCAATTATCAAGTTGTAGGGACTTTTTCTCAGTATTAGGACCAAATGAAATAAAAAGCCAGCATTGGAGAAGTTATTTCCAGTATGTGTGTTCTAGTACAGCGACATGCAAAAAAAGGGTCAAGAGGACTGCTTGCCACTTCTTTTTATCAATAACCTAGAGATAGCATGCATGGGAATGCTTTTCTCTGGGAAAATATAAGAAATTTTGCAGGACATGCGTTTTTCACCATGTCTGGTTCTTAAAGTAAATGACTTCTGCTGTTTTTGTGGTCATATCATTTAGAAACAGATTAAGACACGCATGCACACTATGTAAAGGTGGAAGCCCAGCAAGATATGTACAATCACCTGAAGTGGAAGAGTGATCAAGCCACCACAACAAACTCCAGCAAAGAAACACTCTGGAGATATACCCTGCATTAAGCATACATGTCAAAATGACCAAGAAATCCGAGGAAGCAGCCAGTAAACGTGCGTCACCCAAATTTCATTTTGTAAAGATGAAGCATAGATAATCATGAACAATATCATCAATCACATGAGAAGTTAATGAAAATTGCTCGAGTGAAACTCGCATCTGTTCATACTTGAGAATCACTATCCAAATAAAAGGAGACAAATCAATTTTCAAATTTTCAAAATTAGTATATAATAATAATCACTAACCAGTGTCCCTGCTAGAAAAGCTGTGGGATTTCTCGCCCCAAGAGAAAACCGCTCCACTGCAGATCAATGGAAAATAACTGTCAGATGAAGACGAACCAGGTAAACTTAAGGGGAAAAAGGTAAAGTCCAGAAAACTAGAAAGTTAAGATCAGAAAATAACATGTTAAAATTTAAGATCAAACACATTACTCAAGGGCACACTTCTTGAACTAGAGCAATAACAGTTTCAATGGGCAGGTAGAGCGATGTAAGGTTGAGGAATTTTAAGAAATATTAATGCAGCAGAACCAATGTATAGTAACTCCTGTTTGGAGTAGTTGAATCATTACATATCAGAACTTCAAAAACTAAACACTCTAATCATGTAAGTTGAGCACATAGGTGGCAGGGTGTAGACCATTCAGTGAATGTTCTGGCATATATCTGCACATGCCATGATCTACAGTTAACTACCTACACCAACTATTGGTATTATTTGGTTTAGTAATTATTGTCATATTACTTAATCTCAATTACATTTAAATCAGTGAATAAGGATGTTTTCCAACTTACTATATGTGCAAAATAGTTTACAACTCACCAATGCCTATGAGATTCCCATGCTTCTGCACAGCTTGAGTAATGCTTACAACCTTCTCTTCACCAATGCCTAACTGTAGAAGTGATGATGTTACTTGATCAATATTAGGAAAACAAATTTTCAAACCTTCCTAAATGCAAAATATAGGCAAACTGAACAATGCCAAACTTGGCATAGTAGTAATTGACTGTCTCATGTATCTCCATATATGCTTGTTTGTATTGTGTGCATTTACCAAGATGAGAAAGAACAAACCTTTGAACAAACATCTTGGGATGCCCCACTTTGCCTGAAAAGTTTCCCCAGGTAGAAAGGTATCATGTCACTGATACATACTCCCCTGTTTTAAGGAATTCTCAATGTGAGAATTCAAAATTAAAAGCAGTTGAGATATAGGTAGGAACAAGGAATAACCATTCTTGACTTACCTTAGAACACTTGTTTTAGCTGTTAATACATATTAAAAACAAGAAAATATTCACTTAAAACAAAAGCTTTGCGGAACTGACAGAAGGTAATCATCGCAAGTTTAAGGCTTCTGCTGCCCATGGTTTCCTGAGATTTCATAAATTTAAGTTCAAAATTATAATTTTCTCTATATAGATGTAACTAGAGGGACACTGCTGAAATAACAGCTTTTTTTTTTTCTAACATGAAGTAAATTATCTAACAGGGAACTTGTAGCACCAAAGAAAAAAAAATGCTTAGCCACTAACCAATATATCCACAACACAGTGGAGATAACGTGCGCACCATTTCTGGTGAAAGATTCAAGAAAAGATGACCATGTCCCATCCAATGACAGCTTACGTGATAGAGATATACCAACCTAATCATAATAAAATCAAACAGTAAATGCTTGAGACACAGACAAACTTAAAACTGTTCATACAAAGCAGTAACATATAACCAAATGGGTAAGCAAATGCTTGAGATAGCAAAACCGGAGTACCAGTAGAGAGGACAGACCCAGACATTGAGAGCCTCCTCACTGATGAAGAGCCCACAACCAGCAGCCATAAGCAACCAAAAGTAAATCCATCTGAAACACATGATGGAAAGAACAGCTAAATTACAATATTATATCATCAAATAAAATAAGCAAAGAACAACCATCTAGTGCAAAATTATGTGGAAGCATTTGTACACCAAAGCAGGTTGAGGGAATTGACTGAACTCGAAGTGAGTGAAGTTTTTGTTCAAAGAGATTGGAGTCACAGTTTATGTGATCAGCAGTCATGAAGCTAGAAAAGAAACAACGGATGTAATAGAGGCATACCCTGGAGCATATTCAGGAAGCATGATCCTGTATCCAAAGGCCTTAAAACTAAAACCCACAGGGGCTGTGGACATAAGTGAAGATTGTGAACCTTCAGCCAGACATTGAACTCCAAAGGATGATCCACTGCTGGGCCATTTGAGACTGGCAGAAGTGATTGTAAGAATTGCAGCTACCCCAACAGCCCCTGCTAATAGGAGGAGAAATGGACTCCCCAAAGAACTAGCTCTATCTTTAAGATTTCCAATGGTTTCGTCAGCAGAATCATGTCGGCTATCCAAATTATCTTTGGCCGCTTCATTATTTTCAGCACCTTCTCGCCGAATACTCCTTATCCTGCATACAGTACATGGGATAGCTTTATAACTTACAGGGAACAAAAAAGGGTTCCGCAAGTGCTGGTACAGAAATGAATAAGATGGCATGTTGATAACGGTCAAATTTTCTTTTACACCTGGAGTTTGGATATGCTGGATGCTATCTATCAATAAGGATAGAAAAGATGGTGCCAACGAAGGTGAACATCAAGTGAAGAAAACTTGCATTAGACAAGAATCAGAGGCATTGCCATTCACATTTTGGTTTATTGAATTTAAAATTTTTATCCATAAAATTTATCTTAGACCAAGAAAACCCAACATTGGCAACGGGAAATCTGGCACAAAAGGCTAAAAGATAAAATTAGAAACTACAAATATGGAATGTTTTGTAACTATTGCAAAATAAATAATTTAGAACTCCTTTGACCAAAACAATGCATCTAGTCTCGTTGTATAAGAAACTTTTTGAATCCTAAAACTATAACACATTCTCCAGCTATTGTACAAACCTGTATAGTGTTACGGTCTGATCTAATTGTAAGGTATGGGACTTGAATCCCATATTGGTTAAATACAAGATTGATATGAGATTTATAAAGACTTTGGGCTCTCTACCCTCATAAGCTAGCTTTTGGGGAGTGGTTCTCCTAAAAGTCCTTATCAATTGGTATCAGAGCCAGGCCTTGGAGTGGTGGCCCACGGAGTGGTGGCCTGGGAGTGCCAGCCGTGACCAACGTGGCCGTGACCAACAAGGATCTCATAGTGGTGGCCCATGGAGTGGTGACCTGAAAGTGTCAGCCGTGACCAACATGGCCGTGACCAATGAGGACATTGGTCCTTATGGGGGGACGAATGTTACGGTCTGATCTAATTGCAAGGTATGAGACTTGAATCCCATATTGGTTAAATACAAGATTAATATAGGATTTATAAAGACTTTGGGCTCTGTACCTTCATAAGCTAACTTTTGGGGTTCGGTTCTCCTAAAAGTTCTTATCATTCAACGCCGGCAAAATTTTCCATGTTCAAACAAGTTGGCTTAGCAAAATGCAACGCAAGTCTACTCTTCACCCAAATCCTATCCAGTCGACACGACAAGGCGAGCTGACTTATAAATGAGTTGATGTAATCCTTTTAGCTTCTTTTCATTGTAATTACACCATGTATGCAAGTTTGAATGTAGTAATCTTTCTTTCCAGAAACTTTTCCAGACTAGGGCTGTAGGACTAGGACATGGCTCATAATCTCCTCCCTCTCTTTTTCATAATTATAATTCAACGCACAAGCATTTTGACCATTCGATTAAGAAAAACCTTTCCAGCTCTGAAAGTTTAAATAATGCCAGAGCTAGAGTCGTTATACAACTTTTCGACCTAGAAACAATTAAGAAAAACCTTTCCAGCTCTGAAAGTGTAAATAATGCCAGAGTCGTTATACAACTTCTCGACCAATACATTTTGTTGGACACCTTAGAATGTTAATGCTTGTAGTATATTTTAGAAAAATAAAATCTAATTTTGGAATTATTAATTACCGATAAATTAGTTTAACTAATTCGATCATAAAAGAATAATATAGGTCTAAGTTGATTAAATTTCGAGCCAGTTCAAATTTAGAGATTCGGCTCAAAATTTAATACGAATAATTCAAAATAATATTATTTTAGAAATAAGTTATATTAAGATCAAACCTATAAATAAAGGGGACGTAAATCTACTTGTATGAACTAATTTTTAATATATATAAAATGGTTTCTCACTTATTTACATAAAAGGTAGAGTAATATTTGAAACATATATTAAATAATAAAGTAATTAAGAGCTTTTAAATATTTTAAAACTTTTTTCGTTGACTCCTATCACTAATTAATATTCTACTCGCCTAATAACTTTTTAATGAATGCTTTCTTATCCAAAAAACATTTTCGTTAATGGTTATTTAGTCTTCTAGAAGCTTCCATTAACTTCGACAAGTAGGACATATAGGAAACATGGAACTATACTAATTGAAAGATATTCATTGTTGTTCAATTCTATGGAAAAAGTAAAAACAACAAAGCATTAATATAATCGTTTAAACCCTAAATTCATGCATGTTAGGTATTAATGTTCTAGTAATTGATGACACTTCCATCGTAATTTTATAATTGATTTGGAACAAAATTTTTTAATAAAATGTGGAATTTGTTTGTAAGTCCATATATAGCGTGTTTTGAATAAAATTTTAAAAATTTTAATTAAGATGAATTTATTCATCTTCTTTGAAAATATATAAAATTTATATTTGATTTGAAACTATTTAAGATTTGATAAACCTTTCACCAAATTAGTTTACTTAAAAGTATACAATATTCACAAGAGTAGTTAGCAATGTGGTAGTAAATTATATATTTAAAATTTAAATATAATTATGTTATAAATAGAGATGGCAATGGACAACTCATGTACTTGGATTCAAGTTGCCTAAATCAGCCCGAGGTTCAACTATTTTAAGCAAAACAATATCGTTTTATTTATAAGAGTTGAGTCTTAGGTAGACTTCGGCTTGGACAATTCAAGCTCAATTAAAAAAAGACATTGTTTTATAATTTTAATTTAAATTTTTTTTGAAAGGATTGACCTATGGGGTTGCCCATTGTTATCCTTAGTTATAAACAAAATGTATGTAATAAATCAATTAGATTTCACACGGTTAATTATATATTTTAAAAATGTTTTTTTAGAATAAACTCTACAATAAATCTATTTTATTTATAAAAAGATTTAAATTTTATCTTATTTGGAGTTCTAAACTGCGAAATAAAGCTTAATGCAAAGGGATGCAATTTAGGTTATCCAATTATATACAAAAAAATCAAAATGATATGTAGTTGTTCTCAATGTTTATATAACTTCAATTAATTAATTTTATAATGGTTAAATTTTTATTAAAAAAAGATAAAAGAGAAGATAAAGATTATCCTTTGCCTGTATCTCCAAAAAAAAAAAATCAGTTCGTTATGCGAACAAAATGAAAAAGATTGAATAGTGATGTCATGTAAAAAAGAGGAACATGGAAGTCTCGGATAAAATTTACGTGGATTTTACAAAATAAATGATTATTTATTTGAGATTCTATAAAATAAAAAGAGTGAGATTTCATGAGAAATAACGAGTATATCCACGATGTAATTATGATAATGTCTTTTTCAACTCACGGCCGTAACTCGTACATTAAAAAACACAATCCAAAATGGGGCCCACTCTGTAGTTCCCCTCCAATCAGAAGTACACCTCGAACAGATGGGAACAGATCCACTTTTTGTCGTCTCCTGAAATCGCCGCTGCCGCCGTGTTCATGTCCACTGACGTCGTCTCCGCCATTGATGCCATCCTCTCTCTTCTCTCACTGACACCCACACCCCTGTCCTCTACTTCTCCTCCTGTCAATTAACGGTTAAGAACCAACAAAGTTTTAAAATGAAACCTGAAATTCCTACCACCGCAGCACCCGCCTCCTCTTCCTCTTCGTCCTCCGGCAATGCCGCCTTTTTCGGACTCGTAAAAGCTCCAAATTTCGTCAAGGTCGCAGCTTTGTTAATCATCTCAGTCTCTTTAGTTGCTCTCCTCTACCACATTCCCTCGCTGTCGGTTCCCGCCTTCTCCTCCTCCTCCTCCTCCACTGCATCGGGCGGAGTCCCCAATCCAAGTTCGGCCATTGTACCACGGGGAAGCTCTTCTAGATCCTCTCCACTGCCGTGGCCTATAGTTGGGAGGAGGACGGGGATAGTGGACGAGAACGGAGCTATGACGGAGGACTTTGAGATCGGAGAGTTCAATGCAAGTGCTTTGGAGGAGCTGAGGAATTTGACTAGTGAGGTAGTGAAGGAGAAGAAAGATAAAGTTAGGATCAAGTACGAGAAGTATAAGGTGTGTGAAGAGAGTAAGAGAGAGTATATACCTTGTTTGGACAATTTGGAGGAGATTAGGAGGCTTAATATTGGTGGTAGTTTTCAGAAGTTTGAGAGGCATTGTCCTAGTCAAGGTCGGGGATTGAATTGCTTGGTGCCTATTCCAAAAGGATATCGGAAATCGATATCTTGGCCCCAGAGTCGTGATGAGGTACATTTCTGAAAAGTTTTGTTTTGTCCATTGATGTGTCTAGTGTGGTTGGTGGAGTTTCTGGTTTTTTGGATATCTGACATCTGCACTTCGCTAGAGTTGAATTGTTTCAGAAGTAGTATTTGAGCATTACATTACACCCACTGTCCCAAACTGGTTATCAACGAGAGATCACGAGTCTCCTATCTCACTTCATAGTTTGTGGTTTAGGAAGGGAATCCACGTTGATGCCTTTATATGACCATGGCTGTGGATTCTTTCTGCCTAGCAAATTACTCCCCAAACTTTTCAATGTCTGACTTTCAACAGTTCCACTTGGGTAAAATTTGAACCATTGTTTCTTTGGCTGACAGTGAGATCTCATCACAGGTGTGGTTCAGTAATGTTCCCCATACACGTTTAGTTGAAGATAAGGGTGGGCAGAATTGGATAGCCCTGAAAAATGACACGTTCATTTTTCCTGGAGGTGGAACACAATTTATTCATGGGGCGGATAAGTACTTAGACCAGATCTCTCAGGTACTTGTCCTTTGACATTTTCTTCCCGGTCATACTTTTATCCTGCTTGATTATGGTCATTCTTTTGAGCTCAACTATGTGCAGATGGTTCCTGATATTGCATTTGGCCGTCATACCCGCACTGCATTAGACATTGGCTGTGGAGTAGCAAGTTTTGGTGCCTTTTCAATGCAACGCAATTTAACCACCCTGTCAATAGCACCAAAAGATGTTCACGAGAACCAGATTCAATTTGCACTAGAGCGTGGTGTTCCTGCAATGGTAGCTGTATTTTCTACACGCCGCTTGTTGTATCCAAGCCAAGCTTTTGACTTGATACATTGTTCAAGATGTAGAATTGATTGGACTAGTGATGGTACTGTTCCCAACTACTAAAGAACCAGAGAATATGCACTCTGAATTTAATCCGAGTTATGGGACCTTTATGTAGTCATTCTTTCTCTTACAGACATACGAATATGTTTCTGATACCATTGATGTTAACTTCTGCTTCTGGATGTATTTAAGGTGGGGTTTTGCTTCTTGAGGCTAATAGAATGCTACGAGCAGGAGGATACTTTGTATGGGCAGCACAACCTGTATATAAACATGAAGAAAAACTTCAAGAACAATGGGAAGGTAATCATCATATCAGCTCTAAGATGTTGTTTGCACAATCAAGGATGTGATAATAGAATCCCAGTTGCACATATTACTTTTAGCATTGTAATCTCACTTAAATCGGCTATCTTGTGTACTGCTTATCGCTTACATTCTCCAGTTCATAACATCCTCAATTCACATTTCATTTCATTAATTACACTACATCCTACTAAACACACCTAATTGCCATAGCAAGTTTAGAAACTCACTTCTGATCGCCAAACTTATAATTGCCAGTTTCTTGTTTCTGTTATGATATCCCCTAGCCAAAGTTGTTCATCTTTATTCCAGTCTCATCCTTATATCATTGGTCCATGTCAGGAAAATAGTGATAAAAGCAGAGTTTTACAACTTCTTGGGTTGATCTTTTTTTTTGTTTATGTACAGAAATGTTGAACCTTACTGAACACATTTGTTGGAAACTTGTAAAGAAGGAAGGATATATTGCCATATGGCAGAAGCCTTTGAATAATAGCTGCTATAATAATCGTGATTCTGGAGCGAAACCTCCATTATGTGATTCAAATGATGATCCAGACAATGTTTGGTGCGTCCTGGTTTCCTTTCACTTAATTACTCATAAAATGATTTGACACCTGTTCTTTTAATTCTTCAATGGATGGGAACAATATGACATTTCACATTGAATGCTTGAGCAATCGCTCAGATAGTCAATACTGGGATCCTTACCGAGAATAAGTACATATCTTAGTGCTTTAATTTAATTTTATTGTTTTAAGTGATGTTCTGTAAATCCCATATGTGAATCAACTGCAAACTTCTATCGAGACTGAGAGTTGCTTTGATAGATTGAAATTCACTTGATAATTTCCCACTTCCACACTCCTAAAGAATGAATCAAGAATTATGTTTTGACGCAGATTATGGGTATTTAAGTGTATTCTATGTCTTCCGGACTTGACTATCGTTGTATATGTGATGGCTGCAGATTAACTATGCTGAGCAGCAACTCAACAAAAGTTTTCTTGGCCTTGTTACTGTTATCAAAAGAAAAATGACAGGAGTTACTAATTGGAGACTAAAAGTTGGACTATTTTGGAATGAAATCCATATGCATTTTTGGTTCACAAAGATCAAAAAGAAAATGTAAACATGACTCCTCCATTGCAGGTATGTAAGCTTGAAGGCATGCATAACTCGATTGCCCGAGAATGGTTATGGAGCCAATTTGACTTTATGGCCTGAACGCCTCCAAGATCCACCAAATAGGCTTCAAAGCATAAAAATGGACGCCTCCATATCCAGAAAGGAACTTTTTAAGGCAGAATCACGATATTGGAGTGAAATAATAGAGGGTTATGTTGCATATATGCATTGGAAGGAGATGAGTTTCAGAAACGTAATGGACATGAGAGCTGGATTTGGAGGGTAACTTCTTCACTTTAGTAATGGATATTTTCATTGCCTTTATCTTATTGTTAAGTTTAAGAGAGTGCATAATTTATTGCATCAACGTTTATGGCAGATTTGCGGCAGCATTGCATGACCGCATTGATTGCTGGGTTATGAATGTTGTTCCTGTCAATGAGTTCAACACCTTGGCTGTTATATATGACCGTGGACTTATAGGAGTAATGCATGACTGGTAAGGAGAACGGCAATTTCACTGCTACATCTAATTCATATTATTGCAGTGGCTACAGTATTATATAAAGCTACTACTCTCATTGTTTGACACACAGAGGTTAAATTGGAACCATCAAACTCACGAATCTTAGAGTTTTCTAACAGGTGCGAGCCATTTGACACTTACCCCAGAACATATGACCTGTTACATGCGTCAGGACTATTTTCAGCGGAACAGAAAAGGTGTAAAGAACACTAGTTCACTTCACAGTATACTTTCTGTTGGTGGGTGATTAAGATGCATTTTCTTTTTATCCTTCTCCAGGAACAAGTGCAATATCTCCACCATCATGCTTGAGATGGATCGGATGCTAAGACCCAGTGGAGTTGTTTATATATTCGATACTCTATCTATCATAGAAGAACTTGAAGATATAGCATCTGCTATGGGATGGGTACCAACAGTTCGTGAATCGAATGAAGGTCCCCACTCGAGATGGAAGGTTTTGGTGTGCAATAAGCGTATGCCATGACTTGCCTCATCGCCTCAAGTGGGAATGATAGTTTACATCTAATTGTTATGCTAATCGTTTATCTTTTAAAGATGCTTTTTTTTTCACTGTTTTTGGCGCCTCTATGTATATGCACACGCACAAACTAATGCTCAGAGCTTCATTGCTTCGGCTTTAAGTTCAATTTGTGTGTTTCCTTTTCATAAATAACGAGTTTACTAAAAGCGGCTGAAGAAAATGCGCACAAAGGAATCATACAAGAGGACACCGAGGAATGGAAGTATGAAACAAAAACAATCCGAAAGGCTATTAGATGAGGTCTTAAACTGCATTTTAGGAAGCCAAACTGAACAGATCATAATATTTTAACTTAGTCCAATCTCAGATAAATTCCTCTGTAGTTCCCCTGGTACCAATCTCAAAAAGTGGACAATTTGGCATAAGAGGAAGAAAGTTTTTATCAGAGTACCTGAAGAGAGCATACCCTTGCCACAAGATTGTATGCTTCTAAAAATAGTTATCACTGAATCAAGTGAATGGTAAATGAATCTCGATTATATTAAGCTATCATCTTGAATAGTGCATTTGAAAGAAAACTAGAGAAAAGAGACTGACTGTACCTATAAGACATCATTTACAGAAACCCAGATTCGCCTTAATGACACCACCGAATTTCTCATTTTGCTTCTGTTATCACCATTCAAAAGTCTCATTACACACGTCTGGCACAATGGGACAGACACATATAGAGAGTGTCTCCCTTCCGTTTAAAGTTACCCATAAGCCCACAAACAAAAGTTCCCTTGACATGTTCACTTCTATTCAACTTCGTCCTTTCTACTTCAAACTTTACAACCAACAGATACATCAAAGATCTGCTCAAAAGAAAAAGGTCATCAATACACTAGCAATTCACTTATCGGCCATAAAGATGAAAAATGCTTCCAATCAAGAATTCCAACGAAGATTATAGCTCCCTATAGTTTGATGGACGAATCCCTATGCGCTGCTGCTGTATTAACTTGTTTGGAGAGATATGCTTCATAGATCTCCACTACAAGCCGTGGGTCCTTTTCCACAAGCTCCATATACTCCGCCCTTTTGGTAAGCTTGTCCATGTTATCGGTGATCAATGACAAGGCCGTTTCAAGCAGATTCTTGGCGTTATGCTGGTGTGCAAAGGCAAAGCTCATGACTGAATTGTCCCAGTTCAATTTTGACACCAAGAACTTCTCGCAATAAGCCTTTAGATGCTTAACTTGATATTTTTCAGCCAACACTAAAAGGTCACACGCCATTTGCTCATCAAGGCATGCTTCAGCAGTGTATAAATAGTTGACGAAGGTTCGAAGGGCATCATATGACACATCGCTAATCTTGATGGTGCCACTTCTGCTCTCCTCCATTTCATTCTCAAGCATTGCTTTAAATACTGGGGAACGATTGACCTGATCAGGAAAGAATATTATCATGACATAAGTATGCAAATCTAATCCTATCTGGCATTTAATAAGAGAGTTTTGATTGAATTAGTTACTATAGTAGGAAGCTATGATACACCTCAGTCCAAATTCCAACAACATGCCATTGGTACCTACAAATCCTATTAGACCAAAATGTAGCCAGAACTTTGGTTAACTCTATGCAAAGATGTCAAAAAGAAAAATAAAACATTTTGTGCCATGAGCACGAGATTGAACCAAATGATAGCACGTGATTGTAAGGGGGTATTCCCTATCATTAACATATCTAACCCAAGTTGACCAAGAATGAACTATTGAACAGAATTTTTGATAAATCACAAATGAATTAGAGAATCCGTTATTGACAGCAACAGGCAATGATGATAAAGTATATACTGCAATTGTGCACCCGTCATATGTGTGTGTTAATTGATTAGAGAGGTACTGACAACAGAAGAAACAAAAATGGAAAAACTGAAGCAAGCGATTGTTTTAAATGTAACAATATCATTCACAAACAGAATGTTCATCAACTAGCTTCGGCAGCAAAAATGTAACAATGAAGAACTGAAATAATAATGTCTGATTCAACTTTGAGAAACTCCACGATTGTTGAGCATCCTGATTCGACAAAGAAAAGTTTAGAATACCAGTTCTACACATTCAACACGATGGTTAAATTACTCAATATTTCTCTTTTTTGTACAAGGCACAAAGAAAAATGAAAGAGATGAAAACAACAGGGCTGTGGAACTTAAAATAACTGCAATTCACTTTCTTCACCAAATTTTACAAAAATGCAAATATACTTGGAATCTTAGCCACTATAAAACGAAAAATATGCAAATGTCATCAGTCCGTATGAGCTAAGTGGCAAAATACAAAAACTGCTGTCTTTGATCGGACCCATGTTTACCCAACCTTACACAGCAGCGCGATTTCATTCCAAACGTGTAAGCAACATGTAAAACGACAAGATATAAGTATTAACTTCCTTTAGTAAACACCAACTCTAGATACATAAACAACTCAAACGATCACTCCATCTAAACAGCAGAAGTCAGTAAAATAGAAGTAAAGAGGGCAAACAGAAAATCGCCAAGTTCCCAAATTGAAAAAATAGGCACTGACCAAAACGGCCTTATGTGCGGGTACAGGCACCGGAGACCCAATCGGACCATCGTCCGAGGCGGCGAGAAGAACGACATCAGTGAAGTAAGGCCCAGATGAGGACCTGTTGATGTTACCATTTTGATGATACTGGTGGTTGTTGTTAATGTGAAGAAGATGGTGGTGGTGGTGGTGGTGGTGGTCAAGAGGAGACCAAAATCGCAAGAAAGCAACTTTGGCTTTAAGATCTTCGATCTCTCGCTTGAGCTCTTCCTCGGTCTCGCTCGCCTCCTCGTAGCACTCCTTACACGTACCGGCGTCGCGCGTGCCGTACTCCTCCTTGCAGGATAGGCAGCGCATCGTCTCGCTATCAGATTCCGTATCTGTTCCCGATTCCATGTGGGAGTGGGTCCTGTGGCACCGCCGGTCACTCATTCCTGGTGCTCCTGCTCTGACTTAAGGTCTTGGAGTTTTCTCACTTGAAGCGATGGAAAAAAAGTTGTATATAAAGATAGTGAAAAATACAAGAATTGTTAAATATTTTTTAAATAATATTTAATGACACGTCGTTAATATCGAATTAATGCACTCTTCCACCAAAAATTAAACTTTAAAACAACACTTGCACTCTTTTGTAGAAAGTTTCGCGTTAATTTTAATACTAATGTACTTTATTTTTATATATAAAAATTGGCTAAATCAAAATAAAATTTAATTAGTATTATATTATTATAAAATGTACTAAATATTAAATAAAATAAAAAATTTATAATATGATTGAAATAGATTATTTTTATATTTAAAATTTAATTAAAAAATTGTTAAATAAAAATTAATTGATTTATTTTAATTTATAAGAACTTATTAATTTAAAGAATTGATTGATTAATTAATAAAATTTTAAGACTAATTTAATCGTAAAAATTTTAAATTATTTAATTTTTGATTCAATTTTTAATTTTTTGATTCGATTTAATTTAATAAATTATTTAATATATTCACTTGCATTATAGTAAATAATTTGTGCGTTATCTAAAAAATACTCTGTGAACGTCTATCTCATTTAAACGGATGTTCCTGCAATATGATAGGAAAATAGTAACGGAACTGGTTATGTTGAACCCAAAAGAGAAAAAGTGATTGATGTGGGGTGGGAGATGATTATAATAAAGTATTATACTCAGACTGCTACTGCGCACAGATAAACTTGTTACCACTTGCAGTTGCAGAGAAAGCTTTCGCATTTCTCTCCCTCTCTCTACTCAGCCGAACCTATCTCATCAGATTTTAGGGTTTCCTCGCTTTGGCTCTGCTTGTGTAAGCAAGCTTTTCCTCCTTTTTCACTCGGCTTTTTTTTTTTTATATACATTTTCCTGATGCTTTTGCTATTTTTATAATCTCTTTGGTAACTGCGAATTTGTTCAATAAAGAGAGAAGTTAAAGCAGGGAATCGTATGAACTAGGTTAGGGTTTTCCAGTTTGAATCTTTTTTTCAATGGGGCAACTTTAGATTACTTCAGAATCGTCATGTATGATGTCAGATTTTATCTTTAGATACCCGGGGAAATAGTAGGAATTATATTCAGTTCGTTAAGAGTTCCGTTTTCTCTAGTTCAGTAAGGAAGAGAGTTTAGGCTTGTTTTGTTTGCAACTAGTTCTTTGTTGATACGCTGCTTTGCTTCACATTTTTATCTGTGTGTATGACATTTCACTTGAATTTGAATAAACTCTAACTGGGCTGTGGCAATAATCTTTCTTTGTAAATTTTAGTGTGGTAGAAAATGGGTTTGGAAGAGGGAACAAGTAATGGTTATGGAACAGATGGAGTAGGTCGATGCTTGGGAACTGAAGCAGCGAAAAATTGGTCCTGGGGTCGGGTTGGGAATGATGGAGTTGATGGATTCTCTGGGACAAGTGAGGGATTTCAAACTTACAAGAGGCGGAAGCGAACACAGTCTTATTCAGAGAGTAAAGGTCGAGAGGACAGAAGGGCCTCAGTGGAGGCTGCTAGTAAATTAAAAAACCAGGTATGCCTCTATTGTGTACCCATCCATGCACTAATGCCAAGTTGAGTTGATTGCTTTTGTTATATTTGCAAATGGAAGTTGAGTTGCTAATTATCATGTTTTTTATTTTGTTGCAATTATCTGAGAAAACTCATATTTTCACCTGAAACCCACAGGAAGGATGTTGGAATGCAAAATATCCAGGAAGTAAGGGCATAAGCTATCATCAAAACTTAGCTGAAGATAGATTTTATATAAAAAAAGCTCCCTGTCATTGAAAAGTTTTTGTGACACACTATGGTTGACCTTGGCTTAGATGGGAGTACGAATGATATCTCTTTTTAGGAATAAATTCTAAGGTGATTATCTGTAAAGATAAAACAGAAAGATGAACAAAGGTGGTGGCGGTCAGTTTTAAATATGTGGATGTTATTCCTTGTCAATTATTGTAATTATATATGTTGATCCATTGCTGTTCTTCGGTAGGGATAGTCATATTTCCTAGCACGCTGAAAATCACCATGGTTGTGTAAGTTTTAGTTTTGCTTAACCGGATGAAGAATTTTGACTTCCTTTGTCTGTGGAAGAGATCTATGAATTAGAGCTATAAACTTTGATTTTTGCAAAGGATTGGCTGAGTCCATTTGGTGAGCTTTTCCAAATCC
This sequence comes from Erythroxylum gracilipes, assembly GCA_026413385.1. NCBI lineage: Eukaryota > Viridiplantae > Streptophyta > Magnoliopsida > Malpighiales > Erythroxylaceae > Erythroxylum > Erythroxylum gracilipes. Next base: position 7,308,244 of record JANZLC010000002.1, read on the forward strand.
ATTAGTTCAATATATGTTTTCTCAAATTTGAGCTCAAAGATGACACAGAAATGTTATTTAATCACATGATAGAACCACGGATATATTACGTTATGTTCATTCTAGCTAACTACTAGACTGAGGTAAGTAACATGCAATTAAACAAAATAGACTTGGGAAGGAGGTGATGGGTGAGAAATCTCATTAAGAGACATTCACCACTGTACCACACATCTACATAAATATACATTTTAAGAATTCATTGGAACTGAAAGTACAGCTTATAGCTTATGAGGTCTGGCAACAATATTAGAACTGAACTATTAATCAACACATTTTAACTTTTCTGTGTAATAGCTTGTGAGGTGTGGCTACTATATTGAAGCTGAACCACAAGTGTAAACATTTTAATTATAGGCTTTTACTAGCATCTTAGGTCTAATCATATGGCAAAAAAGTTCCTCACTGATAAAGAAATGACGTGAACTGTTTCAAGAATGGTAATCTATTGGAACTTAATTTATTGTTTATAGTTTGTGGCCTTGTTTGGAAAAAGGTTTTTATTCATTGGCTCTTCCAGTAAGAGGTAGGACATCTGGATATTTCCCTATGGGAGTTAGTTAGTGACTTGGAAGATTTGATATTTAAGCTTGGGAATGTTCTAGAGCTGGTTGGGACTAGGGTTGGGTTTGGGAAATAGGACAAAGAAATTTGGTTGCTGCCTAGTACTTTGCAGAATATAATTGAAGAGGCTTATCTTAGTTGATAAAATATTGAACCTTCTTCCACTTCTCCTGATTTCAAATGAATTGGAGAAATAATCTCCAAGAGATTGCGCACATGAAACAGTATAGGACACCAACTTCTTATTTCCTATTTTTTATGATTTTTCAAAGTTTTTGCCTGTAAAAAGTCACAAAAATAATTTACAGGTCAGAATTTTCTGAAATTTTAACCGAAGGTGTGCTAGATTATTGTTAACATCTTGGTGCAAACCGCACCGACAGTGACCAATCATAGCTGACAGGGGTGACTTGGCTATAATCGGTGAGTTTTTGATGTATTACCAACAATTCATGACGGACTGGGAGATTGTGGAATATATGTGAATTCATGATCTGAAGAAAACTGAGTGAAAACTATTCGAATTTACTTTATCCAATTTCAGGAAATTAAATAGATTTTTTTGGTTGATTTTTTATTCTTGTTACCGTTGTAAACTATTGAAGTTTCAAACAACTTTTCCTTTATAATTTTCTTTTAAATTCGATCACGTAGCTATCACCTTTTTCTGTTATGACTCACTCCATTGGCCCTTTCCACTCCGACTAATGTATGCGTTAGCAATTGTTATTGTCATACTGCCATAATCACCACCATCATAATGCCATCAAGTTGCTATTGCCTATTTATTTTGTACCAAGTACTGCTTTTATCTTTTTATGACTCATTTTTGTTTTTCTATTCTCATTATATTGGTCATCACATTGACACTACCCATGCATCTGTTGTTACTCTTGATACTGCTGTAAACCAAAGGAGGCAGTTTCTGTCATCATATCTGTTACTCATTACTACTATTACTGCCGTCCTCATTATTACTATCCTGGTGTCACTGGTTTTAGTGACAGTACTTCTACCTAAGCTATACTAAATCACTTTGTTATTTGGCATACAATTCCATCTGAAAATTTATATCATCCTAAACACCAGAATTTTAGTTTTGTGATTCTAATTTGCTGAATAGGAATTTTATGATATGAATGCCAATTCCAGTTCTTGAATTGCCCATTAAAAACTTTTTAAATTTAACACTGTAACAAGACTAGTGTCCTTTACATATTGCGTAAAGATCTGTTGATAAAGTATGTATATACGTTGATTTATCTGCATGCAGAAATAAATGCTATGGCAATATTTCTTTTGTAAATAATTATTGCAAAAAAATAATGGTGAAAAAAGTGAACTTAGGCATCTAATGTAACTTAAAACTTGGCTTCTTCAAATCACCAATGTGGCTTTAAAGGGTCTAAGAAAAAAACTCCATGCAAATCAACTTTCTAGATTGATTCAGTTATATGCTACTCTTAAACATGTTGCAGTGGCTTCAATTTGCAATTTTGCTGGTCTTGTTGAATTGTCAAAGGTTATGACCAATAATTTCGTAGTGACGCTAGCATGGAAGTTTGTGGTGGTGATGTCTCCACTCAATTAGTATTTATCAGACAACTGCTATACTTGGCATGATGTATAGCTATGGTACAATTCACAAAAATAGTGTATAAACAGTTCAGTTCTTGGTGTGAGTGACTGCCCCTTGAATTCCATACATAAGAAATGAATTGTGGAGAGCATGGACTTATATGAACAGTGGCTCTTCTTAGTCCTGGGATTGGTTGGAAAGTGTGCCTATTATTTAATGACATAATGTAGTTGTTTGTGCGACACAGACTTTAATATTGATGTTCATTTTGGTGGAGTAGCTATTAAGTGACCATGGAAAGAATATCCAAAATGTATGCAAACAGCTGTTTCTTGGTCAATTAATAACCATACTACTATTATTCGTCAACAATTGTTAATTTCAGATAATACAAGTAACTTGGTTATAATTCTATGTTGTGTGACTAAATTTGGTTGCTGAAGATCCTGGAAGCATTGGTAGTTGACATGGTCATTAGTACTCTGCCTTTTGATCTGTCACCGATTTGTACTGATTTAGGAAAGCTTGGAAGGTTGTGCAGTTCCCCAAGAACTATTTTCTGCTACAAATTTACTGACTAGATACAGTTTACTATGTGCCTTGTTTATATTTTTTGTTGGATTTGATTTCTCCATCATTCTCTGTCATATATTTTTATATCACAAGTACTGTTCATCCTTCTTAGTCTGTAACTTTTCTATGTGAGGTTTTTTTGTAGACCACAAATGAACCATGTCACCAGTTTCCTGCTTCCACGAATGGTTCAAAACCCAGGCAGTGGAGGGACTCTGTACTTGTAGACATGTATCAGTCATTAATTGGCGAGGAGGGCAGTCTGAGCAAGTGCATCCTAGATTCTCTTATGATGTCATCTAAGGTTTGTGACTTTACCAAGATGGATGCAGTTGGGTATTATTAGGTAACCAAGATGTCATTCTTGTTCTATTCCTTTTCACTTTTGTTCACATTTTTTGATTTATTTCTTTAGGAGTCAGTTGTTCATGTTGAAGATGGTCAAAAATCATTTAAACAAGCTGAGTGGAAGCCTAAAAACAGTCATAAGCGCACCAAACATTGTGAGGGTGTTTTAACTGATGGTGCTCTGGATGGATCTTGTTGTCATTCAGTTACTGAGATGTGCTGCCGTGTTTTTCTTGGCGTCATACTTTCTGAAAAGTTCACTTTGTTGTGCAAGCTAATATGTGAAAATTTTGAAGGAGTGAAGGCTGACAACTTTTTTAGCCTACATCTTGTAAACCGAAGAATGAAAGAGAGAGCTTATGAATGCTCACCTGTGCTCTTTGATGCAGATATCCAACAGGTGATTACTTTTTCTGGTTCATGTTTCTGCTTTTCTGTTGTATTATTCTGATATTTTTTCTTAATTGATTTTATTACTGAAATGCCTGCTCTTGCTTCATTTTCTATATTTCATGTTCCAACATCGTGAAATGCGAGCTTCTAAAAGTCTTGCTTTTCTGGTGGCATTGAGTGTTTGAGATGATATTCTATATCTACATCATTATCACTCTTTTTCTTAATGTTCTTATATCTCGAGTATCTTGCTGCAATTTTAGTTTGTCCTTTTTGTGATTCACTGCCCTCTACTGTTTGTTCTGTTGACAGATAAAGAGAAACAATTTACAGGTCTCACTTGTTATGTAATTTATTATTGAAAATAATCTCTCTACTAGTTAGAGGTAAGGCTGCGTACTATTGGATCTCTTCAAACTCCGTGTATCAGCGGGACTTTTACTGGATTGTTGTTGTTGTTGTTGTTTTATTTGTTATTAATTTATGAGGATTCGAACTGTCATGTTATGTGGGAATTTTGATCCCCAAACACCAATTTGATAAATTGAATGATACAAATATTGACGTCTCTTTTTCTCCTCACGCTTTACTGTAACTTCAAATTATGGTGGACGTTTAAAGTCATGCTCATGCAATGCAAGCATTTTAATCAATTGAAGTTCTATTTCTTGTGTTGTTTGCTTAACTTCAATCTTCTTTTACCAGATGTGGACAAAGCTTGAGGGTGTTGGTAATCAATTGATTTCTCTAGCAAAAAGTCTCAAAGAGGTATCAAAGACTTGTTACAATGGAGAGGTATCAAAGACTTGTTACAATGGAGAGGTAGCGCAGTGAAGAAATATTCTTCTATCATACATTGAATTATGAGATCAGTTTCATATGAAGTACAGTACTTTATTTCATATGAAATTATGTTACTGCATCCTTTTAGTTATGACTGTTAAACAAGTGTGGCATGATTGCGCTCGTTTCAGGTAGGAGGCTCTGGACCCTGTGCACCTGAAGATGGAGTCTTCTCTGTAAGTCATATTGAAATACTGCTAAATATGTTGTTTCATTAGCTATGTGGATTGTTGGAACTTAGATGCAGGTGCTTATTTACCTACGACTTCATGAGAAAATTTTGTATGTATCCAAGTGCAAAAAAGTTGAATCTTTTCAACTGATGTTTAACATAGTTGGACTTGGAAAATACTCTAAAAGTTGTCATTTGCATAACAGGTTAGCACCGCCCAGGAAGCTGAATCTTGTGGTAAATCAGAGGAACATTTTGCTGGATTTGAAGGTTGCACTTGCCGTGTTTGTGGGGGAAAGGCAGGTGGAAAAGATTATTTAGTTTGTGATTCGTGTGAAGAGATGTATCACATCTCATGTTTAGAATCTACTCCCCTTGTGATTCCCCCAATATCCTGGTACTGTAACAACTGCATTTCAAGTGAAATGGGATCCCGTCATGCGAATTGTGCAGTTTGTAAACAGCTGGATGGTTGTGGAATCGACTTTAATCAAGCCACTGATAAAATCAGTCCAATGCATTACAAGTTCATTAAGGACGAGACTGCTACAACTTATGGCATGGTTCTTGGGCATGAATCACCGGAAGAGAGAAAAATGTTGGGCGATTGTGGAGTTTGTAAGAATGTTTTGAGAGAAGGTGACACGATAAAGAAATGTGATTATCGCCACTGCTTTCTTGGTCTTTTCCATGAGAAGTGCCTCTCAGCGAAGCAGTTAAAATCATGTGGTCCTGATTGGTTTTGTCCTTCTTGTTTGTGCAGAATTTGCCTTAGTGACGAAAAGAAGGAACGAATTATTTTATGTGACAGCTGTGATCATGGCTATCATGTTGGCTGCTTGAATCCACCACTGACTGTTATCCCATCAGACAAATGGCACTGTGACCACTGTCTCGTAAAAATCAAAGCAATAAACAGGGCAATGAAGGCATATAAAAAGCGTCAAAAGAAATCGCGTCAGCAAATGCCAAAACGTACAAGAAGAATTAAAGTGGATAAAGGGTGGGAGAAATGTATTGACGGGAAACAGAATTTGATATGCGAAAAGGAATTGGATAAAGGGAGGGAACGAATGGACATTCTTTTGAATGCGGCTCTTAATTATGAAGCAAAGCTTTCTGGCGATCGAATGAAGAGTTGATAAGCCGATGATCAAAGTTGAAAATTCCATGCTTTTCTTCAGAAATGACTTCGATCTTGGATGAGTAAATAGTGCCAAGAATTTTGTTTCTGCCATTGTAAGGCATTCTAATACTTCTGTTTAGGTTGTAAACTCCAAGGTTCTGCTGACCTTTGGTGACTTGCACCAAAGTGTGATTTACGATGTGAATAGTTGCTTGTTTGCAGTGACTCGTGCGTTTTACAAGAAACAAGGAACCATTGGATTCATTGCTGGAAACTATTCTTTTAGCAGCAAGCAACAGATACTGCTTAGTTATGTACTTAATCTAGTCGCTGTTTTGATGGGGCAATTGAGGCAGATGTTTCTCACTGTCTGATTTAAAATGGAGACTGTTCAAACAACCGGTTGTGTCATAAGGGTACTGCATGGTTCTGGTAAGGCGTGAATTTTTTTTTCAAGTTTTATGCTTTGTACTTAAGAGTTACCATCCTTTGGTCGTTACCGTTGATGACTTAGGAATCAATTCTCTCATACAAGCAACCTCTCTTACTCTAATCTAACAATGTTGGCATATTTCAAGTGAAATCTCATTCATGTAGAAGGCGGTCTTACCAAGCTTAGTAATATAGCACGTACTAGATTTCAACAGCAGAATGCGGAATACCTGCAGTATAAGCTTAAAAATCCATCGGACCAATAAACGAATACAGATTCTTTATACAGAGCCCCGTTTCCCAGGTACTGATAAATCGTCCCGAGCAAAATATGTAATATTCAAAGTCATGTAGAAATCTGGGTTGTGCGTTGGACCCTGCAAAGTCATTCGTTTTTCTAAACAACGTTGAGCCACCGAGAAGATGAGTAATAATCCCCCCAGTACAGGGAAGAAGATTTCAAAGCATAGCATTCAGTAAGGCAGTACATTAAATAATTTTAAGTAACGTTTACTTCTATCACCAAGTCTCACTCATTTATAACCTGACGTAACGAGAAAAAGTAAAAGATTGTAATCCTACTTTAAAATCATGAATTTTGCAACTGATTCAACTATATGACGATCCGTTACTAACTGAATTTTTTTTATTTTAATTTCCAACAACTGATGATCCTTGAATGCAACTCACCTGTTCTTGAAGATAGTAGGAATAGAATATGATGGTATACGGAAGCCAAGGAGGTTTTCTACGAAGCTTACGACTAATCGTTTTCTATGTTGTGCATGACATGTTGATGACTCAGACATCTTAATATAAATCATATTTGATAAGTCCAATAGTGTTGCTACATATTTTACTGCTTGTGGTTCCTGAATCCCAGGTGCTTTAAACGGGTGTTCCAGGATGTGAATTCAGACAAGACATTAGTGAGAGACTAGGCTGCTCCAGATAAACATCAATGGATCAACTCAAGTCGAACTCGGCCAACTCTTGCCCTCTAACTCCACTCGGCTTTCTCGAAAGAGCAGCCATTGTCTACGGCGAGTCCACTTCCATTGTTTACAACGACTCCACCTACACATGGTCTCAGACCCACCGCCGTTGTCTCCGAGTGGCATCCTCGCTTGTTTCTTCTTTTGGCATCCAAAGAGGCCAAGTTGTATCAGTGGTGGCCGCCAACATCCCTGCCATGTACGAGCTCCAATTTGCGGTACCCATGTCCGGTGCTGTCCTCAACAACATCAACACTCGCCTTGACGCTTGCACCTTATTCAACCTCTTAACGCACAGTGAATCTAAGCTTGTTTTCGTTGACTCCTTTTTTAGCTCTCTTGTTCTTGAGGCTGTCTCAATGTTCTCTAAACCTCCTGTGCTTGTCCTCATAGTAGATGATAATGATGATGCCTCACCCACCGACACCGTGGATTTCGTCACCACTTATGAGGAGATGGTTGAGAACGGTGATTCTGACTTCAAGTGGGTTAGGCCAAAGAGCGAGTGGGACCCAATAATTCTGAACTACACGTCTGGTACGACGTCGCATCCCAAGGGTGTGGTCCACTGTCATCGAGGAATTTATCTTGTTACCGTTGACTATCTCGTCAACTGGGCCATCCCTAAAAATCCCGTCTTCTTGTGGACGCTACCGATATTTCACAGCAACGGCTGGTCTTTCTGCTGGGGTATGGCTGCCGTTGGTGGGACCAATATTTGTCTTCGAAAAGTTGACGCGGCAAAGATCTACCGTTTGATCAAACAACACGGTGTTACCCACATGTGCGGTGCACCTGTGCTGTTCAACATTCTAACAAATTCTCCTCACAGCGAGCCTCTCAAAAACCCTATTAATTTCATGACCGGAGGGTCTCCGCCACCAGTTCCGATGATCGTTAAAGCCGAGTCCTTAGGTTTTATAGTGAATCACGCTTATGGGTTAACCGAGGTTGCGGGACCAGTGGTGACATGTGCATGGAAACAGCAATGGGACAACTTGCCTCCGACGGAGAGAGCGAGGCTGAAGGCAAGACAAGGGGTGAGGACAGCAGGGGTCGCAGCTGTGGACGTCGTGGATGCCGAGACTGGAGAGAGTGTGAAGCGAGATGGGTATACGGTCGGCGACATAGTATTGAAAGGTGGGTGTGTAATGCTAGGTTATCTCAAAGACCAGGTGGCTACGTCTGCATGTATTAGAGAGAATGGTTGGTTTTACACAGGAGACTTAGGTGTGATGCACCAAGATGGGTACTTGGAGATTAGAGATCGTTCAAAGGATGTGATTATAAGTGGTGGAGAGAACATAAATAGTATGGAAGTTGAGAGTGTGGTCCACACAAACACGGCAGTTAATGAGGTGGCGGTGGTGGCCAAACCGGACGAGTTCTGGGGAGAGACGCCTTGTGCATTTGTGAGTTTGAAGAGTGACGTTGTTATAGCAGAGAAAGAGATAATAGAGTTTTGTAGGGAGAGAATGGCGCATTATATGGTGCCAAAGACGGTGGTGTTCATGGAAGAGCTTCCTAAAACTTCGACTGGTAAAATTCAGAAATATTTACTCAGACAGATTGCCAAGACTCTGGCTAGGGAAGGTAATCCTTTGAATTGATATTATGGAATGGTACCATCTGCAACTTGAGATGAATTATCAATTAGAACTTCGCACGTTAATCACTTTGTTACAATAAACACAGTACCTATCCATTTGTCTAAAGTTGTTATCGATCGGCCAAATCATCTTCGTCTTAAATCTTATACGGCCATGTAACAGATCTTGAGTAAGTAAGGCGCAGTCGTGTTTTCTTTTATACAAATTCTTAGGCCATATGGTTACTTCAGCACCATGGACATGTTCCTGAACGTCTCAATCTATCTTTGGGGAGTCGTGGATTTTTCTTAAGACTTATTTTTACCCTAATTTTACTAGATTAAATTATGTTTTTTTCCCCATTATTGCTCACAAGTCAACCCCAACAAACAGTATTGAAGGATTAGATTCAATTCATCTAACTTCATAATTCGATCGCTAACTCTTCAGAAAATATATAATATAAATTGTACTATTTATTTAATACAATTGGATTACTAATTTACCATCTTACATCAAAATTGTTAAAAATAATAACAATAAGATAAGATGTACATTGATATGATATGAAATGATCTTATCATTTTTCTTTTTATATTTGATATGATAAGAATGTATGACATAAAATTAGAGATATTTAGTTAAACATTGTATATAAATACCCAAACTTCCTTTTTTATTTAATTTTTACATGATATAAAGTCTCCTTTGTAATAAAAGAGTTAAAATTCTAGAGTTCTCTTCATTTTTTTCTCACAATATTATGCTTTCGTATTTCGAATTTCTAAATCTGCTAAAAAATAAAATTTTCATATACTAAATTGTCCCTCTTCTCGAGTAGATTACAATGGTGCAAAAATTATCTTTGAAAACCTCCACATGTACCCTTACGCGCCAAGAATAATTACTGGAATCCAAAACCTAGTTGTAGGTGTTTGGAGGAAGAAGAAAGACTAAACGACATTCTTTCAAATCTAGCAAAACGTCATCGTTTCATCCGAAATGACAAAGAAGATGCAAATTAATCTTTTGGTCACATCAGCATCCATATAGGTAACACGCCAACGCCACGTCAACAACAAGATGCACCAACCTCTCCACGTCATCTGACACTTCATTAGCCATATCAGCTAATCATGTGACATGCTTTCATTATATGCCACTTCAACATCTTATTTGATCACCACATATCTTCTTTTGATTTGTCTACATGTCATCTTCTGTCCCTCTCTAGTTCGGTTCAGACCATCAATTCGGGTCAGTTCAAAAATAGTTAACCAATACTTGACTGATCGATTCAACCTCTTCTCCTTCGGTTTCTTTTCGAACCAGATCAGTTTTGAAGGTTTTTTGACATTTTAAATCCATTTTTATATTCAGAATTATCAAATATCAACTTTATGAATAGGTTTTCTACCTTTTTTAATTATAGATGCCTCAAAACTTACCTAATATATTCCTAAGCTTATCAATATCACCTTTGATGGTTCAAACTATGCTCTATAGGCTGAGGAAATGTGCCGTTTTCTTAAATGGAGACTTCTTTGGCGTATTGTTACTAAATAAATACCCAAATTACTTACATAAAAGAAAGATGAAGTTGTAGATGTTTTCACATAATATCTATTATCTCGAGATGAAATGAATCATCAAATATTAACATGATTTAAGAACACATGTGTTAAAGCCATCAAACTCAATTTTTGATGCTTTGACACTACATAAGAGGTATGACATTTTTTTTAAAACTTATTACTTTATATGTCAACCGATTTCAGTCGTATAGAAGACTTCTTTGAATGCAACAACAACTTGGACACAGAATGCATAATTATGTGTCTAAATTGTAAGAAATTTATGATCAAATAGAACTTGGTGATCTTGCTTGGCCCAATCCAGATGCTGTTACTATTTATGCAAATCTTTGTAATCGTCATCATATTTAGTATTCGTTAATGACTCGTAGGGATGAGTTATAACTCTCTCCTTCTTCGAGGATCTTTGACCAATCTAGATACTATCATTAAGGAGCTCATCGCAGAAGAAGTCACCTCAACACACTCACATAGAAAATTTTGTCCCATCTACTATTGTTCCTTTTACAACTTATACCTCTTTTGAGCAAATTTCTCATAACTTAGGTAAGAAGTTTTATAAGGGAACTATTGTAACAAGTTTAGATATCATATCTCAGAGTGTGGGAAATGACTCAAACAAAACTCTGGATAAGATAACTCCTCTAAGTTCTCTCACTCTTCTTCTACTACTATTGTCACCACTAAGGGTTTAATAGACAACACCTCTCCCAATTTCTCCATAAAGGATCTTCACATCCTTCTTCAACAGCTCCAACCAAACTCTAATACTATATCATTCTTTGACTTATCTGTCAAATCAGGTACTTCAATCTCGTGATATCTTGATTCTGCTTGTTGCAATCATATGACCTCAAATTCCTCTATTCTTGAATCTTTAACAATATCATTTTCTCCACACATTATTCATACTTCTAATAACTCTACTATGAAGTACAACATATAGGTACTGTCCACTCATCCAAATTATTCTTACCTGAAACCTTTCTTTTTCCCAAACTTTCTCTAAATCTTATTTTTGGTGTAAATTATGTGAACTTGGTATTAAATTATATTTTTCGAGCCATGGTTTCATTGTGCATGATCCACAAATGGGTGAGATCCTTGGAGAAAGGCGTAAGGTTGGATAACTTTTTGAGTTTACTTCATAAAATCTTCCCTCCAAGTTTGTTGTTGGTGCTGTCACTTTGTATACATGGTACACTTCATTAGGTCATTCTTTTACTTGTAAATTAGGATCTTTAATCTCTAATGGTACTCTAAACCCTGTTAAGAATGAACATTTTGAATGTGTCTCTTATCAATTATCTAAAAGTCGTACATTACCCTTTTTCTCTTAATGACACTATTTCTTTAACACCTTTTGATTTAATTCACTCTGATATCTGGGGCTTGCACTTCATTAAAATATGGGTGGTCTGAGATATTATGTTATCTTTGTTACTGATTTTTCTTACTATACATGGATCTATCTAATGTAACATAGATTTGAACTATTCTCTATTTACTCTTGCTTTGCTAATATGATCCAAACTCAATTTTTTTGCAAGATTAAAATATTTCGGACTAATAATTCCATGGTATACAAAGAAAAAAAATTCGTCAACTTTCTTGCCTAACAAGAGACCATCATTCAAAGATCTTACCCAAACATATCTCATCAAAACTGGCTAGGTCAAACAAAAATATAGGCATTTTCTTGACACTATTCGAGCCTTTATTATATCCTCTTCCTTTCCTTAAACCTTTTAGGGTGAAGCAACTCTTACTGTTGTCTATACAATCAATCATATTTCTTCTCCTATCATAAGTAACATCGCTCATTATTAACACCTATTTAATCGTGCTCCTGATTACCAATCTCTTAAAGCTTTTGGATGTACATGCTCTATTCTTTCACAACCTCATGAGCACAGTAAACTAAAACCAAAAGTACATATATGTTGTTTCTTGGGTATGACATAGAACTCAAAAGATATAATTGTTGGGATCCTCTATCACAAAGACTTCGAATTTCTTGACATTAAACCTTTTCAGAATATAATCTTTTTCACTCTTAAAATTTCGAGTAAGCTTACCCCACAATTTTTTTCTAATCCTACCATATCTTTGTTTCCTGATATTTCTTCTATAAGTCCACCTTAAAGCTCTAATAATTCAATATAACTGGAAGTCTAATTCCATTATATCTTCCCCTGATACAAATCCTTTATGTTCACTATACAACTCTTCCTTATCTACTCATTCATCAAAATCCATCGAGTCTCAATAACTAGTAAGTCAACCCTTTATTTGTTTTAAAGATTTTCATGTTTATTCCACTTTTTTTCTCTATATGAACCTTGCACTTATTGCAAGGCTAGCTCTAACCCTTTATGAAACAAGTAATGAAGAAAGAATTATAGGCTCTCTCCAACATTGATACTTGGGACTTGGTTGACTTACCTCGAGACAAATCTTTTATTAGCTATAAAAAGGGTCTATAAAATCAAGACTCAAGTAGATGGATCAGTGGAAAGAGACAAAGTTCACCTTGTTGTTAAAGGATTCACTCAAGACTATGGAATTAATTATGAGGAGACTTTCGCTCTTGTAGCTAGAGTGACCTCAGTATGCAATCTTATTGCTATTATTATTAGTAAAAGAGGGCAGTTATTATAAATGGATGTTAAGATTGACTTTCTTAATGTAGATCTCACAAAAGAAGTGTACGTGCACCCTCTTCCAGGGTATGATCATCTTCCCAATAAGGTTTGTCATCTTCGTAAAGCCTTGTATGGATTAAAATAAGATCCTCGAGCCTGATTTGCAATATTTAGTTCCATCATTGGACAACTCAATTTGAAGTCCACCTTTATGATTATGCCTTGTTTCTTCTCAAAATAAATCAAAGGTACACTCTTCTCCTTCACTATATAGATGACGTAATAATAGCTAGTGATGACATATAGGATATCTCTACCCTTAAATCCTTTCTCCATCAGTAGTTTGAGATGAAAGACTTGGGTGGGTAATTTAAGTTTTTTTTGGGTATTGAGGTATTCTCAGATGAATTTGGATACTATAACTATACTACTAATCTCATCTCTCAAGCTGACATTATTGATACTAAGATAGCTAGTACTCCACTAGATTCTAATAATCACTTTACTACTACTGATGGGAGTCTCCATAATGATGGTACGCTTTGTCGCCAATTAGTTGGTAGTCTTATATACCTTATTGTCTCTCATCCAGATATTGCTCACTTTCTTCACATCGTGAGTCAATTCATGTCCTCACCTTGTACAACTCACTTCTTTGTTGTTCTTTGCATATTGAGTATGATTGAGGAACTTTGTTTCATGGTTTTCTTTTTAGCTACTCTTCCTCGTTGGAGCTATATGCTTATTTTGATTTTGATTGCGCTAGGGACCCAACAGACCATTCACTACTAGTTATTGTCTCTCAATCCAATACAGAAGCCGAATATAGAGCTTTTGCTGATACTACCTTTGAACTCATTGGCTACGATGGTTGCTTCAAGATATGAATGTATTTTTCTCATCTGCGGTTCCTCTTTATTATGATAACAGTAGTGCTATGTAAATTGCTCATAATGATGTCATTCATGAAAGGACTAAACATATCAAGATATTGTCATCTTATTCGACATCATGTTTTCCGAGGGACTATAACACTTGTTTCCATCTGCTCACAATCTTAGATTGTTGACATCTTTATAAAGTCTCATCCACCTCGACACTTTAGAGATCTAGTTTTCAAACTAAACCTCTCATTTACTATGACATTTATAGCTTGGGGGGATTGGGGGTTGGGGGTTGTTAATAATAATAACAATAAGATAATATTACATCTTATCTTATTCTTATAAGATGTACTTTGATATGATATGATAATGATGTTATCATTGTTCTTTATTTTATCTTCAATATCAAATGAATGTATAACACAAAATTACAAATATTTAGTTAAGAAAATTATATAAAAATACCCCCATGTACATTGAATTATACACACGAAATATACAAAACTTCTTTTCTTCTTTAATTTTTACAAAAATGACTTTAAATTTGTCTATTTCGTTGTTGATTAAGTACCAAGTTATGACAACATTCAACTTAAATTTGAAATTGAGTTAATTTAACACTTCATCTTTCCCTTTAATTTAAATATTTTGTGAAACCAGTGGCACATTTAAGGTTTCACATAAACAAGTAGCTAACTATCAAGTAGGAGAAATGGACACTTGATCAGATCATGTTCAATAAGTGCCATTTATTAATAAGATTGAAACTAAAAACATCTCACACCTTAAGCCTAAGGTGATTTTGCTGGACTGCAAAGGAGTAGTAATTAATGATAAGGTTCAAAAGAAACAACTAAAAAGAATGTAGAAGGGATCACCCTTTCAATAGAAAATTTTTTCTAACAATATTTGATGATGAAGATATATATATATATATATATATTGCTTGTATAATCAAGTATAATTTATATAATAATTTTTATATGTAAATGAAGTAGGATGAACTATTGACAATCCTAATTATAATATTTGGCTAGCCCATTTCTTTTACTGTTGATTCACTTTCTTTAATTTTTACCTTTTGATTTATTATTTTTTCATGTGATTGCTTTGATTTTATAGAATTGAAAATATAAGCCTCTACTTGTGTATTTTATGTAAGTTAACAAAGAAAATTCTATATTATTGTCTTCCGTTAAGTTAACTTAATCTCTAGTTTCAATTGGATTTTTTCTTTTGTCTTTTTGCATTTGGATAATAGCAATATGATACTCTTTCATTTTGAAAATAAAAATAGATAATAGTATTGTAATACTCATTGTGAAGGCATGTCTTTTGGCCTAATATATAAGATTATGTTTCATTTATGCTTTATATTTTGTTTATCTATTTTAATAAGATAAGTATTATAATATAATGATTGTTATCATTATTCATTACAAAAAAACAAAGCATTTTGCGACGTTTTTAAAATGTTACAGAATGTCCATTCTGTGACGTTTTAAAAAATGTCACAAAAAACGTTGCAGAATGTGTAGGCAAAAGGTTTCTGCAACGTTTTATGTAAAATATCACGAAAAACACTGACATTTTGCGACGTTTATAAAAACGCCACTGAAAGTTTGGACAATCCGTGAGGTTTTTTAAAAACATCGCGGATTGTCTAACATTCCGCAACGTTTTTTAAAAACGTCACAGAATGTAAAGGAATCCACGACATTTTTTGGAAACGTTGCAGAAGAAACATCGCAGAATGTCTTCCGTGACATTTTTATTATTATTTGTATCTTTTTTTTCCATTTTTTAAAAATCATATTAATTTAATAATTTTTTAATTTTAATAATTTTTTTTTAAAATACAATTTTTTAAATATTATTTGTTTAATAACTATTCAATATTATTTATAAATTTTATTTATTTAATAATTCTTCAATTTTTT
>JANZLC010000002.1:7331741-7356765 GCA_026413385.1 Erythroxylum gracilipes
ATATTTCTTAACATAATTGCATAAGCAAACTAAAAATCCTCAATTGATTTCCATCATTATTAAAAATTATCAAATAACTCCTCAAAATAATTTAACATGCTTATTGATTATGAAATAGGAATCGGGGCCCAACATAAACACCTTATTATAATCAAACAATGGGAACTTGTGTTTGTCTCTATCATCTTCCTTCAGCCTTTCATTTTGAATATCACTTATTTTGAAATTTTTAATTCACATAGTAACAAGATATATATTCATATGCCTACTATTTGATACAAAGCCTATTCTTCTAATACAAACCTATGTTAAGTAACTAGCAATAGCTCAAATCATTTTGTCATGGTTAGGTAATTGAAGAAAATTTGAAACAGGTTGAATCAGAGAAGATAAAAACTCAAAAAGGGGCTGAAATGGAGAAGGTGAAGGGAATAAACCCTCTAGCTCTGCAAAAGAGATATGAATGCATGCTACAAATAGAAAATGAGGCAGAAAAGTTGTTCTTAAAGGTTAGCAAAGCTTAAGACATGCAATACACATACTATATCCAGACGACATTGTTTGATTAAGATATAGTAATAATGTGCCAAACGAATGCGTAGGAATCAAGTTGTAAAAATGCAAATTTTGGGAAGCAAGTTGTGAAATAGGAACATAAATCTCACATACCTTTCATTGCCACAATAAGAAGATGAAGATATTGATGAATAGGTTTAGTTATGGCGCTTCCTATCTCGCTTCTACTTGCCACGCTTACTTGCCTTTATCTTAAGCTTCTCTACAACCCTCTTTTATTGCTTGTCTTCTTCACACCCCTTTTCTTTTGCTTGTACTATATAAGGATGATTGAAAGGAAGATGATGAATTAATTTATGGAAATTAGGTCAAATAGATTTAGCCTCCTAAGGGGTGGTCGAGTTGGTGGAGTGGGGGCATAGGGCCAAAGGTCTTGTGTTTGAATCCCTCTACCTATGCTCTCTTGATCAAGACTATCGTACAGGGCTTGCCTAGTGTGGAGTAATCAGTTGGCATGATTTACAGGTTATTGCATTAATCCGGAGGTTTATTCAGTGTGCATCTAAAGAATAGCAGCTGTGGATTCCTCCGTTTAAAAAAATGATTTAGGAATTATTTGGGAGTTGTAAGGGTTTTGGTGGGTTAAGAGGAAAGGAGTGAGTTAGATTACAACGATTAGATCAAATTTTAGGTTAACAATTGAGAGTTCAGTCATTGAAAAATTATTGGTCCATATGAAACAAATTTGTTATATAAGAATTATCACTTCCTTCACAAGAATTATATCCAAACAACTCTAGTTTAATTCAAGCCAAACCTCATCTCAAGTGCATAACCATATAAAAAGTTATGGAAAAATCATTGAAACATGCACAAGTCAAATTTTCCAGATTATCATCCTAACTCACCTTCTATCACTTTCATACCAATTCTACACCAATAAGTACTCAGTTTCTTCAATATATCACCCACAATTGAATCAAGACCTCCACTTGAACAATTATGCACAAAAATGCAGCAACCTATACTCAATTAATCCATCCTTTTCTACACTCATGTACAACATTAATTTACTTCCAAAAAATCTAAAACATCTTTACTTACATTCATTAAATCTTACCTCATCAATCATCAATCAACCCTCAATTAAACAATTAAATTACATACCCATATACACCAACACAATTCTCATACAATTTAGTGTACAAACATCACAACTAATTCAATTATCTACAAAACCATAAGATAAAACATGTTTCTTACCTATTAAACTTCCAAATCTTCAACTCTTCAAACTTTTCACCAACTCTCTAATTTCCACTCACCACACACGATCCTCATCATCTTAAGGGGGGTAGAAAGCTTAGGTTGTGAATGAACCAAAAGAAGAGAAGGCAAGGTAAAGGAAACTAGAAAAGATGAGCAAACTTGTAAAAGGAGCAAGGAAGAAAGAAGACTACGAAGTGGTGGAGGAAATTTTCACAAATATCACCTATCACCTTAGACAAGAAGAAGCATCGAGAATGAGTAAAAAGAAGGAGGATTTTATTAAACCACTATCACCTTGGTGGCATGCTAGGCAAGTGACAAGTGTCACTTGCCACATGTCACCTTCTTAAGCCTCCATTTAATTTCTCTCCAATTAAATTACAATTTCTACTCCAATTTCTCTCCAAATTTCCAATGGCTCAAATTAATAAATCCTAAAATCATGTATCTAAATTTTCGGTGCCATTGGACAATCATATCTACTACCGGGAAACAATCAGTTTGCTACTTGACATTTTTTCTTGTCCAAAAAATACCCCAAAATTTCACAAAACAATTCACTAAAATTCACTAACAATTTTAAAACCTCAATGACCCTCTCCATTCAATTTTCCAAACACAAGAAATCGCATTTATCATAACAATCACATTTCATTCACAATTATACCGGGAAATGGCATGAATGCATGTACAGTCATTTACATGTGCAAAATTCACTATTCTCGTGTATGTGTATGCATGAACATATCAAGACAATTCTAAACACTCATAACCCATTCCAAATTACTATTCTACCCTTACCATCGGTGATGGGATGTTACAAATTATATATATAAGTATAAAATTTTCTTTAATATTGAAGTTTATTTTTTTTATGTTGTACTCACTAATTATATTTGAATTAAATATTGATTTTGTTTTATAAAAAAATAAAATAGGATACAGGAGTTGTTGCAAAAATTCATTGTCATGGCATTTGCAGCAACGTCCTTGGTAGAAGATCAGGTTACATCATCTTGGGTTTGGCCCTAAGCCAATCGGTTCTTCTTCATCACGACCAACATATGTAACAACGCTTTAAGAAGAGAACCAATCGCTTAAGGCTAAATTACAATAGAATAAAGAAAAGTTAGAGCATACTAAAGAAAAATTAGAACGTAATGAACAAAAATTGGACTATACTGAACGACAGTTGACCAAGCTTAAAATGATGTTTAAACTATTACTTGGGTCAAAGTATGTCAATAGTAGTGACGATGACAAGTAGTCTTAGTTTGTACATAAATTTTTTGTTAAATTTTGTGATTAACATTTCATTTCATTTCATTTTATATATAAATCCTTGTAATTTTAAATTAATTGTTTTTTTTATTTTCGTTTAATGAATTACAATTCAAACAATGTTACTAACAATAATTCAAACAATGTTACAACCAATAACATGTATTAAAAATGTTATCAATTCTTATAATAAATTAATAAATTTTTAAAGTAAAAATTCAAAATTTGTTGGCAAAACTTTTTAGCTACAATTACAAAATCGTCACCACATCTTTTTACCTACATTTCATAAAACGTCTCCAATAATCTTTAGCTACTTTCTTGAAAAATAGCTATATATTTTTTGCTACGAAAAACATTTCGTGTCTAAAATTTATTACCTACACATAGGTTAACGAAGCTAACTACGTTTAGCCACGAAACCTAAACATCGCAATATATCAGTCGCGACAATTTAACTTATCTTTAGCTATATCTTTGGCGACGGATTTCAGATCAAAGCACAAAAGTCTGGGTGACAATTTTATACAAACGTTACAAATAATATTTTTCCCGCAGGGTTTCGGTGACTATTTATGCGACAAATTATTTATCGTCACCAAAATAATTAGTTAGTACTTATACGACTGCTAAACGTTATTTAGTATTTGAAGAAACGAAATTCATCTTTAAAATAAATAGTAGATATTTATCAACTTTGAGTGATAAGAAGAGAAGCCGAACGATAATAAATGGACCATCTTTTATCTAACTTTCAGTAAGAAAAGGCCAAATTATTTTTAATAGTTATTAGGTAACATTAATATTATAAATATAAAAGATATTATAATTTTATTTAATAATGATAATTATTAATTACCGTAACTTTTTTTTTGACATCATTAATTACCGTAACTAATAGTATAATTTTTCAAAGAAAAATCTTGGGAAGAGGGCTCTATAAATATAAGCGCAACAACCCATAATCGGTGACAAAAGTTAGCGAATTCTGAAAAACACTGACCCAACTCTTGCCGATGTCTGATCAAGAGGAAGAAACAGGAAAGTTAGCAGTCCAGCTTGCTAACGCCATAGTATTCCCTATGGTACTAAAATCAGCCATAGAGCTGAACATTATAGACTTAATATCTGAAGCCACCACTGCCAGTGGTGGCATAGGACTCTCACCCACCGAAATTGCACTCCGAATTCCCACCAAAAACCCTGATGCCCCCTTGTTAATAGACCGGATGCTACGTCTGTTAGCAAGTTACGACGTGGTCAAGTACTCGCAACGCAATGAAAGTGATGGGGGCGTGATGAGTATTTACAGTGCAGCACCCTTATGCAAGTTCCTTACTAAGAATGAAGATGGGGGTTCTGTTGCTCCTCTGCTTCTGTTGCACCACGACGAAGTCTTCACAAAGAGTTGGTAATAACAGACTATATCCTGTTGCTCCCTTCTATTTGCTTCTGCTTTCTTTTCCTATTATTACGTCACACCGCGGTGATTGTTATCAGGTACCACTTAAACGATGTTATACTTGAAGGTGGGATTCCATTCCAGAAAGCTTATGGAATGAAAGCAATACAGTACCAATCAACTGATCCAAGATTCAATGGGGTATTCAACAGAGCGATGTCCAACCACACTAGCTTAATCATGGAGAAGATTCTTGATATCTATAATGGGTTTGATGGAATCAACGTGTTGGTTGATGTTGGAGGGGGTATTGGTGTTACTCTCAGTACGATAATATCCAAGTATCCCCACATTAAGGGCATTAATTTTGATTTTCCTCACGTCTTAGCCCAAGCACCAGCATATCCGGGTAATTGAAATTGTAGTACGGATATATATAATATATGATGATGAAGCAATCGTTTAGCCAATTTATTAATTATCATGTCAACTGTACTAAAACCTATAGGTGTAGAGCATGTTGGGGGAGACATGTTTGTGAGTGTTCCCAAGGCAGATGCTATTTTCATGAAGGTAGGCCGTCTTAATTTGATTCCCCAAAAGCTCCCATGTTTGTCACTTATGCGCCACTCTTTATTAGTACTGATTTACTGTTAAATGGTAAGTTCAATCCCCAAGGAAGTAATTAGATGTGCCATTGTTTGTGGTTCTGTGAATGAAACTTGCAGTGGATACTTCATGGTTACAGTGACAAGCAGTGCTTGAAGTCTCTCAGAAAATGTTGGGAAGCACTGCCTGATGATGGCAAGCTGATCGTGGTTGAATCAATTCTTCCAGAGACACCAGAGAATAAAGTTTCTTCACGTATTGTGTTTGAGCAAGATTTATTCATGCTGGCTCAAACTCCTGGAGGTAGAGAGAGGACTCAACATGAGTATGAAGCATTAGCCAAAAGTTGTGGATTTTCTAGCTGTGCGGTCGTTTGTTGTGCTTACAACAGCTGGGTCATGGAGTTCCTAAAAAAAGGCTAATAAACCACCGAGAACGTTATTTCTGAGCAGTAGATGTTATTGGAAATTTACTCTTGCTTGTATGAAAAAAAGCCAATAATAGATCAAAATTTTACCATTTTCAGTTTAAAATTATTTATCGATTATATAAATAAGTAATTACTATTTTAAAATGAAATAGTTCTTTAAAAATTAATTAGAATTGAATTAATATATAAACTCAAAATTTGATGATTAAATTTATTATTACTCATAAAAAATCAACAAATTCAAGTAATATGTTAATTTCAGCTAAAGCCAGAAAACACCAACCAATTCATGAAAAGGTCCATTTTTTCAATACAATTTTTATAAATTTTATGAAATAGCTCTTAAACCTAGGTTGAGTTATAAATTTTAATTTTAAACAATACAAATTTTAACTTTCAAGTCAGCGCCAGCACACAACTAAGAGCTATTTTATAGGGGACAGGGATGACACTTCGTAATCTACCACATTATTTAAAGTTAAATTTTAATTTTTTAAACTTGATGATAGGTCACACACACAACTAAGAATCATCTTTAGATTCGGACGATCACATTGTTTAAAGTTAAAATTTTAATTTAAACAATATAATTTTTATTTTCTTGACTCAGCCTGCCTAGATGTTATAATCACACACGCAACTAAGAGCCATATTCAGTTATTCACAGGGATGACACTTGACCAACGCAATGCGCGATGGGTTGGACCATCGACTCATAATTTAAAGTTATTTTGTGGGGGATAGATAGGGGATGACATTGGATTCGTACTCCATTTTAACAACTAAGAGCTATTTTATAGGGAACAAGTGGATGACACTACGTACTCGTTATTGACCACATCATTGAAAGTTAAATTTTAATTTTAAACAATATATTATTTTTCTTTTTAACTCAGCGGCTGCCTCGATGTTACAGGGGCACGTGGTGACTATTCCACTGTTTCAGTGTCACCTTATGCCCTCGCCAAACAAGAGATTTGATCCTATGTTACAGGAGATGACACTTGGATTCGTAGTTTCGTACTCGACCACATTATTTAAATAAATATTCAATTCAATTCAATCAACGAATTCAAAGAGTTGAACCGTCAGACCCCACCTATGTCATTGCGTGTGTTGAGTTCTTATGTCGTCCTCGATGCAAGATTGACGTGTCGCTACACGCAAGCAGAGCAGGTCCATCAGATAGAAAAACCTTGACTATTATCCCCCCCATGCAACCTTCACAAACTTCCAGTTTAAAATTTGAATTTATTAATCTTAGGACACAGGTGAGTTATTAAAGAGTTCTTTTAACTTAAATAAGGTTGTAGGTTTAAATCATTTTATGTATGCAGTTATTTAAAACTTAGGGATAAAGTTTTGTTTCTTGTAAGAAACCTATTCAATTCGAGTGAGGATTAGTCTGGATATAAATAGCTTAAAGATGTCTTCTTATAATTAAGACCTGTTTAAGACATCTCGTGGGTAACCCAAAAAAAAACTAGTATCCCCCGTCGAAGCTGTAATTACAATATTCATGAATGTTAGTATCTTATACTCAATTTTAATTGCGTTTAAAAAGTGAACCCTTACACCACACCTTATCTTACAAATATCTTTCTATCCTTGTCTATTATTATATTACGAATAAGATACGCCAACTATATTTCTCGCAATTCCCCGTCTTTTAAGATTATACTCGTACAAAAAAAGTTTAGCCTATTGGCATAAAAAAGGCACTTTTTACACTAAAGAGAAATTCTTCTCTGAATCATTTACAAGGGTCAATGTAATTCCTTTAGTGGTGATTGACAATCTAAGGTAAATGAAGGTCGTCCTTCAATTGAAGACCAAAAATTGAGGATAACCATCTTGCTTGGTGTTTGGAACTAGCTAATACAATCGACTAACTCTTCTTAATGCTTAATTTCTATTTAGATGGAAACAATTTAAACTTTTAAAAAATTTAAATCAATATTTCATTTAATACATATGACTATATCACATAAATTTATTAGTCATATAATAAAATTCAAGTATCATCCTTTTATGAATTGTTATTATATTTGATATATCACATGTATAAAATTTAACAATTTAATATCATCATCCTTTCATCAAAGATTGATTTGATTTTTCTTCAATCCAAAAAATTTGTTTCATAAGTTTCATATGATTCATATATATATATATATATAAACTTTATGATTGTTTGAACTTTCATTTCCGTCTAAAAATTCTTCTACCTTCAATTGAACAGGGGATAGATGAAAAGAATAGGCATCATGTTTATTCTACTTAGAGGGCCCAATTTGATCCAGTTATCTAACTAAAAGGAAGTAGAATTGTCATTCCCAATTTTACAAGACATGTCTTTGTAAAGTTGTTTTGTAAACTTGGGTAGTTGGGCCATAAACTAAGTAGAGGAATTATTGCTTGCCTCTTTAAAACTTTTTCCTTTCAAGAAGTATAGATCCATTTAACCTGAAGTGATTCTTAGCTAGATATATTTCTCTAGATTCTTCTTGCTTTAGGACTTTATTAGAGATGGAGATTGAATGAACTCCCACTCTCTTGCTTTCTTTAACATACAGATCTTAGACTATCTTACTTTAACTAAGGTAGTTTGTTTGGTTCTTTAGTCTAAAGGAACCATCTCATCATCTTCTCAATGAACTTATTCAACCCCTTAGATAAGAAAATGTGGGAGGAATATAATATACTCAAATATTTAAGGATAAAATTAATAAGTTATAGCATACTAGCATAGAAGAGGCACTTGTTACATTAAAGAGAAATTCTTCTCTAAATCTTTTGCAAGGGTGGAGTACTATATTTGAATGTAATTCTCTTAGTGGTGATTGTAAATCCAAGGTAAATGAAAGGGGTCCTTCAGTTGAAGTCCAAAAATTATAGATAACCATCTTGCTTGGTGTTTGACATTAGTTGATATAATCAAGTAACTCTTCTCAATGCTTAATTTCTACTTAGATGTAGATAGTTTGAACTTTTCAAAAATTTATATCAATATTTCACATGTATAAAATTTAACAATTCAATTTCATCATCATCTTTTAATTAAAGATTGATTTGATTTTTCTTCAACCCAACAAGTTTCTTAAGTTTTATACAATTCATAACCAAAAGGATACATATATCATTGTATGTAACTTTACGATTCTTATTATGTTGATTTAACCAATATGATAGAAAATGACAGTCAAGATTATCTAACTTTGTATTCTTACCATTTATATTAAGCATATAAGTCTCCCATAATTCAATAGACACAAACTATTTGTATAAGATTGAATTAGCTACTTTTATATAACAATTTATTTCTTATCATGGCTTAAACATTGTAATAATGTTGAATTTGAATTTAGTATTAAATACTCATGTAATGATCCAATTTTTTTTAATAACTCATAATGGACCAATAAGGATAAAAGTCTATAAAAATATAAGTTGAGCATAAGAAAGCTTAAGTTCATTTCTCTCTTAAACTCTTTTCCTTATAGGTTACTATTCATTTCCAACTTCTGACACTTTTATCTTCACTATCTGACCATCATTTCTAGTGATATAGGAATGTAGGGGAAGTTCTCTGGATGCTTTACCAAACCCTTAAACTTATTTAATCTAAAACGAGCCAAATTTGAAGAAATCACGACTGAAAATTTTGGTTCATTTAGGAAAGTCATTGATCTTGTAAGGCCCCAAATTGTACCCTAGTTGGAATGTTACATGTTCATAAAAGTACATGTATGATAGGTGTTAAAAATTGTGAGATGATTGAGAATTGCATTTGACTTGAAATTTGGTTTAATAGATCCTACTTAGTGAATTGGAATTAATTGATACCATTTGAGAATTAAGGTATTAAAATGTACATTTGAACTAGGAAAATATCAAGTGACAAGATAAATTGGTACATGAAAATTGGAATGACTAAACTTTTGAGTTAGTGACATTTGGCATAGTTGATGCATTGACAAATGGCATGGTTAATAAATTTACAAGTGGCAACAATAAGTGTGTGAAAATTGGCCTTATTAAATTGTGACATTTGGCAGCCTCATAGAAGGACATGTATGTTAGCTATGGAGAGGAAATATGGCTTGTGTCATTATGTAACAAGTGGCCTAGAGCAAGATGAGTCATCTTATACATGGCATGACTCTATGCATTGGCTAGTTTCTGCTGTAACTCTTCCTAATCCTTGCTCATTCTGTCCACCGAAACTCTCTCATTTCCTCTTAACTTCTTGAGTTTTTAGAATCATTTTCTCTTGGAATCCTTGAAAGTTTCTACGTCAAGAAAGCTACTTTATACTAGCTTTTATGTTGTTATCATCTTAATGTTAAGATCATCTTACATTTACCTAGATTTCGGAAGTGTTTTGGTTACATGAAAGGCCGGTTTGGTTAGTTCTTTGAAGAAGGAACTTGAAGGTAATTAGGTAAGGGATTACTAAACTTGATGGAATGTATTATTACAAGTCTTATGATAATTGAATTGCCTTGAAATATGTGTTAATATGATGATAAATGAATGTTGAAAAAAATGATCTTTGTATGACAAATTCTGGTTTGGTTTTGATGTGTGGAAGATATTGATATGTAAGTTACTTAATGGATGCTTTTTGAATTAGTTTGGACATGAATTTGATAAGGTATTGAAGCATGAATAAAGTAGAAATGAAGTGAAATTGATGGACTTTGGTGAAGGGTGTCGAATGGAAGTAAAGAAGTCAAGTTTTGGAAACAATTTGGAGGCTGTGGGTGAGTAAATTGATCGTGGGATTTATAAGGCTTATTCCCACAGTCGTGGGAAGTACTTAGGAAGTGGAAAATGTTGGTTTTATACAATTGTTGGACTATATAAGTTTAAGGAACTTAATAATAGTTTAAATGGACTTAATTGAGCTTGAAAATGAACCTAGTTTTATGTGGGATAAGTTCATTAACGGATGTATAAGATTTGGATTTATAATAACTTAAAAAAGGTGTTATTAGATAACAAAGTATCTAATTTTGGAACTTATAAGTTGTTAAAGGAATGAAGTATACTTATGAAAACAAATGTGATTTTAAATGATAAACGTGATGTATTAGTTAGGAATGTTTAAGAATTGGGAACTTAGGTGAGTACTTGGAAAGTGTAATTACTTAATGTATTCATTGGTGCTTTATTACACTTATAAGGCATGATAAGTTTGTTCAAGCGAGAATGAATGGATTCAATTTGAGCATAAGAAAATGAATTCATACTTATGCATTATTTCACTGTCATACGATTATGATATTGTGATAATTCTAGACTATCAATTGTCCGAAAAGTTTGATAATTGGGAATGTATTGGAATTGCTTTTTAATTGTGTGAATATACATAATGTTTGATGACTCAATACATTTATTGATGCTTTAATGCATATGTTTGTATTTATAAGGCATGTTAAGTTTGATCAAATGAATAAGGTAATATGTTATTCACTACATCATTTATATGAAATTATGAAATCTGAAATGGTTTGTTTTAAAACTGCTAAGTCTTAGTTGTGGGTAAATAGGAATGCCTAGAAGGGTTTGCAACTGCTCCTGTAACTTGAAACTAAGGTGTCCCCTGATTATTGACACTACTGTGTCCCCTGATATGGACACTACGGTGTCCCCTAATTATCGACACTACGGTGTCCCTTGATTTAGAGATATTAGTCTCTTCTATTTCAGATACCAATCATGGTATCTTCTATTCTGGTCCTGTTACCCACTTTTATAAAAAATATTAGTGGTCTAACTTGTTTTGTATTATAATACATGTTCAGTTTTGATATAAGAAAATTCTGTTATGATAAAAGATAAGCTTCGATCAGATACAAAACAAGTTATGTTCTGACATAAGTCACACTTTGATCTGAAAGGATTATATCCTATTATGATATTCAATTTTGACATTTATACATTCTGTTTTGATATTTATGAGATTTGTTCTGATGCAAGAATGTTATGTATTGATTGATGAATCATATTCTGTTATGAGACATAATGTTTGCATTACTTTATTCTAATGATTATTTGGGTTTTCAAAGTTAGTGTTATTCACAACTAAAATACATAATAATGCCTTTAGATTATACGAGGAATGATTACGCGAGCTAATGCTAGAAAAAACACAAGATGATGTCAATAAAGAAATTGAAAGACATTTTCCTTGATGGTTCAAGAAATATGTAAGTTTTCACTTACAATTATTGAAATGGTTGAATTATCTAATCAAAGTATTCAAATGACACTATGTCATTTAATATGATTATTTTTTTTGTAGGCCTCAAAAAATCCAATAGAGAACAAGTTCATGTGTAATATTGTGAAAGGACCTTTGCTAACTTTTAAATCGTATTCGATGCATTTCGTTAGCGGATAAAAATTTCATACAGAAAATCATGATCATAGCATGACAACAGTAAATAGTGGGGTTTGCATACAGGGAGAATTGATGGATTACTATGGTAAAATTATTGAGATACTTAAAATTAAGTACCCTGCATTGCTAATAAAGTGGAGTGTGATATTTAAGTGTGACTAGTTTAATCCAACTCCTAATTTTGGTACAAAAGGGCACAACCGATATAATCTAGTCAAAATCAACCAGCGAAGAAGATTTAAACAATTTGAACCTTTCGTGTTGGCGATGCAAGTGATCCAGGTGTATTATGTCCCTTTTTCCAGCTTACTACGAGATAAGTTAGATTAGTTGGCCGTTTGCAAAGTAAAACCTAGAGGTGTTTTTGAATTACATGAAAAATGAGAAAAATAAGATAATTGAAAGTGAAGTGCTTTAGGAAGATGTTTATGAAATAAATGCATTTGTTACATATGATGAGAATGAACCATTGAATGATCCAAATAACGAATATGTCAAAATTTTTACTAGAGAGGATGAGGAGGGCGAGAGATCTAAAAAGACACCTGAGTTTGATTCTAATTCTTCAAAAAAAAAGTAGATGATGATGATTTTGATTTACAATTATATGATCATGATAGCGATTAATTTATGTTTCAAATCTATTATTACATCAACAATATATTGTTATATATTTAATTTATATTGTTCTAATTACTAGAATATTCAATAAAATATGAATTTCAGGTTAAAAATATGCACCAAAAAGAAGACAAGATATGATGCGGCCAAGGTTAAGGTTATCACAATTTGGAGCCAATTACTTTCCAGAAAAAGCATCACATTTTGTAGCTATTACAAAATCAGGTGTTGTACCTCCAAATACTACACATCCAGATGAGGCATCGCCTTCTATATCTGTTGCTACACCATCTAGTAGCCCTACATTATCCACCACCCCTATATCGATAGAGATATCAGGGGTAAACATTGTGGATGAAGGAGGTAACCTCTAGCCGGGAGCTAAGGGAGTGGATGGAAAAACTTACGTCACAATTGTCAACAATTTGTGAGTGAAAATAAATGCATGATAACACCATAAGTTTATACTAACGTTATAGGTTTTAATTAGAAAATGATCTAAACTTGATTATATATTAGGTTAGTTTTGTCTGAAACATACTCAAGAAACATGACATCCAAGTTTAAGAAGAAGATTGATCATGAGGGTTATATATGGAAGAATATCTCTCACACGATAAAGGATTTTTATTATCAGAAGTTTGAGGTGCAAAAAAATATTCTTTTGTATTTTTATCTAATTAATTTTATACAGTAATTAGATAAATATTGTAGCTTATAAGTAATTATAGTATGTTTTTCTAATTTTTCAGAAAGATTTTATTTGGATTCTAAATTTGACGCAGTAATTTATAAAGATAGGAGAAGCGAGCTCATACATGTTATAAAGACTTTCTTGGTGCGATACACAAGACTAATGTACGACCTTCTTATATATTTGAAGAAATATAGAGTCGTTGGTAGCAATATTGGACATTAACGGAGGTAATGTCCATCTTAGAGCTCAATTCTGTAAGCAGATGTGGAGGCCCAGTGGAGAGAGTCTTCCCGTATACAATGGAGGATCTATTACCCATCAGGAGTATGTAGAGAATCTTGTAAGTATCTACACTTTACATTTATATTCTGTTTTTTTACTTTGATGTATTTCAATTTAATTTGATGTGTGAATTTTGGAATGAAAATATATGTGTATTATGGAGAATGATAATGTTATAAATGTATGGTGCCATTTATGACTGTGTTTTTTAGTTACTTTTTTTGTTCAACAGGTGGTAAATATCATAAAAATAGAGGAAACTCTACCTAAATTTTTTAAAATTGTAGTTCACTTATAACATTTTATTCTGATGTGGGAAAAGTTTATAGGTAGAAAGCCTACACCCCGTCAGCTTTTTTTTGCACATTCATACTAAGAAGCATGATGGTGTGACCTTCGTCAACACCCGATGTAAGGAACTTAATGTATGTGAAATTTATGCTTTAATGTTAATTCTTAATAATTATCATTTATTAACATAAACATTGCCTCCTAATATGACCAAATACAAGAAAGCATTCAACGACAGTTCCAGTACTTTGAAGCTGTTGATGAGAGTTAGGGATATGTTAATGGAGTGGGTGGTAGGGACCGTCGTGAAAGGATCTTCGCAATCCTCCACGTCCAGTACAGTTGCATCTAGTAGGCAGTCAGCATCCAATTAGAGAGTTGTTCAGCTTGAGAGCATAATACAAATGCTGGCAACTCAGTTGCAACAGTCGATGGAGTACATAACCCAGCTCCTTAATAAGATGGATAAGTTGAAGGGGAGGGGCAGCACCTCATCACACCAGTCAGACCATCTGCCTTCACCAACTGCATAGCGTAATTTTGCTACTCTCAAGTCATTTTGTATGAATTACATTTTTATTATTGTAAATAATAATTTTTTATTATCAATTAAGATAATTTTTACTTTATATTATCATTCAAATTACTGTTTAGAAAATTTAAATGTAGAAAAAAATCAATATATTATCACCAAATAAATGAAGAAATTATATATCAATCACAAGATTACCAATCAAAATTAAATAAACTATTGACGGAATAAGAACATTTCGTTGGTAAATATACCAATATTATTTTTTTATTTTTCATACATTTAAGTTATAAATTTAATTTTGATTTGTAATCTTATTATTGATATTTAATTTTTACAGAATTATCATATTCGTCGGTAAACTTTGTATTAAAGTTATCGTCGTCGTTAAATTTTCCGATAGAACTTTAACTACTTCACCGTTGCTAAATTTACCGATAGAATACAACTTACCGTCGCTAAATTTTTCGACGGATTTTCAATACTTTGTTCGTTAGTAATATTTATCGTCAGTAAATTACCAATGAAATATTTAATTTTGTCGCTAAAGATTATCGATGATCATTTCTCCAACAACTCATGCGATTGGTAATTTCCATCAGTAAATTTGCTTACTGACAGAAAATCTTCACATTTTGTCGGTAATTTTTTTCGCTAAACACTCAGTTTTTTTTATAGTGTAAGACTACACTCAAAGCTCTAATACTAATTATTAGCTAATGAAGAAGAATGGCGGATGAAGTTTAACATTCTAAGGGTGAGGATAAAAACATTATAAAAAAAAATTTGCGTTTCACCCGAACAGTTCGTTTCACATTTCCCACACTTGACCTTTCGCAAGTCATCAAAAGGATATAGAGATTAATCAATATTGAAGGCATTAACACATGCATGCACCCATCTTGGCGGACATTAAACAGTTTGATATGTCATCAAGATCCCCTCCTCCCAGTCAACAAACGAAGAACTGTGTTAATGGCTGCTTTAATTTTGACGATTAATAATTTAATACAATCACTTTTTTTTTTTAGTGGGTTGTGGATAGAAAAGAATTCATAGAATCGCTTTAACAAAACTTGTCTTATAAGTATGCTTAAAGGGTATACGATAGATATGACGGCAAATCACTTCTTTAAAGGGGTTAAATAAGGAAGGTTTCAAGAACCTTCATCATTAGATTCGATTTCGATTTCTAAGATAGTGTTTGACTTTGTATTTCTCTCCTTCAATCGGGACTTGCTCAATCTGATAATTCCTTCAACCTCACCTTTGATTCGTCCATTCATGCTATCATTGCTCTCTACGCGTCCAAAATAGACTCATAGTCATAGCATTCGAATTTTGCACTTAACTGGTGGCACTTTAGGGTTGATGCGTTATCATGTTTGATGGTTTATTTCTATCAAAATAACGTTGCTAATATAGTCCCAAGGCTATTTCTAATATTTTATAGGCTTTAGGTCAAATTAAAAAAATTGTTTTTGCTTATTTTTTAACCCTCGTAAAGATTAAAATACCTAAAATATAAATTTTTTGTTACTCTTTATAAAGTTAAGAGTAGACATCGTTTTATTTTATTTTATTTTTTATGAGAATAAAAATATGTCCTATTTTATTATTTATAAAAATATAAGTATCGACCCTGCCCTTACCCAAAATCGACCTGACAATACCGCATTAGACTTCAACTCTAAGTCATAAAGTGCACGAACCATGATTCGGAAATCACCAAATCTAGATCTTTGAGAAAACTTTCTGATTGAATTTTGAATTATTTACGAATTACATCACATTGTTACGGTCTGATCTAATTGCAAGGTATGAGACTTGAATCCCATATTTGTTAAATACAAAATTGATATGGGATTTATAAAGACTTTGAGCTCTCTACCCTCATAAGCTAGCTTTTGGGGTGTGGCTCTCCTAAAGTCTTTATCAATTGGTATCAGAGTTGGGCCTTGGAGTGGTGGCCCACGGAGTGGTAGTATGGGAGTGCCAGCCGTGACCAATGTGGCCGTGACCAACAAGGATCTCATAATGATGGCCCATAGAGTGGTGACCTGAAAGTGTCAGTCGTGACCAATGAGGACATTGGTCCTTACAGGGGGACGAATGTTACGGTCTGATCTAATTGCAAGGTATGAGACTTGAATCCCATATTGGTTAAATACAAATTGATATGAGATTTATAAGGACTTTGGGCTCTCTACCCTCATAAGCTAGATTTTGGAATGTGACTCTCCTAAAGTCCTTATCTATTAGTATCAGAGTCAGGTCTTGGAGTGGTAGCAAACGGAGTAGTGACCCATAGAGTGGTAGCCTGGGAGTGCCAACCGTAACCAACGTGGCTGTGACCAACAAGGATCTCATAGTGGTGGCTCATGGAGTGGTGACCTGAAAGTGTCAGTTGTGACCAACATAGCCGTGGCCAATGAGAACATTGGTCCTTATGGAGGGACGAATGTTACGGTCTGATCGTATGAGACTTGAATCTCATATTGGTTAAATACAAAATTGATATGAATTTTATAAAGACTTTGGGCTCTTTATCCTCATAAGCTAGCTTTTAGGATGTGGCTCTCTTAAAGCTCTTATCACACGTATTATTTATTTCTTTGTTTTATTTTAAAAAATAATAAATATGTTTTACTATTGGATGGGATGACTTGTTAAAGAAGGTAGAAAAAGGAGGAGGAAACGTGTCTCAAATCTCAACAGAGCGCATTTTACGTCGTCAGAGTGACAGGTGTGATGATAATGGATTGCACCCAATTTAAACCCACGTCCACCAGATGCATGGCTCTTTGAAATCCGTTCCAGGAGGTAACAACGACAGAAAAGCACCGGATTGCAGTCTCTTCGGCCTACGCGTCATGCCAGCTGTTTAGGCCATAGATTCCGTGATTGCGTACATGTTGGACCATGGGGTCCCATGCATCCCCATCTGAAGTCACTATTTCTATCTTCACTGTTTAGATTGTGTACACATGCTTAATTAGAGCCAATGGGTGATTTTGAGAACATTGGTTTGATAAGTCAGTAGTCTTATTATAAGTGACAAATTAAGATTAATAGGGTAATCTCCTTTTAGTCTTACCAATTTATAAATATTTGAGTGAAGTTAATTCATTAATCTTACTTTACTCAAATATCAAATGAGCAAATTGTGTGTTTTTTTAGTTTAATATGAGGTGTTTTACCTTTAAATTATTCATAACTAAATTAATCATCACTTAAACCAAATCAGTTTGTTAAAAATAAAATACTGACCAAAACAGATGTTACGTATTCGCAACTCCACTCAACTTCTGTAAGCCAAGCCAAATGTACATTCCTTTCTTTTTTTTTTTTCTTAACATAATAAGAACATAATTACTTACCCCACTGAATTTTTTGTATAATTTTAAAAAAAAAACAAGAGAGGAAATTTTTTATGAGAACGTGACATTCTGGTGGGGAGGAAAACCTGTGCCCATTAAAAGTGTGCGTGAGAGAGAAAACGTATTAGGACACGGTTCCGGATTACATGAAAACAGAGAGATTTGAGTGTATTCAGCTTCTTCTCAGTTCAGAGAGTCACTGTAAATAGAAGAACTAGAGAGAGGGAGAGGGAGAGAGAGAGAGATGTAAGCAAATGAAGTAGAGAAATTTTCCGTTTCTCACTCCCATTCCCTGTTCAAGTGTGACCTGAGGATTTTAAGAGAATCTCTGTATAATAATCCAACAAAGTCTTCTCATCCAACGGCCCTGGTTCACCCCACCGTCACATGGCCAAAACCGGCGCTTTTGATTCCGATCCACCGGTCATGGCGAAGGCCACGGAGTTGAAAAGAGAGCTTCAGAAGCTAGTGAGGATTATTGTCGACGTTGATGATTACCCCGTTGAAGCAGTCGATCAGGCAAGAGAAACTCTGTCTGCTCTAAAGGAACTCAAGATGAGGAAGAGATCGCTGTCTTTGGAACTAAGGGAAGCGATGACATGTCCCGAGGAGTTTAAGTGTCCTTTGTCCAAGGAGTTGATGAGAGATCCTGTGATTTTGTCTACCGGTCAGGTTAGTTTCTAGATTTCTTTTCTTTTCACTGTTTGGTTACTCAGAGAAGTCGGAGAAAATTTGTTGCTTCAATTGAAACAGCCACAACTGTTCAAAATATATACTCTTCTGTATTACTTTACTGTTGGCCTTCTGTAAGGTTTCAAATTTGGTTGTCGCAAATTTAAAATTTACTTATGAAAAACTGTAACTTTTACTCGATTTGGCGTTGCAGGGGCTTTTTTTTTCTCACCCTGATTTTTTTCTCAGAAACCAAACAAGATGAATGTGGTTTTTCGTGTGACAATGCTGTTAAAGACTTTTACTGGGTTTAGTTGGATTGGTTAAATAGTGATTACCAGTCAAAAAGATTTGAAATCGAGTAGTTGGTGGAATTAAAGTGTTGGATGCTGCTTTTAACCTCTCTCAAACATTGGGAAATGGCAATTGGTTTGACTGAATGAATTTGGATTACCAAAACGCTTACCATATGAGTTTTCTTCCCACATTTTCTCCTTTTCCTTGTGTTTTTCGGAAGTACTGTCATGTTTACCGTTTTCCACGTCTATCTAAGTACAGGACCAGAATTTAACAGTTGCAATTCTTATAGTCCAGTTTTTCTCCTGTGTATTTGTATATAGTTAGTTCAGTCATTCATTAGTCCTTTTTATATTTAATTTGGCTTTTCATTTATTTGGTTTTATTGTGCAGACTTATGATAGACCATTTATCCAGAAATGGCTGAAAGCTGGCAATAGGACATGTCCTCTAACTCAACAAGTACTCTCACACACCGTCCTTATCCCCAATCACTTGGTCAGGGAGATGATATTTCAATGGTGCAAAATTCAGGGCTTAGAACTGCCAGATTCTGTCAACTATGTTAATGGGGAAGGGTTAACAGAAGCTGATCGTGATCATTTCTTATCACTGCTTCAAAAGATGTCTTCAGTGCTTCCTGAACAGAAAGAAGCTGCTAAAGAGCTCCGATTGTTGACAAAGAGGATGCCCTCATTCCGGGCGTTGTTTGGTGAGTCTGTTGATGCCATTCCACAATTACTGCATCCACTCTCTGAAAGCAAGTCTGGAACTGCAGTTCATCCTGAGCTTCAAGAAGATGTGATTACGACCCTACTCAATCTTTCTATCCATGATAACAACAAAAAATTTGTTGCCGAAACGCCAGTTGTAATTCCACTTCTTGTGGAAACATTAAGGTCTGGAACAATTGAAGCAAAAACTAATGCTGCTGCTGCACTTTTCACATTATCTGCCCTTGATTCCAACAAGGCACTTATTGGGAAATCTGGTGCACTGAGGCCACTGATTGACCTTTTGGAAGAGGGACATTCTTTGGCCATGAAAGATGCTGCTTCTGCAATTTTTAATCTTTGTATCATGCATGAAAACAAGGCAAGAGCTGTGAGGGATGGTGCAGTTAAGGTAATTGTCGAGAAGATAAATATTGGTGCCCATGTTGATGAGTTATTGGCTATTCTTGCAATGCTTTCTAGTCATCAACGTGCTGTTGAAGAAATAGGAGAACTTGGAGGTGTCCCTTGCTTGCTTCGCATTATCAGAGAGAGCACTTGCGAGCGTAGTAAGGAAAATTGCATTGCTATTCTTCATACAATCTGTTTTAATGATCGGAACATGTGGAAGGTTATTAGGGAAGAGGAGAGAGTGTATGAAACAATCTCAAAGCTGGCTCGAGATGGAACTTCCAGGGCCAAGAGGAAGGCCAATGGCATTCTTGAACGACTGAATAAGGGAATTAATCTTACTCATACTGCATGATGAGATGAGTTGTCTACTATCATCAAGTTCAGCAATAGCATCATGTAAATTCTGCATCTGTTTCCTGTTCTGTGATCGCTCATTGGTGGAACTCCAGCATTTGAGCAGTCTCCATCGTCCATCCTTTTACCTCCGGGGATTTTCTATTTCAGGTTCATGAGTTAGTAGTCTTTGTGAATAAATACACCATAATCTCAGTACAGATTTTACTCCTCTCGTCTTGTTCATTAGTTCTTTCGGGTATATGCCTTTCTCTCCTATAATGTTTCTGGATTTTTATAGTAACAATTTTGTCTTACCTAATAGTTTTATTTGGCATCATTTTCTGGTCCCCTACAGAACATTTGTAGAAATTTTAATCCCATGTTCTACCTTTCCACGTTCCACACTGCCTGTGGCATCCCCACTCATTTTCAGTTGGAACCGCTTGGCGACTTTTTGTAATTTCTTCTGGAGAGGCTCCATTTACTCAACCCCCATGACCTTTGTCTTTCTGGATAAAAACTCAAGTTTCCTTGGAAGTACAAATATTAGATCTTCCTTTCTCCGATCCAGAGATTACTTTCACCCTATATACTTTGCGTATTGGTCACGATAAATAAGTGGTATAGAGATGGTTTGGTGTATATGCAATGGGAATATCGTGCCCATATTGAATGGAGCAATAACCTCTGGTATTGTGGTCCTTCAAAGGATTCCTACCTGCCCTTGTGGAGTAGTCTCTCAGGAATAGTTAATGCCACCAAACACTGCATGCTTCCTTTTAGCAGTTGAAGTTGTCGATGCCAATTAAAGGTATATCTAAAGCTTAGCTCCGTCGATGACTTTCTGCTGTATGGCTATAAATGTTGAAGAACTGCATCGTGTAAAAAGTCAGGAAGTTTGCACCATAAGGTAATAACTTCTTTAATCTTGGATATTTATTCGTGTTAATGAACTTGAAAGGGGTATTGTAACAAAATCAACATAGTTGAGAGGTAATTATGATAAATAAAGCATATTATGAAGGTGTAGTTGCGTTTACATTCATCATCAATGTATGTTTAGGGAAAGAGATCCGTTACAAGTTGCATAAAAGCGAAGGCAGGAAATATAGAATTGCTAAATTTGAGTCCTTAGGTGTTATCCTTCAAATTTTTATAAATTCTGATGCAATTTAACCCAAGGGTCTGCCAACCGTATGAGAGCGGTGTATCCTCCAGGGAAGCTCTTATTAATGGACACTTGGAAGGGGAATTTGAAGATAGCAGACAACCGGAGTGGATGTGGGGAAAAAAAATTCATCGGGTGGCATGATGTTAGTTGTATATGAATTATTGGATGAGTGATGTGATAAGAGGGATAAAGCGAATAATTGGACAATGTGCTGGCCAGTTTTGGACGTGATGTGAGGAAGGTCTATTCAACCAGTCTGGGGATCAAACTTTGGATTGAATGAGCAATGAATGGTGGAAAGTTGGAATCTTTTGTTTTATTTTAGTGGGTATAAGAATTCAGAACGGGCAAAGAATAAGGATAGAATAGACCTATCGAGCACAAAGGCCCTGGCATTTGCTGAATTACATTTGTGCCATTGATGGGCAATGGGCAACAAAACAGATGAACCTGTCATCTGAAAACACATCACGAGTGATCCAAATTTGCTGTTCTCTAAAATGAGGGGAATTTGTCCCGACTCCTGAGATTGAGATGCTTCTGACGGTCTTGCTTTTCTTCTTCTTCTTCTTTGCCTTGAGATTTGAGCGGTGGATATCGTTTGTACATTAATCATTATTAGCCATTGAAATGTTTGACAATGCTTCATTTATTCCTGTCTCCTTGAGGCCTTCCAGCTACGGCCTTCCTTTGTTTGCTCATCTAAATGAGAACCCCTCCGTTTCCTCTCATTTCTCACCCTTTAACAAAGGACTATTCTACCCTTGCATAAAGGAACAGTCTCATCATCAACTTTCAAGTTATATCATTCATTGTATATATTCACACATCTTTGAATTCCATTAAACCAAAAATTTCTTGATACTACCGAAGACATGTTTAGACAAGAATGATCCTATGGACAAGCAAACCTCAATAATTTGTGAGGACCATTCAACATTAATGGAAAGGTGGTCAATAAAGGTAAAGAAAAAGATAGATTTAGGCCTTGAATCGTGGGGAAGAGACTTCAGACAGTTATGCTTAATTCAACTTAAAAGGGGGGAATTGGTTTTGTTGGCCACAAGATTCCGAACAAGGAAGGCCTCCTACTAAATGTCTGATGATTCCCAAAAGAAAAAAAAAAAACCTAGAAAAATTGAAGATTTTGGTCACGGTCATCTTCCTGTGCCCGCCAAAGTCAGCCTTAAAAGAGAAGGCCGTCCATCTCCTTATGCGGGGACACCCGCTATGAATGCTAGTTTACAAATTTTTAATACAATTTAGGTTTGGAATAGCTTCAACAAGCTCATACTCATACAGCTATGATATGAGCAATCCTGGACTCTCCCAAACCTCGCCATCATGAAAATGTAAGACAATATTGTTGGGAGAGCAAATCTTAAGATAGCATCTTTTTAATGTTTTGACACCATAAATATATGATGAGAGCTCTCCTTTAGAAAAAGAAAAAAAAAAACTCTAATTGGTACAAACATGGAAAATGTCAAACGAGCTAGGACCACCCCACCATTATGGAAAATAAAGAAGTATATGCTTAGCATTCATTATCTGTTTCTATTTGCTTCCTTTCATTTTCAGCTTTTCTGTGGGCGGTCTGTCACCTCAAAAGCGAAAGCCTTTTCTAACTTAGATGCCTAAATCCTTTTAATAACCACCACCGTCGGTCGACACCGCCAACTTTTGTGGCTTCGATTAGCACATGCCTTATTTTCCTCAAACAATAGCAAAAAGAAGAGTATGCAAGCATTAAATATGAACATATAAGAATACACCTACGTTTCAGACGAAACAGATGCATACTATTCTACTTTCTAGAACCTGGACCCAAGAGCCGGAAGGCGGGGCTATGTGGTCATTGTACGGGGGGTGGCTTCAACAGCTACCATCATGACCTATTGATAACTAAGTAGAGAAACGCGTACTTTTAGTTTTTTGGGGTGCGAAAAAGTCGTGCACTTTGACTCTGACGGTGTCGGCAATTGTAGTGCTTAGAGACCTAAACCTCAAAGCGAGGCAAACTGGTGATCAGGAATCGCATTAAGGGGTCATGGCTCATGGGCCATGCTTTTTTACTGGGAATAATACGCCATAATGCTCTAAATTTTGCTTTATTCAAACATGTCACATGAGATGGGGCCTATAGTGCAACAGGTTTGTAGTTACTAGTTATAGCTTGGAGGGTCCAAGTAAGACAACATTCTGTAGACAAAAAAAAAAAGAAAAAGAAAAAGAAAAAAGAAGTTTTCCATTGTCAGTTGTTAGGTAGGTTAACTTAGAAAACATGGAAAAGTAGAAATAGAAAACGTAGCCAATGATCGCTTCTGCTGGAATTCATCTGAGTGAGTAAAGTCCCGTAGGACAAGAACTGCTAACGAAAATAAGTTTTCCGTCGCGAATTTGAGTGCAAGTACCGATGGAACCTTTTATCGTCTCTAAAGTCTGTCGCTAATTTTGCCGGGACGATTTTCCTCCAATTTTAGCCACGAAAATGGTAACTGTCGTTAAACAAAAAAGTTTCACCGTCGCTAATTTGAGTGCAAGTACCGACGGAACCTTTTACCGTCCCTAAAGTCTGTCGCTAATTTTGCTAGGACGGTTTCCCTCCAATTTTAGCGATGGAAATGGTAACTGTCGTTAAACAAAATTTTCCGTTGCTAATTTGCTACGCAATTACCGACCGAAACTTTTACCGCCCCTAAAGTCCATCGCTAATTTTGTCGGGACGGTTTTCCTCCAATTTTAGCAACGGAAATGATAACCGTCGCTAAATGAATTTTTTCATGTCGATTTTAGCAACAGAA
Organism: Erythroxylum gracilipes; assembly: GCA_026413385.1. NCBI lineage: Eukaryota > Viridiplantae > Streptophyta > Magnoliopsida > Malpighiales > Erythroxylaceae > Erythroxylum > Erythroxylum gracilipes. Next base: position 7,355,868 of record JANZLC010000002.1, read on the forward strand.
ATAAGTTTTTCGTCGCTAATTTGCTACGCTTTATTATCCGTCGGTAATTTTCCGTCACTAATTTTTACTTTTCTTGTAGTGCTTGTTCTATCGTTCGCATGATAGAGTTCTTTCAATGTGTCCCAAACTTCCTTGACTAGTTCACAACCCATAATTCTTGAGATAATTGATTCAGAGATAGCAATGTGAATTTGAGATAAGGCTCTTGGAGCTTTAACTTCTTCACTTCGTGAACCCTATTATTTCCTAGAAGTAGTATTTGTCTTTCACCTTCAATCCACTGCCACAAGCCAATACCTCTCAAGTGAGCTTTCATTTTGAGTGCCCAAACTTGATAATTCTCACCATTAAAAATTACATATGAAAGAGCTGGTATATTGTTGGATGCTATGCCGCTGCTATCTCTCGAACACTCACAACCCCTTAAGATCATAAAGAGCTTTGATACCATGTTAAACTTTTATTGAAAAATGGCCTCGATTATTCTTAATCAAATACATTAGCAACAGTAGCCTTTGATAGGCTTACAAGTCCTACTTTATTGGCTACATAAAAGGCAACGTGGGTTCATGGCCTCACTTAACATAAAAATAGCAACAAACTTAACTTAGCCTTTTGACTAGCTCAAATACAACAGTAGAACAAAAAGTCAAACTAAAGGAATAACAAACTCAGAAAAAATAGTACCACATTTTTAACAAGTTTAAATCATTCTCTAACATTACTAAAGCCTAAAATCTAAGGAGAAGTAAGTAGTGGCTAAAACTAGAAGAATCATGTAACACCCAAATACCCCCTGGGAGGATACATGGATGTCACCCAAGACAGAACAATTAGACCAAACATCACACTGATATTTATTTATTTAATAACTCAAACCCACACACATATAATACAT
>JANZLC010000002.1:7377695-7403251 GCA_026413385.1 Erythroxylum gracilipes
ATTCATTAATTAAAATATTATTATTAATTAATTAATTGCAAAATAATTAATTAAAATATAATTAATTCATTAATTAAAATATTGTAATTAATTAAAATATAATTCATTAATTAATTAAAATATAATTCATTTTGTAATTAATTAATTACAATATTTTTTACAAACCAACTAAATGATAATGGTAATCATCCGTTCATCTTAACCAACCATCATAATTATAATGATTATATCTATTCTCATTCCTTCCTATATTCATTCTCATTCTCATTCCTATTATTCATTCCCCTGTGTAAATATATTCTCATTCTCATTCCTATTATTCATTCTCTTGCGCAATCATCATGTCCACACCTTATACTACATGGAAGGCATTAGAAAGTACGTCTGGCTATGTATCTCAGAACCGAAAATTGCAACTAAATATTAAAGTTCAGGAATTGAACCGAAACAATATGTGCACATTTATTTAGGTTCATATTTTTTGTCCTTGTTACTCTATTTTTGCCGCTAAATAATGTCATTTTTATGTCTATTTATACATAAAACGACATTATTTGATATAATTTATTTATTGCTGAATTTAATGCGATCATTTATCACAATATTGGTGGCGAGTTCCATAGTCTGGTCCTAGCCTTAAATCAGCATCCTGCTCCTGTCTCCTTTCTCCTTTCTCCTTTCAAGAACTTCATGGCCGCTTGATTGCACAAGAAATTTATCCAACTAAGACTTTTGAAATAATAAACTAATTGCCCAACACTTGTTACGTACCAAGTTCTTCAAGCAAGCGAGTGAAATCTTGGCTCATCATAACTAACGAACAAATACAGGCTCTCACAGAACACAGACAATCAACGGGTTGTTCTTGCAAGGACCAACACCCTACTGGCTGCGAAGTTATGACATCTAGAGCATAAACATACAGTCACCAGCATGCCCTCCCGTAATTTATTCATTTCGTGGAAAACCCTAAATGAGGATTTTTCTGTCACTATGATACAACTCCTTCCAACTTACAACCTCCTCAACTATAGGAACCAAGGAACATTAATCCTATTTATCATTCTATATACAACACATTCAGGCAACTGCTCCATTCAATGATTTAACTGTCAACGACCAAAACTTCCTTCCTCGCCGTTTACAGCATCCAAAGCCATTATTATGCTTGAGCGTACAAACTGCTGCTGACGAATTCTAGATTTTGTCACCAACCACGTAGCGGCTCTTATCTGAACTCAACCCCGATGAATGAAGCTGCTTTCTCTTCCTTACAAGTTGTGATGCAATATGTTTGTCATCTTGAGCCTCCTTCGAATCAGGCTGTAGATGCAGAACTTTTCAAAGTTCATGGAAACTTAAAAGCCACTATTATTTCATAACTGTGGCAATCATGGCATAATGATTCTGGATTAAGAATCACGACATTGACTTGGTATCCCAGATGGAAGGAAAGAGGATTGGCAAAACGACGACTTTGGGAAACATTCCATATGACTGCTTTTTCAGTAAAGTGAATAAAATTATAAATGCCAAGAAATTATTGAGTGGCTATATATATTTGTAAAAGCAATAGACCAAACGAAAATATTAATCAGTTGCTTAAGGCCCTTTATTTCAGCCATGTTTCATCGTCACCTTGGATGATACCTACCATACTACATATTAAAATCACTAACAAATCTCACATCAAAAGTGAATAATAAGCAATTTATAACCCAATTTCTTAGAGTCTATAATCAGAATAAAAACTTGGTTGAATAAGATACTCGATTTACAAAATAGTGCTCAGATGGCTTCAAAATTGACAGAGTAAAAATATTTGACTTGAGGGGGAAGTATTAAAAGTTAAAACGACTAAAAACTCTCACATCAGAAGTGAACAAGTGATTTATAAATGAAAAATGATTCATAACCCAATCCCTTAAGGTTTTGAGTTAAGATATGGACCTCTTATATAAAAACTACTCCTTCCAAAATAAAATAATTACAAATTTCACATTACAGGTATAGTTCTTATAGCCCAATTACCACTTTCTGGATCAATCAAAGATCAATAATCAGTAGCAACCACAACAGTAAGGTGAAAAAAAAAAAAAATTGCAATGCACACTTTCCAAGTCTAAAGCCAACCACAAAATTGAATCTAAACAGAAATCATTCCCAAGGATTTAAAAGAATATTCAGGACAATGTGAAGCTACCTTTATAGCTAAAGCTCTGTCAAAACTATCAATAGCACCATCAGGCTCCCCAAAGTTTAGCTGTGCCCTACCAAGCGAAATCCATGCCTGGCAAAACCATAAGTAGTAGAAGGCAAAAATTATTTTTGCAATATATATTCCTTCAATTCAAAAGGAAAACCAGATTTGTGCCTAAGGTGATAGCTTTATGAGATTCGTGAGTGCTCGCTTCAAGTTAGGTGTGAGTTGCATTTAAACCGCTTCTACCAGCGGAGGGGCACTTAAAGTCAATTTGCTAAGGTCCATAAACACACAACATGTCCAACACTTAACGGAACAAGTCAGTTTATATAAGGTTCATCAATGTAAAGAAAAGCTCAAAACAAAGGAATAGCAATTCCATAATTCAAAACAAAAATCAAATTAAGGCAAAGATAACTATGTATCCATCAAGCCACATGAATGTATCCATAAGATATGCATTCTTTTCATTCTATATCCAGATTAAAAAGAACTGGAATGAAATAACTTCATCAAACTTATTAAAATAAGATTGGCGATAAAAGCTTCAACTTTTATCTGACATAAATTAGGATTTTGGTCAATAAATCAAAAGAATATATTTTGTTGTACTTTACATATTTTATTGTACTTTACAAGGTAAGCAATTGGTATATATTGCATTGTGTTAATTTTCAACCAAAATCTGGAAATTTATTTTTCATCATCACCAGGGTGCATTCTTGGAAACTCTTATCCGGTTGAGGCATGGACTTGGACAATGGAATTGAATATTAAAAACTGCCTAAATCCTTTAAGTAAATATTAGCACAAAGAACTCTACACCGTGAACGACTGAGACATCCATAAGAGGTATTACTCATTAGTTATACAATATAAATGCAAGCAGAGAATGACCAGGAACTGCGAATAAGTATCATACCTCGGCCCACGATGGTTCCATCTCGGTAGCTCCTATCAAGTCAAATAAAAAGAAATACACTAAGGATATTGTGATTATACCTTTCTTAAAACTGAACACTGAGCATGTCATGTAAGAGACAATAAAGATATGAAATACAACAGCTAAATATTAAAAGGAACGGAACAAGAACTGGGACACACGAGTTGCTGCCTTCAGAGCATTCCATGCATCTCCAAGTTCAAGTAAAACTTGTGCCTTTTGTTCATGCAAGATTGCATTCTCCGGTATCAGATTAAGGGAAGCCTCCCACTTCATAAGTGCTTCTTGGTATTTCCCCTCCTTCAAAAGACAGATGGACCTCAGGTATATATATTAAAGGAAGGATCAATTACCACCAATATGTGCTATAATAAGAATGGTATACTCTTCATGTTTCACCACAGTCGTAAACATCCAAGTTCAGATGCTGTGCAATTCATCAGGACACACTGTAAGATTAACATAACTCCAAACACACATGAACTTCAAGAGTAATGCAAATAAAGTTTATGCTTCAAACTTATTTTCAAAAAGAAAAAGTTTTTCTTAAACTTCTACCTATATTCATTAATGTTAATGTCTTTCGGTAGATTATTGAGCAATTGACAAGTTCAGTTTATAGAGTGGAATTCTCACTTGGGTTTCGGTTTATTGACTATGATTTAAAAAGCTAAAATCTGAATCTAGGACGGGAAAGGCAATATACTTTGGTGCTTCGATGCTCCATTTTCCTTGTTCCCATCCATTCCTCTCAGTGCTTTAAATTCACAGACAGGATAAGACTTTCCAACCAATATGGAAATTCTCTAAGTGCAATAAGTTCATATATTTACTGGATGGAAGCAGTCAATATAAAATAATGTTACAGCACTTCTAGCACAAACATCAGCCAGAATAGTCATAAAACAATTAAAAGTAACCAAACAGCAAATTGGTCACAGCGTTAAGTGACACAGTTAGCTTCTGATGGAGGGAATCTAGTCTTCTACCTAGAAAAAATATATACAAGGACAAAGAACACGGAAATCCCAAGTCACTTAACAGTAATGCCAAGTTCACCAATATGTGCTTCTAACGGAGTACATCAAGAAAGTCTCAAATTGGAAACCTTAACACATAGAATTAACCAAATGAAACCAACCACATCAATTACAGGAAAAACTTCTACCGTAATTCCAAAAAAGAAGCGACTTCACCGAAAAACTCTTGATAAAGGATACAGAGTTGAAATTCAAAGTGCGAATTTTCGGAATACCTCGGCTAGCTCATTTCCTTGAGCTTGAAACGATTGAGCGAGTTTTCTGTCGGAGTCTGAAGAAATTACAGCTTCGGCTCTGAAACTCTCTTGCTTGTCATCCCTATCACCGTTAACCTTCTTCCCACTGTGGTTGTAGTCATGTTGCGAATCTTCTGGATCTTGTTGATCGAAAGGAAGATTTGGGTACTTGGATATGACTCCCAAAGGTCGCTTCTTGGTGACTTTCTTCCATGTTACCTTCATCTTTTTCACAGAGTCGCAAACGTATACGTCGCTAACTGTCACTGTGGCTGATTACCAGCTTCTCCTTCTGTCTGCCAAATTTGTATTTCCATTCAGTGGGCTTAGTCCATAAGGTGAGCCCAATTGTCTATTAACCAAATTTTTGTAGGCAATATTTATGCATTTTTTAGTTGTGAAAATGAAATATTTAAATTAGGAAAAAAACGAATTAATCCTTGAAATTTTACTTTAGGTACACATTAAATCTCAAACTTTTATCTTTATTAAATTAATTTCAAATTTCTTTAAAATTGATCTTCAAACCCTTCTTTTATTGACATAATTAATTTAAACTCCATATTCTTGTCATTATAATAACGTGATAATTTTTTGTGATTATTAAACTTTTAAAATGTTAAGAATTAGAATAAAATTAGTTAATCATGTCAAATAAATAAAAGTTTGAAGAGAAAATTCTAAATTTTTGAGATAAATTAATGAAAATAAAAGTTTAAGAATCTATATATTTAAGCTTTTATTCGTTAAATTAATCACTGAAATTTTAAGTTAATACAGGAATGGAGGATCACCTATTTTGAACATAATTCGTCATGATGTAGGTAGAAAACTTTCAACGATCACGAACTAGTTTCTCTCTCTTAACTTCTTTTTGTACGATAGTTTGATTAATAGTCCAATACAAAAATATGTTTGTTCAGTATTTGTATTTGTCTGTACTTAATTAAGGTAAAGAGAGAACTAATTTATATACAATTTTCTGTTAACATTAAATCTTGTATGTCCATCAAGTACTAAATTAACGGTCAAGATTTAATATACTGTTAAACTAATAAAAATCTTAAACCAAGTTTAATATGGGCCTACAGAAAATATGGGTCATAATATCAGGCTATATTTCTTACATTCTCCCACTTAACCGAATGTTTCATCATCACATTTAATAGTATAACATAAAGCTAGTAAAATAAAAATCTTATAAGCCGATAACATCATAAGCTCCTTAACACAACAAATCACATAATGTAGGTTATGGTGATTCGTACACAGTATAGTAGTGTACAATATAGTCGTATACTCCCTTCCATATACTACTACATTATGAACTGATTTTGTTTAGGTTCATAAGTTATTTATAAACAACATGCAGTCCACATAATTGTCATGAAAATACATATAAATTTCTTATTTAAACAATCATATATACATAAACATAATGAATAAGCAATATAAAATTCAGAAACATATTATTGTTGAGCTCAAGAGTGCTAAAACATCATCATCAAACGTTACTATCAATCATAATACAACCAAGACTCATCCTAAGCACATGTTCTTTGAATGTCTCTGGTTATAAATCCTTAGTTAGAGGATTTGCAACTATATGATCCGTCCTAATATGTTATATATGCGCTCTTTGATTATGAATCTACTCTTTAATAACAAAATACTTTAATTCCATGTATTTTGCAGCTTTAAAATATTTGTCATTTTTAGAGAAGAAAACTGATACAAAATTATCACAATAAATTTTCAGCGGCTTTCTTATTGTGTCGACAACCCCAAGCCCTGAAATAAAATTCCTCACTATAATACATGAATTGTAGCTGCATAACAAGCTACAAATTCCGCTTCTACAGTAGATGAAGCAAAAACATACAGTTTGACACTTTTCTATGAGATTGCTCCTTCAGCTAATAGGAACAAATAGTCAAACATTGACTTTTTACTATAAACATACCAAAAAAATCTGAATCTGAATATCTAATCACTTTTAAATGATCAAACCTCTTTCCCATGCAATCCTTTGTTTAAAGATATATCAACACTTTCTTAGCAACCTTCCAACGATCAATACCAGGATTACTTTGATATCTACCCAGCATCCCTGCTGCAAAACTGATGTCAGGTTTAGTACAGGTTTGTAGGTATATCAAACTGCCTACAACAGAAGCATATGGAATTGTTTCCATTTCTTTACGTTCTACTTCATTCTTTGGACATTGCATAAGACTAAACTTATCTCTTTTTTGAATAGGGACTACACCTGCTGAGTACTTGCTTATGTTAAATTTCTCATGAATTTTCTCAATATAGGCTTTCTAAAACAATCCTAATAAACTTATTGATCTTTTACGGAACATTGAAATTCCAATCACATAGGATATCTTTCCCATATCTTTCATTTCAAAATTCTTAGGAAGAAATTCTTTAGTCTTATACAACAAATCCAAGTCATTAGCAGAAAGCAAAATGTCATCAACATACAGAACTATAAATATAGACTTACTCCCACTGATCTTCCAATAAATGCACCGATCAACAGTGATTTCCTCGAAACCAAAAGAAGTAATGGTATTAATGAATATAATATACCATTTCTTGGAAGCTTGTTTAAGTCCATATATTGACTTCTTTAATTTACACACATACTTTCTTTACCTTCAATGGAAAAACCTTCAAGTTGATCCATATAAACTTCCTCCTCAAGATCCCCATTCAGAAAGGTTATTTTCACATCCATCTGATGTAGCACTAAATCAAATTGAGCCATTAATGCTAAAATTATTCTTAATGAATCTTTCTTTGAAAAGGTGAAAAGTCTTTTTATAATCAATGTCATCTTTCTAAGTATAACATTTGGCAATAATTCTAGCTTTATATCTTTCAACATTGCCATTCGTGTCACATTTGGTCTTAAAGACCCACTTACAGCCAACTTGTTTAGAACCTTCTGACAAGTGTACAAGATCCCAGACATAATTTTGAGCCATTGATTTCAACTCTTCTTTCATAGCATCAATTCATCTTTCAAAGTTATCACTACCTATGGCTTATGAAAACAAATAGGATCATTATCAATGCTACAATCATAATCTGACTCTTGCAAATAAACCACATAATCATTACAAATAACCTACCGTCTAACCCTTACAGGTTTATGTAAAGCTATATCGTCTGGTTCAGATGCATGAACTAATGGTAAGTTAGGTTCTTCATGGGTGCTTCTTCATTATCCAAATGTTGTTCTTAATTATTTTGATCTTCCAAAGAAGGAACAACATTTGTTGTAGTTATGGGTTTAAGAGCATTTATGGGTAATGGAACATCAACATTTATTTCATTAATATACACAACCCTTATTTCAGCACTCCCATTAACCTCACCATTCTCTAAAAATTTGGCATTGGTTGTTTCAACAATTCTAGAACTATGGTTCGGATAGTAAAACCTGTACCTTTTGGATTTTTCTAGGTAACCAATAAAGTAACCACTAATTATTCGAGAGTCTAATTTTCTTTCATATGGATTATAGATATGTGCTTCTACAGGACAACCCGAATCATGTAGATGTCTTAAACTAGGTTTCCTTTCAGTCCATAACCCAAAAGGAGTTTTAAGAACTACCTTAGTAAGAACTTTGTTTAGTAGATACGGCGCAATTTTAAGTGCATACATCCACAAACTTTTAGGTAATAAGGAATTACTCATCATACTCCTAACCATATCCATTAATGTTCTATTTCTTCTTTTTGCCACACTGTTTTGTTGCGGTGTGCCTAGCATAGTTTACTGTGCACATATGTCATGACTTTCGAGAAACTTAGCAAATGGACCAGGACACTGTCTAAGCACTTCAAAGGTATTTACAATTTGAGATTTTTCATACAACAAATAGATATATACATATAGTGAAAAATCATCTATGAAAGTGATGAAGTATTTTTTTTCCATTAAAGGATGGAGTGAAAAGGTCTACAAATGTCGGTGTGTATTATTTCAAGAAGTTGGTTGCTTCCGTGGTTCCTTTCTTACTATGTTTGGTTTGCTTGCCTTTAATGCATTCCACACATAAGCTAACATCAGTAAAATCTAGATTTGATAAAATATTATTCTTACTAATCTTTCTAACCTTTCTTTGGATATATGATCTAAACATTTACGCCACAAGTAAGCAAAATGTTCATTCTCCAAACTACGTTTCATTCCAATATTATGATTAACCATAAATAGGGATTCATAAAAAAAATCATCAAGTTTCAATTTATATAAACCATCCTTAAGCATTTCATAACCAATAAAAGAATTATTCTTATACAAATTGAAACAACCATGTCCACCCTCAAAGATATATCCACTAACATCAAGTCTACAAATAGAAATTAATTTTCTAGAAATTGAAGGTACATAGAGAGTCTTCATTAGATCCAAGTAAAACTTCATATCTAATGTTAGCTTGTAAGTCCCTACACCTTCAATTGGGGCTTTCATTCGGTTCCCCGTAAACAAAAAGTTGCTAGTTGGACTTATAGTTTGGATTGTAAGGAATCCCTTTCTTTTCGAACCAAGCCTTACATTTTAGATAATCGTTCTGATAATGTCCTTCTTTCTTGCATAAGTGGCATTTATCTAACTTTTATCCCTTCCTTTCACCATTAGCAACCTATAGAACTTTAGTAGGTTCTTTCTTCTTAAAATTCTTAGCCTTTGATTTGAGTTACTTTCCAACTCCTTGACCTATTAGGTTAATAGAATGAACTCATTATTTCTTTAATCATTCTTCCTTCTGAATAAGCTTACTGGACAATTCATCAACATTATCATTTAATATGTTATAATTGATGTGGAATGACCCATATTTAGTAAAAAGTAAGTTTATGATAAACTGCACTAAAAGGGAGTCTTCCACAACCATATCTACTATATTAAGTCTTGTTGCGATATTAGTCATATCAATGATATTTTGCTGCATACTCTTTGGCCCACCAAATTTCATGGTCATAAGTTCAGCCATAAGTGTCCCTGTAAGTGCCTTATCTATAGAACGAAACTTATTTTCCACAAGCTTAAGAAAATATTTAGCATTATAATTTTCAATGCTAGAAAGAGTAAACTTAATGTTATTGGCAATTGTCATTCGCATAAAGTTCAAACATAACCTGTTAGACCTTACCTATGCCCATGCCTTATGGTGTGCCTTTTCGGCCTCTGTACTAGTATCTTTAAGGTCAGCAAGCTTATCTTCTAATAACACCAACTCAAGATCCAAAACACCTAAATAAAAAGTGACTTGTTCGCTCCATTCAGAAAAATTCACACTAATGAATAAGGTAACAGATGAAGCTTGAGAGTGAAGGCCAATAATTGTAAACATATAAATGCTAACTAATTAATAGATTTAGGCAGAAAGCACATACATTAAATATATTGCAGGTTTCCTTTGGGTAAATACAACAATACATATAATCACCATCCTTAGAATGTTATTTAAACTTTATAAGAAAATTAAATAAACTTCATCAAATACATGTAGCATTTTTTGGATAACTATGCATATGTGACAAGAGTATATCAATTTTCTCCTTCATATTTATTAGTTATAGAACATTGATTTACCTTTAGGTAAAGTCCTTAATTTATATCAACTAATAAAATTTTCATAATCGCATTTCATAAAATACATAAATTATATGACTACACATTCAAAACTAATTTGACCACTTTGATAACTAATTGGTGATTTAAATCTATAAAACAATAATGTCGAAAACTTGATATATGTAATTAATAGACTTAAATTTTCTTTACACATAATTGGAAATTAAATAGGCTTAAAGCGATAATGCATTATATACACGTCATGTGAATATATGACTTTACAAAATTATTACGTGTAACATTCTAAATTCAATCAAGAATGTTAGTGTTAGTGATAAAATTGACTTTCTCCTTGAAAACTGACTTTCAATTTTCAGGAAAAAAAAAAAACAAACGATCATAATACTTTAATAGTAACAGTAAACATACGCACTTAAACGTTCTAATTTGCTATATGATAGATGCATCCCATCGAGAGATGTCAAAGAAACACAGAATATGAATCGAATCAAAGAAGACAACTTTTAAAATGTGGGCTCCACTGATTATTTCCAAACTTCTAATTGTTTATTGGAGAACCGAAACCCCGTAGTCAATACTCTCTTATTGGATACCCCAACATGTAAATATGTTCATTTTGTATTTATTTTTGTCTGTATGTAATTAGGATAAAATGCGGACTAGTTTATATATAATTTTTTGTTAATATTAAATTTTGCATCTTTATTCATTACTAAATTAACTGTTAAGATTTAATATGATATTAAAGTAGTAAAAACCCTAAACTAAATTTAATATAGATCTATAAAACATATAAATCATAATCAGGTCATATTTCTTACAGAACCGTGTGAATTCATGAAGAAAAAAAAAGTCTCCTTTTAAAGATGCCTCTGAATTCATCATACCAAAAAAACAAAAAAAGTCTCGTTTCAAAGATGCCTCTGGTCAAAGCGGTAAGCCAATTAGAAGATGTTTCCTCAATCTCAATTTGTTTCTGTTACGGAAAACTACAGGTCATCTTTAAATATGCTTGCCGTCAGTTTGTAAGCTTTGATTTTTCCTAGCAAGAACCTATGTAATTAAGAATGACAAGTAAGCAATTTGATTCTACCCGCCTTCGTCCTTATTTCAGTCCAAATCCTCAACCAAACGGGGAAAGGAGATTATTCAAGACAAGATTAATTCGTCTTTCCCGTAATTAAGCTGATTTGAATCTCATTTGGCCTTTATACGCCAAGCAATGAATAACTTGAAGCATACTTATGTATTTTATGCTCAAATTAGTTCATTTCAATCGTTCTGCTTTCTTCTGCCAGTTGGTTAACTACGACTGTCCTTTACTAAAGCGACGGTATATTCGTATCAACCAAACCAACTGTTCCAGAAAGGCAATAAATATGTACTCATTCTTCTATTATAAATGGTCAAGCTTTGTCCTCGTCTGAATACCAAAAAAATAATTTTTTAGATTCTTTTTGACTGGTTCAATCAACTTTGTGTTTTTGTACCATCGAAAGGTTAGATGTCTCTTTGTCCACCAAGCTTTAGCGTTTACAGAGCTTTTTTGTCGTTCGGATCTATCATTAGAATTTTGAGGTTTTCTGCAAACAGAAGTATAAATTGTCAACACATGAACAGCTTTTTCTATTCATTTTTCAATTATAATTATACTTTTGTGGTGTACAAAACATGGTAATGAAATACACATTTATGGAACAGAGATACTATTCTTGGTAATTTAACCCAGTTTTATGTCTATTTACCAAATTTCTTGAAATGTTTAGGTTTTTAGTAATGATTTACGGGAACTCTTAAACTTTCAAACATTTAGTGTAATAACTACGTTCTGTACTTTAGAATATATTTTCTTTAATTTTATGCTGCACTTATTTTGATTTTGATTTTGATTAATTACATCTCTTCTTTAATTTATGTATCTTCAAAAATTAATTATTTAAATATCACTTATATTAATTTACATTATATGTTTTAGCTAATATTTCTGTTTCATAAGTTTAATTACTGCTTCTATTTCTGCATTTCTCAATCTCTGAACAACCTAGTGTTTTAGTACTGAAGAACTTAAACGGGGTTACCAGCAAAGCATAAGCTCCTGTGGCTACATACGCAGAAGTATTATAAAAAAAAAAAAAAAAAAGGAAGCGTTGGACGGAGTCAATAAAGTCGAAGAAGAACAGCGCAGTAGCGGCTCCTAAATTAATCTGAAGGTATGCGTTGGCTAGATTCTATTGGCTAAGTGGGATTCAGCGCCTAACTCTTTGGTAACCTAGAAGATTTGGAAAAAGCTTGCTCCCACATTTTCTATCGCTGCCTCTCCTTCAACCTTTGCTGTCCAAAGCATAGATTTGCAATCTTGGAATTGTTAGAAGATATCTAATTTCACGTGACAATGGTCAAACTCCATCGTTCTATCAGACAAACACTGGAACATCTCATGATGGTAGCGTCAATTAACTTTCCTGAATTTGATTTTTGACCAAGTTAATTAGCGTGGGACCTTGAGCTCGAGAATGCTGCTCGATTACTTTTTCAACTCTATTCCGTCTCTCTTTTTCTTATTGTTTGACTCCTTGCCCCGCTTCTTTGAACCTGCAAGATCAGCATGGGGACGCCATCAAGGATTTCCAATGCCTAGTCATGAAACTCCTCTTCTTGTCAATGGTTAATTTTGAGGCCCGCGTGCATTGATGAAGAATAAGGATGATCTTAGTTTGTCTCGAGTAAAGGACTCGTTTTGGGGAATCAGAGTTATGTTACTTTTTTTTTTTGTTCCTACCTCGTTGCATGTTGATAAATAGATGTATGTCGTTAAGTAAATCGATTGGTTATAAATTTTGTAATATAATTAATTAAAAGTACTATTCATCTTTATATTTTATAACTATTACCACATATTAGAGAGTTAACGAGTCAAACATAAAAAAATATTTTAAAAGAGAAAATTTAATTTAATTTAATTATAAATTTTGATAAATTTTACGGATCAAATATGAAAAATTTAGTATTATAAAAAATTAAATTTTAATAATTAAAATTTTAATTTTGATAAAAAAGAAACTCTTCTCTCTTTCTCTGTAAATAGAAGGAAGGAATAAGAGAGCTAATATTCTTGTCTTTTCTTCTTAAATGTTGAGTTCTTTTTTTTTTATTCTATAAATATTATTTGAAGTTGAACACATGAATAACTTTTAGTTGACAGCTCTAGAAGAAAATGATATGCAGAAGAAAATGATACGCCTCATTTATGCTTAAAGATTCTAAAAAATTATTTAAAGTTATTGTTTTTCTGTTTCTCGAAAAATCTATTGCATGCCTTTTGTTTTGTTTTGAGTCTTATGCGATTTAGTTATGCCTTTGTGTGTTTTATTTTTGGAGCAATCTAGAAATTGCATCTTCCCTCTCTTTAAGTCTCTGGAAAACAAGATTGAAATTTATGAGAATTTGTGTGATTTGTGGGTTTCGTATGATTGTGCAAATCATTTGATGCATGAATGTGATTCTTCCACCAGCGGCAGTAGCCATTGGTGAAGATGATTGCCAGTGGTGATTGGCAAAGGCGAGAAATTGCCCAAGTTAAAGTTGTTGGAGGGATGATGAAGACACCCAGAGGACAAGCACCGGTGGTGAGAGAAGAGGAGGCGGAGGCATCAACGGCTAGAGGTGTAATGAACCAACAGTGGCACAGAGAAAACGCAACCCATTTTCATTGCTTTATGCCTTAGTGTTATTCAATTTGTTTAATTGAGATTAAATTAGTTTAAGCTCCTAATAAATCTTTAAAAATTATGTTTAAAGACTATTTTCAAAAGCATTAATTTTATTAGGAATATTTGTGAAATCTAGTTATTTTTTAAGAGTTGAATTATTATATTAAATTAGTTATCTAATTAAGAATTTTTTTAAAAGGTTATCTTTTATAATTAGATTATGTTAGATATAATTAGCATAATGAGATTATATTAATTAAGATGTGATCTTAATTTTAATTATTTTTGTTGATTAGATTAAGATTAATAATTAAATTGATCCATAATTTACATTTTAGAAAAAAAATTCAAAAAATAAATTAATTATATTTCAAGCAGATTTAAATTAATAATTAATTAGACTCCTTTGAAAATAAAAAAATTCTTAAGTAATTAAGAAAAGTGTTTCTTAATTAAAATTATTTATTTCAATTTGATTAAAATGAGATAAGCTTCTTATTTTATAAGGTTATTATTTTATTTTATTTAGAATTATTTCTTTATTTTGAACAATAAGGTTCTTGATTAATTAGAAAAGGTATTTTCTTGATTAAATTTTCAAAAA
This sequence comes from Erythroxylum gracilipes, assembly GCA_026413385.1. Taxonomy (NCBI): domain Eukaryota; kingdom Viridiplantae; phylum Streptophyta; class Magnoliopsida; order Malpighiales; family Erythroxylaceae; genus Erythroxylum; species Erythroxylum gracilipes. The sequence continues at coordinate 7,392,054 of JANZLC010000002.1, forward strand.
AAAAAATTATTAATTAAGAAAATGAGACTTTTTTATATTTTAAAAAGTAGTTTTCTATTTTATTAAAAAATTATTTTCTAATTAATTGAAACATTAATTTGTAAAATATTATAATGAATTTTATTTATTAAATTTAAAATGTTTGGTTTAATCTTGAAAGTTGTTTCCTTTCGACATTAGAAAATATAGTTTTCTAGCTAGATCAGAAATAGTTTTTCAATTGGATTATAATATGTTACTTATACGATTTTTAAAAAGTCAATTAAATTCACTAAAGGAGTCAAGATATTTTAAAATTGAAATTTTCCAATTAAATTTCTATTTAGAATAATATTTTGATTTATTTAAGAGTCAATGATTTAATCTAGTTTAATTATTTAAAGAGTTGAAAATATTATTTTAGATTGTGGATTTTATATTGATAATTAGAATCAAACAGTATTTCTTGCTTATAATTTGATTATATTTTTATGAGTATTTATATGTTTAAAATTTATGACATTTTACATGTAATGTGTGTTTGATAAGACCATCAAAAATTAAATTTATCATTAAAATATTTATTACACATTAAGAATGTAATTGTTGCCCACTATTATGTAAGAATTAAAATAAAATTCTATTTATTGTAATGTTTGTTGAGTAATTGAGGGCTCTTTTATCCCAAATATATTTTATCTTAAGTTAATGAGTCCTACTTAACTAAATTTGTATTATTCAAATGAGTAATTCATGTTTATATGAATGTAAATGCAGGGTTAGAAATACACATATAAGATATGTTTTGATAAGAGTTGTTACCTAAGAGATATAGTATTCATATGAATGTGATTGATAAGGATGTTATCTATCTAATTTAAGTTTATATAGTTTGTTGGGTGACTAAAGATCAACTAAATTTAAATAAAATCATAGCCCACTACAAATGTTAAAGTAATATTTCTACTAGTAGTGAAGATTATTATTTTGAATAAAATAATAAAAGTAACTAAATAAATGATTAAAATAATAATCTTATTTGGTCGCCATTATATATAAAAAAATTACTTGCTTTCTTACATTTATTTTTATTTTGAGTAAAAATTACCTTTGGTTAGTATAGTTGAGTTAACATTAAGTTAGTGAATCAAATTTCTTTGGAATAGACTAGGTTTTGAGAAGAGTTCTCAAAGTTGAAAAGAAAATTGTATGCTTATTATGTAATTATGTTATAATCCCAGTTAAAGATTTGGTGACAAAGTTTCAGAGATATGCCAATATCATATAGATGACAAAATGTTACGAGATTTTAAGTTCATTAATATCTTATAAATTTTAATGATAACATGTAAGATGAATGTCAACATCGAGATAATATAATCAAATAGTTACATGAAGTAGAGTTAAAAGTTATAGTATCTTGGTGAAATTATTTTACTGAATTTAACTTGCTAAAAGTATAATTAAGGACAACAATTGAAAGCATTAGCTTAAGTATGATAATATTTGCTATAAGAAGAACATCACTGCATGACTTTTTTTGTAAATACATCATATGACACACACACACACACACACATAATTCTTACTTTTGACTTTTTAAAAATAAATTCAGATTTAAAATTAATACAATGTTCAAAGAATGAAAAGAAATAAATTATTAAGTAAAAGTGGTTGATCCAAGTTTATACAAATAGTTTGAATATGTTAGATCAAGGGAGACCTATGCTTAACATAAGTGACAAAAAGACAAAGTTAGATAACTGAAACTATCCTTTCATTTTATATTGGTTAAATCAATATAATGAGAATCATAAAGTTATAGACAAGGATATATGTATCCTTTTGATCATGAACCATATGAAACCTATAAAACTTAATAAGTTAAATAACTACTAAATCAACCATTGGTGAAAGAAAGATGATGATAATGAATTATTAAATTTATATTTGTGATGTGTTGGATGTAATAACAATTCATAAAAATATGAATACTTGTATTTCATTAGATTTATTAATGACTTTATATGATATAGTCATATGAATTAAATTAAATATTGATTTAATTTTTTAAGATTTTAAATTATTTAAATCTAAATAGAAATTAAGCAATAAGAATGTCAAATGACTTCGATGGGATCGATATATGAGATATAAATGCTTTACTTATTTAGAGGGAATGAGATTCTCTGGTGAATTTCTGTACAACTAAAATCTTTAATATTATGGGTTTATGTAAGGAGAAAAATACAATATGAGATATTGTATAGTGTAATATTTATTTCTTATATAATAGCTAAGCCAAATAGAACAACTTACCTTCAAAATTTTCAATTAAATTAATTAGTATGATTTCATAGTAGATATGAAATGGTAGGACCTGGAAATAGTCAAAGTTAATAATTCTAGGATGTGATGCTTAGTTGAAGTATATATTATGCAATAAGTTCATAACTAAATTGGATAATAAAAGGTTGTGAGATATCCTAAAAGTTTGATATAATCTTACGGACCCCATTAAATAAAGTATTTATTTCAATGCTACTTATAGGAGAATGGCTTCAAGATAAGTAGTAGGAATAACATGAAATTTAAAGATTAAAATCTCGTGATAATACATCAAATTGGAACTAGTGTCTTTGTTAATGTATTTGATGTATAGTTGAAAGACTACAAGATATTGAACGATTCACTTTCATTATGAATTCAAAGAGTTTATTTTAGAGAAAATTATAGATTTAACATATCTATAAGAAAGTTAGTGAGAATAGCGTTGAGCTTTTTAGTGAGAATATATAGAAATAGATTTCTTAACGAGAACAAAGTTCATATTTTTAATTGTTAAAAATATTATAGTATAAAAGATACTCTTATTATATATATGTAAAGATAACAACTTAATTATGAAAATTAGATCTATAAAGATATTATGGAAGTTGCTTACCTATTATAGTCTAAATATATAGATGATATAAGAAAGGTGTTTAGTATTTGAGGTATCTATTGTTCTATATATGAGTTGATGTTTGAGTCAAAGGTTATGTGGATATTAACTTTAGAAGTAATCTTAGTTAAAGTATACTTTTACTTAAACAATACTATTTTAAGATTGAAAAGATCCTAATGTAGCATTAATTGCTAAACAAGCCATAATAAATATTTTTAGTTAGTGAAAATAACTATATGGATTAATAAGTTCTTTAATAAACATAATATGGTTTCTTATATTGCTAAAACAGTAATGTATAAAACATTATAGTCATTATGCATGCGAAAGGAATAAGGTCTCATTAAAGATTTAAATATTTATTTAGGCAATTTCTCTTAAATATGATGATAATTGAGATAAAATTTGTAAAGATTAAACAAATGCTCACAGTAAAAAATCTTGTAGAATTTTCTCACTAAACCAATATCCTAACAGTAGCATGATTGTCATGTAGAGATATGGTATAAGATACTTAAGCGATTGACTTATTGCAAGCGGGTAATTGTTGTTGATGCCTTACAGCCGATCAATTGGTTGTGGATTTTGTGACATAATTAATTAAAGGCAACATTTATCTTTATGTATTTTATTAATTATATTTGATATTTTAGTATTAAGGTAAATATCTCTAAAATAATTACCGCAAAATTAAAATTATGATGAAATCATAACTATAAGATTCAATTTGTATTTATGTATTATTCCTAAATTGTTCCAAGTTGTAGTTTCACTAAGACAAGATATTGATGAAATGGTAAAATTAGCATCTATTATGTTTCTTTCTTATGAAAAAAGTAATTAATCTCACAAATTAAAGTTTGAATATACTTGAACAAACAGACAGGTACTTATTAAACTATAATTTCATTAAACTAGCTCTGTTATAAGCATCCCAAATTAAATATTACATAAGTGTCTTTGAATTTCTTCATTATAATGGTTGTATAATTGATCCTTAGATTTGAGATTATTAAAGCATCTCAAATGGGAATTACTATATTTTGATGCTACTTATGACCTATTTTATTTAGTCAATTAGTAGTACCTAGATATAATGTAAATTATATAGAGATAGTTGAGTAAGTCAATGTCTGTGAACAGCAAGTGCATGGTTGTCGAAGTGAGTAATAAATCGGTAAGAACCGAGTCGTGTCTATAGGGATTATGAGAAAGTTCAAATCTATACTAGCTAACGGTGTTTGGAATCAGGTTGGGTGAAATTTTATAAATTAAAAGCAATGTAAAGAATTATATAAAACTCAAATGAATTTCTAAGCAACTACCCACTTCAATGCAACCAAACTAACTATGAATACGACATATCTATGCAATAACTAATTAAGAAAAGAGTGCAACAATTGACTAATTAAAAGTATTAACTTCAATGGGGAATGACTTTCTTTTAGGGAATGATATTTTTACCAACCTTAATATTGAATTAGCTATCCTCCACAAATTAAAAATCCTAACCTTGTATGTGAATTTTAAGAGTAATTAATCCCCTTCTCCGAAAAGGTGAATTAATCTATCAACTCTAGACATCACTTAGTAATCCCTTACTTAAGTTCTTCCTAGAGTTTCTTAAGCTCCAAACTCAAACCTTCTATTTTCACCTCTTTAAGTTTCTTGGGTTTTCCAACTTACAAGAAAATCCTAGCTGAAATTTCCTTCAATCTTCTAGCAAAAACTCCCATTTTTTCAAAGGTGAATTTATATCAAGCAAACTTACAATGATTCAAAGGAAGAACACATAAACCCAAGGAAAATTAACAAGTATATGAATATTCAGTCATGGATTCCAACAAATTTCAATGTTAAAGCCTCACCAAAATATCAAATCCCTAAGAAAAATTAAGGTTCTAGCCATAAATCATCATGCCAAGCAATCCTAAAAAACTCACGAAGGAATCAAATAGAAATGAAGAACACAGCTCCAAATTGCTGTAGAACAACGTGCTATCCCCTCTCCTTTGTGTGACTGTGTTGTTAATTTTGGTGTTTGAGCAGAAAGTGATTAGTGTAGATAATTAATTTGTTGGCTTTAATACCATGAAAGAATATGTAAATTGCATATTTATTTATTTTGTATTTTTGTGTTAAATCACTAGTAAGTTTCGCTTTGCTCGTAATGTGTTCCACCTTTAGGGGGTTAAGAAAAACTCTATTTGGCTAATATGTCTAGTCATGTTGTCCTCACTTACAGTAATCTAATAGAAAGGTTTGTAAAGAGCATAAAACATTTGCTCCATAACTATTATCTAGTTGGGGCTTGATAGAACTTAATTTGTCTCTCGTCTCTTCTCTCATTGACCTAAAAACACCTGTTTTATATTAAAGAAAAATAAAGTTAGATATATTTTGACACATGTGCCTACGTATCCGAAAAAGGAAACTATTAATATCTAAGTGAATTATCAATTTGTAATTAAATTATAAAGATAGAGATAAAACTCAAAATTTATCTCAATTCATAAGGGTAAATATGAAAACAGCAAATATACAAAGGCCAACTAAGAGTAGAAGAGAGTTTTAGAACCATTGCTAAATGCTTTTTAGTGGGTTTATGCTTGTTCCATGTAGCCAGATTGTCCCAGTCATTTTGGTAGTACAACTTCAACCATAATAATAATAAAAAAATGGACTTTATCTAAAAACTTTAAAATAGAAATAGAAATGCAAATTTGGTTTTTAATTTACACAAACCAATTTCCAATACATAATATTATTGAATTATGAAAACATAAACATTGTAGTAACACATTGCGTTCCTAACCATTAGATTGACGGTTCAAAAGAGAAGATAGGACACTAGAAATTGGTTTTAACAAGTCATTCAAAAAATTGTGCCATAAAAAGAAAAGCTCTCTCAATCTCGTTCTCTCTCTCTCTCTCTCTCTTTCTGATTAAGCATTTGGAGTAGGCCAAATCCGAAAATAACTTTGGACGACACATCACTATCGTCATGGTGATGAAGATGAGGAATTTTTAGCCGGTGGGATTTGCATTAATTTGCGACACGTGGAGGTCCTCACTAGGCTCAGACACTCGGAACCTTCCTTTTATAAGAAAATAGACTCGGGCTTTTCCCAATCGTATACAGAGTAAAGCTAATTAAGAGATACGAGTACTTGGAAGGAGAAACAGGGCGGGAATAGAGAAAAGAAGCAGACATGGAGATGAAGCAAAGCGCAATGACAGTGGAGAATGTAAGAGTTGATGAGCTCAAGTCATTGTTCAAACCCAAGACTGGAAGTGTGTTTCCCAAAAAGAGGAAGTTGGTGAAGAGAATGATGTGTGATGTGATTCTCCAGTCCTCGGCTTCGTTTTGCGCTTCTTGCTTCTCTGGAGCTTCTATAAATCTGCCTGATTGTTGCAGGAAGATGATCACACCTGCAAAAGTATCAAATAGCCACTGACCTTCCTTGTACACTTTAGTGGGTTCCATCTTGATTATTGGAACCCACTAACTCTGTTCCCCCCTGTTCCGCTAATTCTGTTCCCCCCTGTTCCCAAGCCCTCTCATTCATCTATTTTTTATTTTTTTTATTACAACGAATGGATGAAAATGCTTGAGAATAGGGGGAATAGAGTAGGGGAAAGATCTGTTCCCTTTATGTTGTTCTAATGCTTTTTTTCATGCTCTTGCTTTTCTTTTTTTCTCAAAGCTTTTGTCTTGCAATTGGGTTTCTGTTGATCATTAATGACCGAGCAGTATCTGGCCTAGGATATTAATTAATGGAGATATCTGATGGGTTTTGAGGGAATTTTTCTGGGAACGATTAGTCTGTTCTCTACGCTTCCTCTGTTTCTGTGAACGCGCTAGATCAATCTCGTTTCGACCCACCAGAATCCAACCCCAAACACTCCATGAACAGAGCCTAGGAATTGCATGCAGAGGCAGAACATATTGTTTAAGACCGGGGAAAGGGATGCCGGACGATGGTGAATTCGTTTTTGGTTCATATTAGTTAAGTTGACGGAGGGGCGAGATATGAGTCATGATAAGAAAATGACGGAGACGAAGAGAGAAGTACATGTTCACCTTTAGGCTCTTTTGTCATCATTTTGGGTAGTGGTCTTTGCTTTTACGAGTAGAGTGGGGTTGATATTTGGATTATGGATAAATACTAAATATAGATAATATCTAGTAAAAGTAAAAACCCATCAGTGTAAGCGAAAAGTCTTAAGGATCAGAAGAGGTGATCGGTTGTTGAAATTCAGAGTTGGTATGAATCCGTGTTTAACAAATTGAGGCATACATCACCTACGTGTTGCTGTTGTCACGTGGGAGTGCGATGTCCATGTAAATATTTCTGCAGAAAAATATAGGAAATCATAAATTAAAATATCTTATACGAATAAAATTCATTTGTTCATATATAAAAATTAATTTATATTAATTAATAAAATTAGCAATCATATGTCTATTCTCATTTTAATTATATGCTGCTACAAAATAAGATCACAAATGGAATCTTACTTCTCGACACAAAAGAGCACAACTAGGAAGAGATGCGTAAGAAGAAACATCATCAACTGCAGTTGAAGTTGCACCACCTAACAATTGGCGCGTGGTATGTATGTATTACCCTGTGGTACTCAAGACCAAAATCATTAAACAACAGACTAAAGCGGTAAAAATTCTTCTCATCAATGACATTTCATCGCTTGATCATTTGATTTAGACATGTCGTTGAAGATGATACCTACGTAAAAAGTTCACCTCGACGAAAAGGAGATTTTGTTACTACTTTTAAAATTTATGACGGTATTTTTAAAGGAAAGGATAAGGAAAGAAAAAAATGATAATAATATTTTTATATCAATTTTGGGGATATTATTGTATGCCTCTCGATTACAAACAAATAAAAGAAATTCAACCAAAGAAAATTGGCAAAAACTTTAAATAAAAAGTGAAAAAAAATTAGTCAATATCATTATCATGTGTTGTTTAGAGATTTAGTGGATTTTTTTGGGTTATATTTATGAACGTCAGAAGTAATTGTAAATTTAAAATTGCAAGTATTAATTTCTTACTGACTATATTAAATTTAATTTTCAAAGAATACATATATAACTTTCGTTTACCTAATTCTGAGTTTAAAGAAATGGTAAAGTATTTCAATCCCAAGTTTTTTATTTTGAAAAATTATAATAAAATTGTTATAATTTTTTTAATATCAAATTTCAATTCCTCCGGAAATCAAGAATATGAATTGAGCCCAAATTTCCGCAAAACCAACTGACCTTCAAATGCTTAAATATGACAAGTCGCCTTAATAAAAACTCTATCACTAGCCACCCACCATGCTCTTAGTCCAACATGGTCACACATCTGAAAACAAAGTCCAACGTCGCGTAACAGTCAAAACTTTCTTCTCTTTATAGAAATTCCAATATTGATATATTTGCATTATGGTTTTTGTGCACATTATAAACACCCACTTACCTGATTTAAAAAAATGAGTGTTTGAATTTAAAATAAAAAAGTACTTATTTAATATATATGACTTTGTTTGATTTTTAAAATAAAAAAGCATTTATTTAATATATATATGACTTTTTTGGTATAGCTTTGAGAAACTATATGCCCACAAACTTACTTAGTGCCCATTTGAATGAGATTTTGGGAAGCTAATAAGCACTTTCTCTACCACAAAAGTCTTTTTAAAGAAAAATGAGTGTTTGAATTTTAAATAAAAAAGTACTTATTTAATATATATGACTTTTTTGACGGTCAAAATACAACTTTGAGCTTTTAAAAAAAGCTCTCAAATGACTTTTCAGGTAGATTTTTCAGATTAATTAATGAGCCTATTTTTTAGTTCCTTTTGTCCTTATGTTTTACACATAATTCTCACAATATCAGCAAACTCATCTTTCCGTTTATTATGTATTTAACTATTTACTCAGCTTGAATATTTATTTGAGATTTATATAATATTATTTGACTTTTTTATATGATTTAATATTTATTTTTGATATGAGTTTACTTATGTTATAATCCATATAAAAGATTTGGTTAGATATATTTTCATTTATGTTTCATATGATTTAAAATTATATAACAATTAATATATTGGGCTTTGCATATTATTTAATATACTTTAAATAATATTTATATGCATAAATAATTTTATTACAAAATAAAATACAGTTAAAATTAAAAGTACTTTTTATTTTTATATTTCCAAATAGTCTACTATATGAAACTCATTCAAAAAAGCTCTTTTTTAAATGACAGCCAAACAGTCAATTGGCTTCTTAGACAAGTTTTTCTCAGAAAAGATCTACAAAGAAAAGCTCTACTAACAAAAGCTCCATTGGTATAAGCCTAACCAAATAGAGGCTTAAGCAGTTAGTAAGAGACTTTAACAACTATTTATAGTAACCTTTTGGTTCTCCCTATCATATAAGTCTAATAAATAACCGGCTTATATTGATTAGGGCCTATTTTTCTCACTAGGTTTCAATGTATTTAATTAGATCCTTTTTTGACCTTCTTTATTATCTTTAATTTGGATCAAATTTATTTTTTAACCTTAATTTTATAAAAAATGTAATTAATAATTTTGCAATAGGAATTTAAAAATTACAATATTCTCCCTCTTGTAAAAATATTAATTACAATTGTTTTAATGAAAATAAAACAGTAAAAATGGTTAAGAAAGTCAATGTCACGGTCGACCAATTTAAAATATTTGATCTAAAGATAATGATAGTCCATGATTTAGTCCTATAAGGCTTTTGATACCAAAAAATATCAAATGAATGTGTCTTATGAGTCACAGATCTAATACAATCACACATATCTAATACCTAACTGATATGAATGAAAAAATGTAGTGTGAAAAATTACAATGATATATGTATGATCTGAAATATATTATTATTTTGTTTGTCGATCTTAGTTTCTCTAAAATTTATACTAAACTGCAATAGAGAAATTTGTTTTCTCTCACTGAATACTAAACCACATTAGAGAAAACTCTTATGGGAGTGAATACTTTTATCCCCTGTACCTTACAAATCCATGGATTTATTAAAGTATCTATATATGTCCTGAAGATATAGGATCAATGTCAATCTGTATATATGCCTAATGACCATTAGAATGTTTAAGATCGACACAAATATTATCACTTTCACCTATATATGACAACGTACATCAAATTGTATAACTGAGAACGAATTAATGATCATCAATATATATAGAAATGTACTATCATAATACAAGAAATTTGTACAACTATATCGAGAACAAATTCAATGAGCCCTAACTAACAGTGTCTAAGCACCTCAATAAACCTATACTATATACATGTCTCTAAAAACATAACTAGGCAAAGTCTTTTATTTAGGTTCAGCTATCATATCCTCAATCTCAATATGCTCCACCTAAATGTCACCCTTCGATACTAATTCCTTTATGGTCAGATACTTGACTTCAAAATGCTTAGAGCTTATGATATTCTTATTACTGAACAATACGATAAAAAGATTATCATAATATAACCAATGGGTCTAGTAATTGAATCAACAACAGATAACTCAGAAATCAAGTTCCCAAGTCAAATGCCTATAAAGTAGCCCCATAATATGCTACAAACTTTGCATGTATAGATGAGGAAGTTACGAATGTCTTATCGACACTCTTTCACGATATAACACCATTTGCTAACATAAAAATATACCTTGATATGGATGTTATGTCATCCAAACACATAGTAAAATCTAAATATGTGTAACCAATAAGGTTCTAATTGTTGGCTTTCCTGAATGTCAACATATACTCTTTAGTTCCTTTAAGATATCTCAAAACATATTTAACTACATTCCAGTCGTCTATTCCTAGGTTAGCCAAATACGTACCTAATGGTCTAATATCAAATGCAATGTCCAATTTGGTGCACCTTTAGGCATACATCAAGCTACTAACTATACTAGAGTAAGGAACATTCTTCATAGTCTCTCTCTGTGTCATTCTTTAGATATTGTGTGACGCCCTAATATCCCCTGGGAGGATATTGTGAGTGTCACACATGCAGATCATATAGAATACAAAACATTTTGTGAAATCATAGCATTCAAAAATAAACATTCCAGAATGTACGCAACATTTCATATATACATTTCCAGAATCTTAAACCAATATACAATATATCACAAGAGCTTAATACAAATTTGTTCCAAAAATCGAAACCAGCCTGAAACATAGTTATTACAAAAA